>OY804594.1:17182262-17366034 GCA_963680895.1 Fragum sueziense
TTTGCATAACAGATTTAAATTTAAGCCTTTTGACTAAGCAATGTGTTATAACAAAGATTTATTTTTACTTATTCTTAACGGCCCTGTCCCACCTAACCGAACATTACACCGAATACGCACCGAAATGAATTCGGCATATTCGTGAAAGGTTCGTTCCAAAAACGGTCTATGTTCGGTATGTGCTCGGAGCTTTTCGTCCACATTTCACAGACGTCCCAAATTTTTTCTGAGCATACATAATTTTTTTCGACGAATGAAGCGGTCAAAAATTTTCGGAATGAGTTCGGTAAAAGTTCGCAGAGGGATCGGTAGGCGCGCGTCTGACTTTCACTGCTTTCGTATTGATGTCGGTTTTTATTCGCGACGAATTCCTGGTCGGTATGTTCGTCATGATCGCACCGAAGGACTAGCGTTTCCCTTCTGATGAAGGTGCGTTTATATACCGATCTGACCGGAAAGGCAAACGAACCGCCAACGAAACACACCGATTATCACGATGCCATTCCGAATACGATGTTATAGTCGTAACTTAAACGGTAGGGGTTCGTTGATGTTTGGGAACGAGTTGGGGTATACCGGTATTTCAGGGAAACATCGTTTGCTGGTCGACATAGTCGGTACAAGTTCGTTACGTGTTCGGTAAATGGTCGGAAAACCAAAGTTTCAAACCAAACTTCACCGAATAAATAGGCAAGGAACTCTGCGAATTCCGCCATTGACTTTCGGTACAAATGCTACGAATGTTCGGTCAGGCGGGACAGGCGGGTAAACAAGACCTGGCTTTGCTTACCTTATAAATAAAGATTTGGAAAACATTTATGAATAAGAAGAAAAAGCAGATGTCGTCATTTTTGTTCGCTTGGCAGGAGCTCTAGTTCTATTGAATGGTTAAGGTCGTGCAATGTCGGATGTCTTCCGTGGCAACGGAAAATGACGAGTATATCCCTTGTCAATTTCCGTTAATTTTCATTGCCATATATGACGTTCGGAAATTGATGAGCATATACCCTCGTCAGTTTCCGTTACCACGGATTACGTCCGAAGTCACACTTACAGTTTGGTATCTAATTATTGTACCTTAAGTGTCTTGATAGCGTTTTAAACGGTAATAATTGCTATTAATGAGCAATTTGGGTCTTGACCACACTGAACATACACAAACTGAAATATATCAACGTTGGAACGACAAAAATTTAGGGCGGTCAAAATTGAAGGATCATGCAGACGACAATTTCATGTGGATGGAATTTTTAATTTTTAGTTTTTTTAGATGGAAAACATAGTGGGATATGAAGAAATTGCTTGTCACAAGCAATTTCTTCATTTTCCACGATGTTTTCCGTGGTCATTATTTTGTGGGCAGTCAAAAAGAGTCATTCTGTGGTAAAAGGTTAATCAACGCTCACTTGAAAATAAGGATACCGTGACATGTGCTATTTATGTGATATATTGTATTGAAATATTGGGCGATATTCTTTTGAAAAGCTGATTTCTCATTAAATTTGTAATTTAAATGGAATTTCATTTAAATATGGCGAACCTAAAATGGACATTTAATCGATGATTTTCAACAAAAAAACTTTTTTTTTTTCTTGAAAGAAGCGAAATGTAGATTAATGGTAAAAATTAAATGGGCGGTATAAAATTAGTATATAGATAACATTTCTTCGTATATATCTTCAATTCGGTAAGGTTTTGACGGTCTGAAACATTATTTTAAGGTATTCAATCCATATTTAGATACCAATTGCTTCGTGCAAGTTCGTCTGCAATGACGCTGATAGTCTGGTTCCCGCCTCTGATACACTACGTTGTAATTAGATTCTGGTATAGCGGACGAGAATTGACCTGGCAGAGCATTCCATTCGATTAGCATGGGCTGCTCTGCCAGGTCAATTTTCGTCCGCTATAATATCTGGCAAACCGCGTCCATTGATTGGTTAGTACATGTATACACAACCGATGAAACGCCTCGACCAATCAGAGCCGCTCATTCACGGTTATGTTTATGACGGTGGAGATTAGCTATTACCGTACCTAAATCCGTAGTAGATTTCAGGGGCGGGAACCAGACAATGACGCTGATACCTGCGACGACTGAAATTGGAAGCATCTTGGTAACCTCTTATCTGGTGATAGATGGGATATCTTAAGATATTCTTTTTTAACCCTTTCTCAACAAGACCTGGTTTTGACGTCCCTAATAGAAAAGGCTTGAGAAGGCTGGAGAAAACATTGAGACAAAAGAAGAAACTGCTGATGACCAGCAGTTTCTCCATTTGTCTCAATATTTTCTACGTCATATCTTATACAAATTCTATTTTTATAACTCTCATTTTGCCACTTTTGGCATTTTTTGAAGTGGATCACCCTAAAATTTTGTCGTTTTGGAAAGGGTTAAGGAATTCCAACCACCATTATATACAAAATACTTCGAGCAGCTTCGGATGTCATCCATGGTACTGGAAATTGACGAAAATATCCTCTTCAATTTCCTTTGCCATGGGTGACGCTCATAAGTTGAAGAGACTATCCCATCGTCGATTTCCGTTGTCACGGAAAACGCCAAAAGTTGCTCGAAGTATTTGGTATCAAATAATGGATGGAATACTTTAATATTCCAGCATCACTGGTGGTGAACTCGGCCAAAGCGATGGACGTTTTTCGCTACAACAAGGTAGAGATATTTTGCGTTTAAATGTGATTTTAAAGATCTGATTGGATAGTTTTTCTAATAACAATGAATTTAATCTAAAAATAGACCGGGTTTACTGATATGTATTGACAAACCGTCGGTGTGGTTATAAAATCTCATAACTACGGCTTTATCGAAGCCGTAGTTAAGATATTTTATAACAACACCGACGGAATACAATGATCGCGAAAAAACGTCCCACGCTTTGGCCGAGTTCACCACCAGTAAGCATTATCTGTTTCTATTTAAACAGGAATACGCCTCTCCGCTACGAGTGATGTTTCAGAATGGATCATAACTCGATTTATGAAAAAGCACCGACCTTACAAAATCATCAACTTAACAATACGGCAAGTGTGCATTTGGACAGAACGCCATCAGCGCTTGTCATTTGGGGATGCTTCCTGGAAATTTTGATGGTTCTTCTTTTCCAAATAAAGGCAAAACGTAAGGCAGTTACTTCTATCACCATATTTGTGACTTTGACAGTGATTTCTAACACAGCTTTGTTGTTGAGTGGACCGATAAAAGAAGTAAACGACCTTCATTTGAAAATAAACAGTGGAGAATTCGTTCAACAACCGACATGTGTGTACCTACTCCTGATATACTTTTTATACATAAATGTGGTTTATGGTTTGTGGACAGGCATTGCATGGTTACTACAGACACTCAGTGAATTTGTTTCTCCATTTAAAGAGGATTGTACTGCTTTTCAACAAAGACATCGTAACTGCATCTTAAAACAAGCTGCAGTTACGAAGCTTTCGTTGAAAAGCGACCGTTGTCTGCTTCCTAAGAAAGCATTAAACAGGCTCTGTGTTCTGTTTGGCTTACAAAGTGTGATTATTGCCCTGGCGTTACGTTATTATATATTCGTCCTACCAGAAGACAGTGATCACTGCCTGAATCAAAATTGGGTTTACCAAAACAATCGTCATGTTTCGCTTTATTTCTTTTTAACTTTTGGTCTTCCGGTGGTGGCGTGCCTGTTTCTGGCTGTTTACATTTCGAACAAGACGACACTTTTCAAAAAGACCGGAAGCACGAGTCCGTTTAGTCTGGCAGACCAGGACCACACAACCATTCTGGTTCTCCTCGCGGTGTCTTGCCCGGTCTTCCTGTCTATGATGATACCGGCATCAATCTATATTACATACTTATCAACAGAGTTTGACGAGATTTCAACGTTGACAGATCCGAGTCTTAGACAGCTTGAGTATAGGCTCGTTTTTTACAAGTATGTGCTGACCAATCTGGTTCTATACTGTCTCGCCCTGCACATATTAATGCTTCAAATGTTTATGAAGGAGAAATATGAACAGGAGTTCAAGAAACTTTTCCCGTGTTTTTACGATGAGGATGAAAAAATGCGAGATGATGATGATCAGATGCGACATATTGTGGTAACCCCATTATCAGACGTAAAAGATTTAGACTGTTCCCAATTCAAAGATGTTGCAGATGACATTTTCAAGTAAATGGAATTTTACACTTTTTTGTTCTTTCTGGATAGTAAACAGTGTGGGAAATGTAGAAATTGCTTGTCACAAGCAGTTTCTTTATTTTCCACATAGATTTTCCAAGCTCTTTTTCTCCAGGGCGTAAAAATGTGGCACAGTGTGGGAATGGGTTAAGATTTATTGTCTTTCTATTTGAAAAATATAGCAAACATATGGTGGCTGATTTATGCCATTTCGTGTTGTCGCATTGCATCCCGCCATGTCGAAGGCGACAACACGCCAAAACGGCAATTTGTCGTGATGTCGCCTTGGAAATGGCGGGGCGAGAAGTCGCCACGCGACGGATCTATAGCGACAACACGGCTCATTTCATTTTCGTGTCGAATGGCGGGTTGGCGCCTTGTCGCCCCGCCATGTCAAAGGCGGGTTGAAAGAGGTAACACGACAAGGCGACATGTCGCCGGTTTTGGCGTGTTGTCACCTTGGACATGGCGGGATGCAAGGCGACGACACGAAATGGCATACATCAGCCACCATACAAACCTGACTTTTACTATGTTAATAATTAAAGTGACATTTCAGAATTGTTTGACATAAATTTCACTTTTATTTTTATCTGAAAGAGCATATATTTCCTTATGAAAATTCTGAAAAGGGGGTGTCTCAAATCTGCCCACGCATCAATTTTCTTTTAATTCTGCATGGTGATAAAGGACCATATACAAGCCATGAAAATGCATTTAGTTTCTTATATAATCCAAACTGGATTCCAAAAAGCCACCTTGCCTTATTCCCACTATGACATGAAACATGGCCCCTTTTTCATGTGTCGCAAAACTTTAGTTTTGTGTATTTTCAAGATCTGTCAATTGAATTTGATCCGAGACACATAAGGCATTACATTCATACCAGAAAAAGTATTCGAGGAAATTATTATGAATGGTTTTTATTGAATTAATCATGAAAAAATGCATTTTTTCAGCAAAAGTTTGGAAAAGGGTAAAATTGAATTCCAAAGTTAAGTATGTTGGAGTCTTTGTCAAGATTCCATATCATCACAAAAACATGCTACATATTTCCGCTTACTTTGAGCCAAATTATGTAGAAATCCAAAACCGGTAACAATGTCATATAATACATATTATTGATGAAGGTGGTGTTTTGGTCCGAAACTTGTATTCAGTAAAAATTTGATTGTGCTCCTAAAAACATTTTTATATTTAGTAAAATCAACTGTAGCATACAGTACAAACCTACAGCAATATTCATGCCCAAAAAACTCATTGGAAAAAACATAGAAACAATATAAATATTACTTATATTTTCAAAATTACATGTATGGAAGCCAAGATAGGCATACATATACACATTGCAAGTTTTCTTTACTTTTTGGTCACATTGTCTATGCACCATTTTTAGTGAGACTATGACATGCAATAAATGTCAAGCCAAATGTTATGAAATTGAAAAGACGCTTAGAACCGGTACGGTAAATCATCAAAAGGTGACCTTCCGGGTAACCAATACATAACCAAATATTTTGATCTAAGCGCCTCTAATGAACTAACATGATATGGAAGGGCCCCTATGATTCAGTAAAAGACTGTTACAGCATTATATCTTTTCAGTTACAGAGTTGAAAATGTGCTTGTTTATTTCAAAACGTGGCCCTATTGGGATAAAGCAGGGTGCAATTATTTCCTCAAATTATTTTTCTGACCATAGCTTAACCTGTATTGATACACAATTTATACACATTTCAATTATGTCATATGATTAACATGTTGTTTAGCCATCAATAGCCCTTAATAGTCACATGGGAGCTGGATCATCTGTTTCTTATGCATGGCAACAATATTTTCACTTTTGCACGATTGTCAAATGCCATCAGAGAAATCGGTGCTTTTTCTTATTTGCTTTCTCATGTTTCAAAAGATCTATAAGTAACTCTTGCTGTTAGCTTTCATGAATCACGGCTGACTTGAATAATTTAAAATGATTTTTATAGAAAATTTCCTCTCTTTTTTGTAAAGTAGGTACACCTGGGACAAGATCTAATGTGGCCCTGGACAAAAATATTGTAACCAACTTTGAAGTATACCCCTTAGCAAACTTACATACAAAATTTAAAACCTCATGGCTGTGTAAAGCTTTACAAAAAGAGCTTATTTTTATTGTATGAAATGTTTCCCCTTTTATACTGCCACAGCAACAAAAGTTTATGAAAAAAAGAAATTCTAATACACAGAGTTGTACTCCTTTAACCCAAGGATACTTTTTATCAAGTTTCAAAAAGATTTACATATTAGATTGGGAGAAAAAAGAATTTTTGAGAAAATGTCAACAGACAGACAGACACACGGACAGATGACAGGAAATAACCGAAAAAATGCCTTGCATTATGATTTATCCTCAGGTAAACTAAAATAACCAAAAAAGTAAACAAAACATTTGAAAAAAGTCATTTTTAAAAAATCTTAATTTTGTCCATTCTTGGAAATGTGCACTATTCAGGGAGAAATTCCAAAAGCAACATTTTACCGGTTTTATTTTTTCTCGATATTTCACGATAATCATCAGTATATTTGTGCGCAACTTTTACATAATTTTCAAATCTTGACAAAAACTGGAACAACGAAAAATTTTGAACAGAATTTGCTTAAAATATTTAAAAACAATGAATTTTTGGGTTACCCCCTTACATCAGTTGATATAAAACAATTTTTTGTACATAATTATATATATTTTTGTTTCATACAGGATCACGGACTACTGGGCATTATTTTTAGAATAAATTACGCGATGAAACTTAACAACCAGAACGCTTGCACACTGTTTTAATCAGGGTACCCTCTTTTTTCATGGTGAAAACGTAAAATTCCGAGAAAATTGTTTTCTGGAATGTGCGATTTGAAACATTTCATGAATATGAATCGTTATCTAGTGCACTAACTTAACGCCAAATTTCATTAAATTCCGAGCGTGGGCAGACTCCCATGTCATTTTTCCTATTCGTGAGACACCCCCTTTCAAGCCAAAATATTGCGCCGTTTACGAGAAATTTATATTTTTGTGTTAAAATTGAACAAATTGTTGTGGACAACAGTTCGGGTTTATATGTAATTTATTGATTATGTCTCAACTTTAAATGCGTGTTTCTCGCTTATTGGCAACAACTTCAAAAAACCAATAATATTTATACTCATATGAATAACCTATCTTGGCATCAAGACATACTTTAAAAAATTGAAATTGGAATGAAATGTCCCTTTAAACGAGGGTTAAGAAATAAACTCATTATGATCATGCTTTCGTCCAAGGATGTCTTATCTATGTCCCAAACAATCCATTGACTTGATGTTCCTACTAGAAAGGGCATGGAAAAACATTTAGAGAAATAAAGAAAATGTTGATTACAAGCATCCCCTTTCTCTCGGTATTTTCTGTGTGAAAGTCTAACGCCCAGCGATTAGAATTTGGTGTTTTCATTCTTCTTTTTGCCAAATGGACCTTTATAGAAGTAGTTTGCTCGAAGATGGTTGGTTCCTATCTCTAAAACGAGTAAATGAACTTGGTGCGATTTTTTTTCTGGAAAGTAACGATCTACTAATCCAGGTTGACCATTTCTTACAGTCTTTCTAAAATGTGTTGATATTGTTGTTTTATTTCATTGTACGTTCGACAAATTGGCATTTCCCCTTTAACCCTTTCCCAAATAGGAAAACTTTAGGGTGATTCAATTTGAAAGCTCACTCTGGAGCGTACTTGGTACCCATAAAGGAATATAGGGCCTATCGTTGATTTTTTTAAAAAAGATGCAAATCCAGTTTGTTTTAAGCTGTTGGTTTTTGAAGAAAAGTAACGAAAAAGGTTTATCTAAACCGTCGTAGGCCTTAAATGAAAAAGATCAAACGACCTTTCATTCATTATGCCAAATGAACTTTTTTTTACACAAATACCTAAGTGGGACAGACGACAAAAAGAATGTTAGGCCTACCATTACATGCAAGAAATGTTTAGGCCTGTAAAAGGCCTAATGTATGGAAAACATTGTGAGGAAAGAAGAAAATGCTGGTTATCAACACTTCTTTTCTGACAGTGCTGTTCAAATTTTCTTTCTATAGAGTAGACGAAAGGCATCGTTTGTTTGGGGGAAAGCGTTTAACCCATTAGCAATTAAACTGACACGATTTAAAAACGCAAAACACGTTTTCATTAACCATTCCTTTTCTATTGCCTCGATCGGCACCATATTTGGGGACATGTATGAGAAAACGTATGCGCTTCACGCCCCAGCGATTTTGTCGTGTTTTCTGTAAACTATCCGGACATCTGAACCGCCCATCGCTAAATGCTCGTGTGTCTCGTGCATTCAGACCAAGTGTTAAATCACTAAGATTTTTTGTGTACAAATTGCCACTTTGATTTACTTATTGAAAACATACGAGAACAACGAAAGAAAAGTGTGTATAAAATGCTGAGGCTTACTTTGCGAAAAAAGAACCGGGTTTTTTGGCTTTTGGTTTGCCGTGTTTCGCAGATGAAGGTAGCTAGACGCTTTAATGTAGCCGAATCGACGGTTCTAAGGTTTATGAGACGTGTAAACGACAAAGGAACGTTTACAGATCACCCACGTCCCGGTCAACTGCATGTAACAACTGTACGTCAACATAATTGTATACGTCAACGTCACTAACGCAAGAGATTTGTGACGTCCCAGTCTACAGCAAATTCTATGGTTGGTAATCGCGGGCGGCCTATACATCGCGACATGGTGATAAATCGCCTGTGAAAACACTGGGTTCGCTGTCGTCGATGTTCAATACCAGGCTCTTGACCCAACGTGCATTTTGGCATAATCTGACGTCCATTCAGGCATTATTCATGGCTTTAAAGGTCATTTTCTGTCCTGTTATGTTAACAATTGTAACATTTACAATTTTACATGGCTATACATCGGTTTTGTAAGATGCAGGGGATACCATTTGTAAAAGTACTATTTTGCGTTTTTAAATCGTGTCAGTTTATATAATATGTACATAAATTTGTAGGCGCGTTATTGAATAGGTGTTGATTCAAATTAGTTTCTATAAAAGGGACTTGCATCAATCTTTTTCTTTGTGAAAAAAAAAATAAAAAAAAATAATAATAATAATTGTAGGACGACACAAATGGCAACGAATCTTATGCTACAAATAGACTGGGTTAATCGTTATGTATTGATAAACCATCAGTGTTGTTAGAAAATCTCGTAACTACAGCTTGAATCAAGCCGTAGTTAGCCTATAGCTCACGATAATTGAACTGGCAGAGCAGCCCCAGCCAATAGGCTTGAGTGCTCTGCCAGGTCATTTATCGTGATGTATACGAGATATTATAATAACACATGTATACGAAATACTAAAGTCGTGCCCTGTTCATTGAAGTTTCAGCGACAAAACAATAAAATTCTGAAATTTTGATTTACAAATTGTGTCATAAAATTCTCCAGGAGGATGGCATTCTCGTTAATCTGTATTCTCTTATTTCTCCTCGTCACGGTGGTTAATCACGTGACTCAGAATTTTGAAAAAAAATCATCCATATTTTTGTCAATACTTGACCAATTTGAATTCGGTTTGAAGGAGAGAATGTGGATAATTCTCTGAAAAATCAACTTATTAATCCACCACGTCCATCAAATGACCGAAATCTGTTCACACTCTCTGCTTCAAACCGAATTCAAATCGGTCGCGTAATTAACAAAATTATTTGTGATTTTCTGAAATTGTTGTATCACGTGATTTACCACCGTGCTCATAGGCTTTTGAATAATATAGCCTTGAGGGGACGTCAAATGGGAATGATTTATTAACAACAAAACTTTGTTGATGACCGAGTTGTTATTTTAATGGTGAAGATGAAATGTGCGACGCATTGATGAAGAGGTCTCGGTTTAAAAGTCTCGTCTGAAAGACTGTAGATTGGCAGGGGTCGAACCAACCGCCCCTGTGCTACGATTCCAGCGCGTTACAGTTGATTTTGTTTAACCTGACATCGACCTTTATGCAAAACATGTTTAAATTTTGCAAATAGTGTAACACACTTCAAAAAGGCTTGCATCATTTTACAAAGATATAAAAGGTATACAAGAAAGTATTAATGAATCATTTTAAGAAAAAGCTTGGGCGTGTAATATATGAAAATAAAACTAAAGCTGTCACATGTCAAATGAAATCTGTAATAGACTGCACCAAATCCACAACTTAAAATCAAGATTGTATTTGGGGAAAGAGTTAAATATCCCTTTGTTGAGACATGAAATGTTTATATTATTGTCCATCGAATATCGGATAACAATAACACTTTTGATCTCAATTTAAAAAGAAGTGAATGCCATTGTAAAAAAATAGAAACGGGACAATTTCTCGAGTGTACCGAATCAATATCTTAAATTTGATCCATGATCTGGAAAAATGTCTCTAATGGCATTTGAGAACAACATGGATCTAGATCAGCATGTGCCTCAGCACAGTCTGATCAAGATCCAGTTTGTTCTTTAAAAGCATCCTCTTTTCAAGACCTATAGCTACCACAAAAGAGAAGCCTATATCCATATACGCCGTCCCTCCCACAGACTAACTTTTAAGGGGCATAACTCAAGCAAAAATTAATGAACCATAAAATCCTTCCTTCATGCACATCTACCAATTGAGGTAATAACATTGACCAAGTTTCAAAAAGATCCATCCAGAAACTTAGGAGGAGTTGCGCTCACAAGAAAAGTGGACGGACGGACACGCCAACATTTCAGGATTAAGTGTTTTTTTCTTTGATCTTTATGAAGAAAAGTGCCACATAAAATGGCATGGTTTAAGTGGAATTGTTCTTATTTCATATAAATTATGGACGGATTGAACCACATAAACCCCCGGACGTTGGCCCCTACAGACGGACGGATGGTCGGACGGACGGACAACATTTCAGGATTAAGTGTTTTTTTCCTTGATCATTGTGTAGAAAAGTGCCACATAAAATAGCATGGTTTAAGTGGTTTTGTTCTTTATTTCATATAAATTATGGACGGATTGAACCACATAAACACCATGAGGTTTGCCCGGACGGACGGACGGACGGAGAAGATGACGCCAATATACGACCGCCTGCGGCGGCGTATAAAAATGAAATGGGAATGAAATCTCTTTAAAGCTTATATGAAGTGTATGTCTACATTTTATGAATTGCAACCTTTGGTTCCTTGGCGGTCACTAGTTGACAGTTTAACCTCTGAACTAGTATTTAAAAGGATATAAAATCCCAAAATTTCCACAGGGAATGGTTTAATTACTTGGCGAAAACACTCAAATCCCGAAAACGGTCTTTTTCAAGAAGATTAATTACTTGGCGAAAACACTCAAATCCCGAAAATGGTCTTTCACTACTACTTTCACTACTACATAGGCCAAATAATTTCATGATCGGATGCAAACATTCTGTTTGATCTAACTGGTTTGCTTTTAATCTTCTTGAAAACAAGCAAAATTTGTGCCCAAACATCTAGGATAAGAAAGTTTCCAACGGATATTAAATGTCTATGGATCAATTAGTGAGCTTCCATGTGGTTATCTATACCATTAGTGGAGGAAATAGGCGAAAAATTGTGCACTTTTTGATAAAAGCATGAAACTTGGAACACACCTAGATGGGCCCAAAACAAAAAGATTTAGAGGTAGTGCCACGTCAGATTGGCCCTGTGAGGGCGGCCATCTTGTTTTTCAAAATGGCGACCAATAAGCACCATTAAGGGCTAAGTAAACTTTTGTTGATTAAAACTATCGCTAAAAATCACTCAAAATATTATATTCAACCGAAAAAGCAATAAACAAGACATTCTGAAATGTTACATTGCTCTTATTTTTATAAGTGGCAGCTTCTTTTGCCAAGATGGCCGCCATTTTCCCTTTTAGAAGCTATTTTATTTAAAGATGGAAAATAAGAGTTTTTGTTTTGAAATTTTGAACCGCATTCATAGTTTTTATAAGAAAAGAGGCGTTGAAATATAAAATTTAAAGCTGATTTGTGTTTTCATCGGTTAAATTTCTAATATGGCATCCAATATGGCATGTGTCTATAAAGGATATTTGATCAAAACTTTTTAATTAGTGAATATTCACTGTAATTCATAGCCGGTTCTTTGCATTTTAATCTAAAAGACATACAAGAACTCTCATCTTAAAGCAGATGATTTGTGTTTAAATTGGTTTGCTATCCAATATGGCATCTGAAATGGCAGCCATGTTGATCTTTTCAGCTAGATATAATCTAACCCAACATAAATACGAGATTTCGCTGACTTGCATTGTTTTATTCCAGAGAATGGGCATTTCTATTGCCCAATTAATGCAGATTTATGTACAAGTGGGTTTGATATCCCCTGGTATTGCATCTAAAAAGGCTGCCATATATGATGGTATTTAAAAATGTTATGTTAAAAACCAATGGTATGTATCAAATGCCTGTTTCTTATAGCTATAAGGCACTAGAAATGTTTTTAAGCGATATATGTGTTTGCAATGACGAAGCTGCCAATTTTGTCTATAAAACGTATCTAATCAAAAAATGAAAAAATAGTGTATTCTTGAACCATTAGTTGTCACTGGATTAATCTTAGATGCATTAGGGTTGTCATTCTGAAGCAATGACTGTGTGCATTTGATTCCTTGATATTAATTAATATAACAACTATTATATTTTCACAAGTAGAACACATTATAAAGGAAGAAATCAATGCAACATGTATGTCACAAACCATCAATTTTAGCATAATGAAAAGATAATTTTTCTATGGCCATCTGGAGAACCAAAAACGACTACTAAAAACTGTTAACTATAGAAAGAACATAGCAATTGATTACAATGATTTGTTTTATCAGCCAATCGTTTCAAGGCTTTTAAATACTTCACGTACCATTGCTGTGCCACAAATTATCAATTTGGAAGGAGTTTGCTCTACCTAGGTACCTCTAGTCCATTCAATCTTGTTACATCTTTTATAGAATGTGCATCGAACATGGAAACTGGCTACTTCCTCATTTGTAGCTGCTACTGTTGAGGAACTTACAGTTAACCTATCACCCAGTTCTGTCAAGCCCTGTCTGTCGATGTCTTGACACCTGGCTCAGCTTCAATCATGTCCACGCTGTGATGTTATCTTCCAAAATCTTTTGTCTATCTTAAAGTTTGTTCGTTCCATCCTGACTATTCTATGGGGTAAATGCCTGGGTAAATCCATGACTTCGTCCGATACTGTACCATTTTAGTTTATGCTGAGTAGATCTTCAGTGGAAAAAAAGTGATTGTATCATTTACTTTTGACTTTCTAATAAGTTATGTTGTCCTTGAAAGAGGTACATGTACTAAGCCATCTTCCAACCATCTCATTTCTATGACATGAATCGCTTTTAATGTACCGGTATGCTGGAATTATCTATGTTCTGCAAATTTAAAGGGGTGTACAAGAGAGTGCGTGAGCTGAGTTTGATGTCTTGTTATCCCGAAACCATGTTTTGATTTCTTTTGCAGCTTAAAGACAAACAATATTGTTAGTCAATATTCTTTCTTTTGTTCTATGTGACTTTCTGTGTGTAGAAGCCGGGCAAATGTTGAAATGGCTACTGTGTTCCAAGCATTTCTGTTACAGATATTAAAGATAGGGTACACTGGCGAAAAGTATAACCAAAAGCCACAAACTATCATAAATGTTTAGTCTGCCAAAAAGGGCAATGTTGACTGACTGACATATATCAGTGTCGATGAAGTTCGTAGTGCCTTAATATCTATGTAATGGTGTAATTCTTGCACTCAGAATTTCTTCAAGATAGAATATAGTGGAACAATTTTTAAGTAATCGACTTCCGGGAATTACATCAAGTCAAAGCTACACAAGGGTTTATCTCCAAGTTGAACTGCACATTGTCTTACGCAACAGTTCGCTCAGTTCATATCTTATGTACTTGCTTCGTGTTTTAGTTCTAAATACACCTCTACAAGCAATTTTTGTTACCTAAAACAAACTTGAATTTTGCCAGCTCTTGATTAGATAAACTCTCTGTTTAGTCCTCAACTTTTTTTCAAAGCTATCACCCTCCTAATCAGTCTCTTTGCTATACATGGCATTATTTTTAGTGATAACACATACAGGTATTTCAGCTACTCCTTAGAGTCATTACTATCACTACAAAAGGATCTACTGTGATATACATGCATCACTTTGTCATCATTACAAACTTGTCAGATATACACATTTATTGCAGGTGGAGGCTTTTGTGACACTTATCTCAGATTCTGTAGGAAATCCACAATAAAACGGCCTTTTTTATAAAGGATTAATTCATCATAAGTTGAAACTCATTATAATCAGTTAAGGTTTGTTGCATTCTAGTACCCATTATAGGTAAGTAAGTTCTTGTTTCCATGTCCTGGTGGAACAACCTTCATAAACCAACACGAAAACCATTTTGGAAGCCCTAGAATGATTTAGAAGTTTATCATCCGACAGGAAAGAAAATAATCCGAAATATGCACTATTTGAATGTTGATGTTGTTTAGAGTTGATCGCGTGTTGTATGAGGACATGTGACCGCCTTTTCAAATATTACCTAACTAGAACACCTTTATTTATAAATGAAAATTACGTCATTGTGTAAAGGTGGTTGACCAATGAAATCAATGCCCATTGACCCGATTAATTACTATCGTAGTATTATAGTATTTAAGTCTTTTTCATCATGTGCAGCCTTATGGTTATGGCCCCCCTCATCCCCTTTTGTAGTCATTTTACCCTCGTCTTTAGAATCTCTTTAAAATAAATGTGTAGAACTGATATATTAATATGACCGTCACCGTTTGTAATGTATGTGTGTTGTTTATGTGTAATTTGTTCGTATATCATGTTGTATATGATTTGAACAATAAAATGATTTAATTTGATTTGATTTTGATTTGAACACTTTTAAACACAAATTGACTTGTTTGAAATGACAGATCTAATGATTTTACGAGACAAAAAAAAAAAAAACGCCAATTACAAATTATTGGTAATAAAATAAACATAATTTACCATTTTTGAATATATACGAGCCTTTGTACCTTTCAATGAATAAAAAAGCAGCCTTTTTTTGTGCCTTTGTACCTATTTAAGATATTCAAAATAGTTGTTTTAAATGTACAACTTTCTTAAATATAAAGAAAGACATTTGGTACAGGTAAATGGTAAGAAATCATAATTTGCCTATGTTTATTTCTAAAAAGGCCAATATGGCGGCCATTTCTGATGCCATCTTTAGTATAAAACCCATAAATATTCAAGTTCCTTACTGAAAAATAAGAATTCATATTCTATTAAGGTAACATAAATATATATACTAGGTATCAGCTATTTATCATTGAGATTTTTCTTCTTCTATTGATTGATAAAACCGTATTAAAACTAGAATGGCGGCCATCTTGATGCCATATTGGATGTAAATCTATGTTTTCCAACTATCAACTGCATTGACATGACAATTGGTTAGAAATATCAATGAAACATGTTCAAATTGTTGATATTACAACATGCTCTTACGGTTTCAATTAGACATTTTGAAAGCATGCGTGGCATCCATTTTGGATGCCATATTGGACAGTAAATTCGTCGTTACGAACAATCTGCTAGCCTTAATTCATTCATGTCAATGTCTCTAGAGTAAGATACAATGGCACGCGAGACAATTTATTAGAGAGAAGACGCTTGTTTTCTGTGCTGTAATAGAACAGCTTTAAAAGGCCAAAATGGCGGCCATCTTGGCAAAAATGTTGCCATTCCTAAAGATAATTACAATTTTAGATGCAGAATTTGTTAAGAAGTATTTTTTCCAATAGAATATGGTAGATTTAGTGTTTCAATGTGATAACTTCGGTCGGCAACAGAGTGAATAGCCCTCTATGACATAAAATATCCGCCATTTTGAAAATCAAGATGGCCGCCCTCACAAGGCAAATCTGGCGTGGCACTACCTCTAAATCTTTTTCTTTTGGGTCCATCTAGGTGTGTGTCAAGTTTCATGCTTTTATCAAAAAATGCACAATTCGGCCAATAAATGTTACCAGGAAGCTCCACTACATGTACGCGAGTTGAGAAATCACGTAACACGGCATCAACGATTATTGCAGAAAGTTCTGACATGGCAATTGTAATATACATAGAATCAGATCAGTCTGTGTACACTCGCAGTCTGATTAAGATCCATGTTGTCCTCTTACAGCCATTTCATAGCCTGTGTCAGAGAGAGTGTTATTAATCATGAGAAATTAGCACATAACTCTCAATCGAGAGGGATTAAAATAAGTTGAAGAAACTTGCTTCCCAATCGATGTAAAATAAATGCGTTCAAAGGATTGTCTGAAGAAGAAGATAACACGGTGGATAATCACGTGATACAATATTTTCCAGAAAATCTTCAATAATTTTGTAAACACTGGACCGTTTTGAATTCGGTTTGAAGCAGAGAATATGGGAAAATGCCAGGAATTAGATAGACATGGTAGATTTTTGAAAAATCAGCTGATGAAAAAAGTAAAAAAAAATTTGGTTGATATTCAATAACTTCTTTATCAACTGATTTTTGAAAATCCTACACGTCCATCAAATGAGTGATGTCTGTCCGTCTTCTTTGCTTCAAACCGAATTCAAATCGGTCAAGTATTAACAGAAATATCGACGATTTTCTGAAATTCTGAGTCATGCGATTGGCCACCCATCTTCGCAAGCCAATGGTGACATCTACGACGTCACGTTGTTTTTGTATTCAACCTTGGCCATCTTCGCTATCCAAGGTTGAACCCATCTACGTTTGTATTCACCCTTGGCGGATTTAGTCCGATTTTCTTGAAATCGCGAAGCGCCGCCTAGCGGTTGTTCTGCTGGTTGTTTACGTCCATTATTGATGACGTCATTAACGCGCGTTGTCTTTCGCGTCATATGTCATGCAAATTAGGTAAAAGTTAGCTGCTTTTTGGTCGAATTGTCGAAAGTATAATAATTCGTCGATTAAAGAGAGGGAATTCCTTTCTATTGCAGTGAAATTCTTAGGAAAAATCGCCCATCTTCGCGTTTTTGAGTTGCAAATGCAATGTTTTTTCCCGCCCGTTGTCATGAATTGGTAACTCGATCATAACAAATGTATCAATCGGCAATCTGATTGGTTCCAGCGAGACCTCGCTGGAACCAATGAAAACGCTTTCCAGGAGACCAAGAAAATCGGACTAAATACGCCAAGGGTGAATACAGAAACGACGTTACGTCGTAGATGTCACCCTTGGCCATCTTCGCTAGCCAAGGTTGAACACACCTACGTTTGTATTCACCCTTGGCGGATTTGGTCCGATTTTCTTGAAATCGCGAAGCGCCGCCTAGCGGTTGTTCTGCTGGTTGTTTACGTCCATTATTGATGACGTCATTAACGCGCGTTGTCTTTCGCGTCATTCGTCATGCGGATTATGTAAAAGTTAGCTGCTTTTTTGGTCGAATTGTCGAAAGTATAATAATTCGTCGATTAAAGTTAGGGAATTCCTGTCTATTGCAAAGGAATTCTTAGGAAAAATCGCCAATCTTCGCGTTTTTGAGTTGCAAATGCAATTAATGTTTTTTCCCGCCCGTTGTCATGATTTGGTTACTCATAACAAATGTATCAGTCGACAATCTGATTGGTTCCAGCGAGACCTCGCTGGAACCAATAAAAACGCTTTCCAAGAGACCAAGAAAATCGGACTAAATACGCCAAGGGTGAATACAGAAACGACGTTACGTCGTAGATGTCACCCTTGGCTTGCGAAGATGCCCTTGGCTTGCGAGGATGACCCTTGGCGTATTTAGTCCGATTTTCTTGGTCTCCTGGAAAGCGTTTACATTTGTTCCAGCGAGGTTTCGCTGGAACCAATCAGATTGTCGACTGATATATTTGTTATGAGTAACCAAGTCATGTCAACGGGCGGGAAAAAGCATTGCATTTGCAACTCAAAAACGCAAAGATGGGCGATTTTCCTAAGAATTTCACTGCAATAGACGGGAATTTCCTATCTTTGATCGACGAATTATTATACTGTCGACAACTCAACTAAAGAAGCAGCTAACTTTTACCTATTCCGCAGGCCGTATGACGCGAAAGACAACGCGCGTTAATGACGTCATCAATAATGGACGAAATAACGTAAACAACCAGCAGAGCAACCGCTAGGCGGCGCTTCGCGATTTCAATGAAATCAGACTAAATCCGCCAAGGGTGCATACAAGCATAGTTGGGTTCAACCTTGGCTAGCGAAGATGTTGACCACCGTGACATAGGCTGACCTGGAAATGTGGTGATTTGAAATACTTCAACCCCAACAGACGGAAAAATCGGCTGTTTCAAATAAAAGTTTTTTCGAACAACAATTTCGCGTGAATGAAAAAAAATACGCCTTTTTATTTCTGCGAGGAAAACCTTGATGGAAATTAAGAAATTGCTTGTGACAAGCACTTTCATTATTTCCCACAATGTTTTCGGAAGAATTTATCTTGTGGATTGTCAAAAAACATCATTATGCGGTAGAATCTGGCTCACGAGC
Source organism: Fragum sueziense (assembly GCA_963680895.1). Taxonomy (NCBI): domain Eukaryota; kingdom Metazoa; phylum Mollusca; class Bivalvia; order Cardiida; family Cardiidae; genus Fragum; species Fragum sueziense. The sequence goes on from OY804594.1 coordinate 17,201,043, forward strand.
GTGACTGTGTTTTAAAGCCGTTTATTAGATATGTGCAGTGAACTGCTTAAAAAGCTTAATTTTGAAAATCTTAAAATATTTTTTACAGTTTATGGCTTCATTGCACAAGCTGATCATAACATTACAATACATGTAGGCCTATACACATTTGTACCAGGGTCTCGAAAAAGGTCGCTTAAGGATAACAACCCATCATCATACACTAAACACTTCGTGCATCTTCGGACATCATCAGTGGCAACGGAAATTGACGAGGAATATCCTCGTCAATTTTCGTTGCCAAGGACGACAACAGAAGATACATGAAGTGTTTGTAGTTAATGATAGGTTGTAGCCTATAATCCTAAAGGAACTTTAGAACCTAATTTCCAGATCAGCATGTAGTATGTATTTTAATAAGAATCCATTAATTGCTAACTTACAGTGGTTTTCCTACTGGTCACTACTCTCCAATGCCGAGGTCTATTGATTAAACCGTCAAATATGATACCATTTTATCGTAATAGAGTGAAGAGATAATGCGCTGTTTTAAGAAAGTAACTGGTCACGAACAAGCTATTTGAGGCCAACATGGATCTAGATCAGACTGCGTGTACACGCAGTCTGATCAAGATCCATATAGGTCTCAAAATGCCAGAAGGGCCCCTTTTCCAGACCTCTGCTCATTTATATCCCACCCTCCAATGAGCGTGACTGTGTAAACTTGAAGATGGGTTATAAGATATGAAGTGAAATGCACTAAAAACTTTTTTTTAATTCAAAATTTACATTCCATGATTATTTTCAAAATTGTGTTTTCGACATCAACCGATTCAGAAGATGAAAATGTTCTTCTCGGTGTTATTTATTTATTTATTTTTTTTTTTTGTTGTTTTTCTTCCCCCTCCCCATTTTTGTTTGTTGGAAAACATGATGGCATGGAAAAGATACTAAGCAGAGTTACAGTAAACCATTATAAAGAAAAAAAGGAAAAATGTGAATTAAAACCTGAATACATGTATTTGTATTCAATACCAAGTCATCACCTAAAAATTTAGGCTACTTTAAAAGAAGTCTGACATCTTAACCCTTTCCCAAACAAGACCTGGTTTTACGTCGACGTCTCTACTAGAAATGGCTTGGGAAAACATTGAGACAAAAGAAGAAACTGCTGATAACCAGCAGTTTCTCCTTTTGTCTCAATATTTCCTATGCTTTATTTTACACAAATCTTTAATTTAATAACATAAATTAAATTTTTGTCGTCTGTAGACAGCAGCATTCAATGTGGAACTGTCTCAATTTTGTCGTTTGGGAAAGGGTCAAAGGCCTTTAATTTGGACAAGTCTCATATTTATCAACTACAAAGGGTTTCAAATGACGTATACTTTAAGACCTAATATAGGAAATCGCTTCGAAGCAGAATTGCCCAGGACAACGTAACTCACAAAAATACGGGAGCTTATCACATTTTAAAAATTCAAACTGAAATATTTATGAACGGCATATCTGTAAAAGTGCATGACATATAGTCATAAGGCTGTGTTAAAGTTAAACAAGAGGGCCATGGCGGCCCTAAATCGCTCACCTTATTTGATTGTCTTCAAAGATTTGACCCCATAACCTTGTTTTTGTACCCGGTTGACCGTATCATACGAGATTGTAACAAGACATCCAGTCTGATCTATTTTCTGGTTGATCCGACAAAAAATATGGCCTCTAGAGTGCATACAAGGTTTTGCCAAAAATTGATCTTGAGACCAAGTTTTTGACCCCAGTTGACATTATTTCAATCTCGTCCAAGATTTTATCAAGACAATCATTTTGGTCAATTTTCAGCTTGATCGGACAAATAATGTGGCCTCTAGAGAGCATACACTGTTTTTTTATAAGATTTGACCTCAATTACCTAGTTTTGATCCCCAGATGACCCAACTTCCTAACTCAACCAAGATATCATCGAGATATCATTCTGACCCATTTTCTGGTTGATCGGGCAAAAAAGTGGCCTCTAGAATGTATACAAGGTTTTCTAAGATTTGACGCAATGACCTACTTTTTAACCCCATTTGACCATTTTTTTTTTTTTTGAATTCCATCAAGACAATCATTCTGACCAATATGGTCTTCGATGAAGCCGTAGTTACGAGATTTAATAACTACACCGACGGTTTGCCAATACATAACGGTAAACCCGGTCTAATTTTATAACAAATTCATTGTAAAATCTTTAAACTCACATATAAACGCAAAATATCTATATCTTGTTGTAGAGAAAAACGTCCCTTTGGCCGAGTTCATCACCACTCCAGTGAGACTACGTTAAAGTTGTTGTCCGTGGTAACAATCGCGGACGACACCGACTACACTTCGGCTGTGGTAAAACGTCGGTGTTATTGCAAAACCTCGTATCTACATCTTGATTTAAGCTATAGATACGAGATTTTGCAATAACACCGACGATCAGCTCCCAATTCTCAGCTCACTAAAAAAATAAAAGCTTTTTTATGTTAAATCAATTTCCTAAAGCAATTACTACTACGCATATAAATGACATCAATATTTAAAATATGCAATTTACCATGATACTAGTAAAATAGCACGTCTTTTCTGCCTTTTTAAAAGGATGTATTTTCTGAATGTTATCATCAAATCATCTTTGATGATAAATATATGATAAAATAGGCGAGCAAATCGACAGACATAGAGGTAGAGAAAGGACTCTTGTGTGGACTAAATATGTCGCTGCTTTTCAACAAAAACCTCGTAACTGCAGCTTGAAATAAGCTGCAGTTACGAGGTTTTCGTTGAAAAGCGACGATATCTAGTCGAGAAATTGTTGCTCGTGAAATTGTTTAACAACCATAATGTTGCATGTAATTTTCTGTTTTATTTATCAATCATATTCTCACATACTCACGATACTGACGATCTTTGACGCTCCACAGGATAAAGGCCAAAGCAAAATTTGTCCCTGGCCCCATCTTCGCAAGTCAAAGGCGAAATCTACAATGGAATCTACAACATCGTTTCGGTAAAGACAAACGTATGTGGGATCAACCTTGGTTCGCAAAGACGGCAGCTGGAGGCTCGGAAGGATGTTGTGATAACACTTATATGAGGAAGGACATGAAACCATGGTTAGGTACTCCAGCCACTCGATATAATCATAGCAGTTGAAAGAGGCGATAAACCCCACTCAATCAATCAGCATAAGGGAAATTACTCGAAAGTTATAATTCTATTTTACATCCTGAATTATCTCCATGTGGCAACAGAAGTTGGCCCAATCATCTAGATCATAGGGGTCTGTAATTTGACTCTTAGCACCTTCGACTCATTATTACTAACGTTATCAATAATGAGTAGAATGTGATATGGGTCAAATTACAGACTCCTGTGATCCAGACTGGATAAACAGATGACAAAATAGTATTAACCCTCTCCCACACAGCAAAATTTTAGGGTGATCCAATTCAAATCCTGCCTTGAAAGACGAAATGGATGTTATTAAAGATAGGATTTGTGTAAAATATGGCACAGAAAATATTGAGACAAAAGGAGAAACTGCTGGTTATCAGCAGTTTCTTCTTTTGTTTCAATGTTTTCACAAGCCTTTTCTATTAGGGACGTCAAAACCAGGTCTTGTTTGGGAAAGGGTTAAGCCTTTACCAACAGCGACATTTTAGGGTTATCCAAACTCTGAAAAGCTGCAGACGACAAGTTCAAGCGAATGATTTTTTTTTTGTTTTTTAGGGCAGCAATTTCTTCATTTTCAAAAACATTTATAGTTTACGGAGTCAAAAAGAGTCAACGTTTTGGAATAGATTAATCAACGTGGAATTTCATTTTTCCAGAAAATGTGGTAAAAGTTAACAATGTACGTCTGAATGATGTCGGATTGTAAGACATTTGACTATTTAGGACACTGGGGCCTTTTTACAAACACCCTTCCAAATCACTGGTTTTGGGGTCTTATGAACAACTACTTTGGTCATATTGTGGCGGCTTGATGCTTACACCTGGCCACGGTTTCTCGAAAAGATTTAAGTACGTTCTCAGACTCAAATCTTAGCACCGTGCTCAAATCTCACCAAGTCCATGTGAACTTAAATCGAATACCCTTCAACGTTGGAGAATATTCCATTGAAGTCGAGCATGTACTCATGAGTATGTACTTAAGTTTTTTTTTAAGAAACCAGGGCTTGATTTCCTGACATTTGTTAAACTAGCGGTTCCACGATACATCCCACCCAAACCTTCAGCTGCTCTCGCTTTGATGAGCCAAATCGTTTGGTAAGAGGCAAATATTAGAAAGGATATTGGCCAAGCCGGGTTTCGAAAACCCTTGACTGATTTACTCCTATGTTACCAAATGAGCTATCCGGGATCGGCCGATTACTATTGCGAGTCCGCAGTGGAGACCTCAGCTTTTGAGAACATTTAGAGAAAAAGGTGAATGCCGATGACCGTCATTTTCTTTTTTTCAACAAATATTTCCTATGCAATAACATTCAATGCTTTTGCTTTGGTTTTTATTGTTTTCATGATCTCTATTCAATTTTGCAATCAATGAAATGACTTTCTTAAGTTAGTACATTATCATAAGTGCTAAAATAGATTAATCCAAAACACACTTTTTATTACAAAAACTTTATTAAGATTTGTAAAGAAAATAAAAAAGGCTTTCTGATATGTAATATATGTAAACATTATAGAATCACAGCATCATTGATATGTACAAAATACAAGAGCAACAGATGAATAGGTTTTTTCAAAATGCAGTATACCCCACATTGTGGGTATTCTTTGAGGCGACTCCAATTAGTACCCAAAGCATAGGGTTTGGAAATGAAATAACAAAATTAGAATGAAGATACCCCTCCTATCTGTTGCTTGGAATATCAGCCTAAGCTAGGATATGGAGCAAGGGCCTAAATGGTTAATGAGACCAACATGGATCTTAATCAGCATATGTATACAAATAGATTATCTGATCAGAATCCATTTTTGTTTATCATTAGCAATACAAATTTTAAGAGAGCAGCAATGCCTCTCATCAGACTGCACTGCAATAGCACTAAGGGGTCTTTTTTCCATATCCATTCTCAATACAGCTTACACAAGTTACCTTAGAACCTTCAGATTTCAACTCTTTTTCAAATGGCAAAAATTTATTGTTACAATTGAGAGATACAGCACAGTGCAAACCATAAAAGAAAATAGAATTGATAACACTATGATTTCTATACCATTGCATTTATATAGCACAGAAAACATCCAGATGAAAGCTTTTTTTGAGATCGTAAAAACAGACTTTTCTTTGTGATAAGGTTAACATGATGATTTGTATGGTTGTCTTAAGGTAGAATACCCGTAATGTGGCCTTTTTGAGATTCATAAAACATCGGCTTTGTTCGAGCGGCGTCAGGAGGTATCCAAACCTATTCGGACGCGGTCGTAAACATTTGGCGGTGGAAAGTTCCACCACTGAATATTTCCGACTTTGCCCAAATAATTCCGACATACAACAATGTAGAAAGAATCTCATTAGGGGTGGACCACCTTAAAACTTATGCATACGCAATTAGCAGAGAAAGGGAAGAAATTTCTTGATATGTCCCTAAAGCTTATTGGATGGTGAGAACACTGTTCCATTAATAAGAAATACACCAAGTTTTTACTGCAACATTAGCACTCATTTCAAACAACCATTTATGCCAAGATAATAAGTGTGAACTATATTATCATACACTTCAAATGGAATATAAACTTGAGTATAAACAGTATGCAACACATTTTGGGGGTCTGAAACATGCCTCAAATATTCTAACTTTTCAATGCAATACAAAACTCTTTGAATGAATACTTGTAGGCCTACCTTGTATGCTTAAAATACAGTATGGCAAAAAACATACAAGACCAAAACATGTCATGTGATTGGTTAACCAGATTTTGATGTCCCAAGAAGAAATAGTTTGAGAAAACATTAAGGGAAAAGAAGAAACAGCTAATACTGAGCAATTTCTACTTTACTTTCACTATTTTCAATGGATAGTCTTCATTGAGTATGTTTGAATTTGGACAAGCCTCAAATGTTGTCATTTGATAATGGTTTAACTCATTACCAGACGGCAAAATTTTGGACAATTCCAATTTAAAAGGTTTTGCACACGACAATTTCAAGTTGATAAAATTTTGAGAATCTATGCAATTTGTGCTAGAAAACATTATGGATAATAAAGAAATTGCTTGTCAGAAGCAATTTCTTCATTTTCCACAATATTTCCTATAGTCTTTATCATCAAAGGCATCAATGTGAGCCATTATGCGGCAATGGCTTAATTGATATATTTAACAGTAAGCTCATCCAAGATTGCTGTCCTTTTGCTATCCTCTAACTTCACAATAAAAGGATGTTCAACATCTATTCCTCCTATATTATGAGCTATGGCCACTTTCATGACCGCAGGTGGTCGGTCATTGGGCTTCGCGCTCTCAAGCGTAAAACAGTCATGTTGCACGGTGGCCGAGAATATAATCTCTTTCCCCGTATCCACAATACTAAACCTAAAACAGTTCGCGGATCCTGGCGTAGTGCGTTGAGATTCTCGGAAGTCTTTACCAGGAAGATGACTGCTCTCTACTATCAACTCACCGTCAACACCTATAAAGCACTTTATACCAGCTATTTTCTCAAAGTTCATGTAGTTTGTCGAGCGGACAAATATGCTGAGTCCCGTTCTCCCTTCCTCTTCTCGTAGATTTTTTCTGTTTAAGAACTGGACCCGTCCCTGTAGTTTCATGTTACCACTAGGTTTATATCTGCCCTTTGTCACCATGTAGACTGCTCTACTAGTCAGCACCACAGCCTCCGTGCTGGGCAGGATGGAGTGAGCCTCCATATAGAACCCCATCTTAACCCAGGCATCTGGTTTAAACATGCTCGTATCCCTTATGAGCACTGTTGGATCTAATTTCTTCCCTGAATCATAGCGATTGTCTCGCAAAAAGGCAGATAACTCCTTACTCTTTAGATCGAAGAATGCACTGCTAGGAGGGAATCTATAACAGACATACATCAAACTCTCATGCATGCCCACCTCACTATCCACCGGGTCCTGCCACAGAAGAATATTGGCCCTTGTGTTGTCAGTCAGCCACTTGAGCTGAGGTATCGAGTTCGGGACCATAGAGGCGCGGACGGAGTACACTATAGGGGGCTGTAGCTCCATCTTATGTACCATATGATACATATCTAGGACCATGTCCCATGAGTAGCCACTCTGACTCAGGTCTGTATGATGACCAGTCGTCCAGCCGAGCGATATCGTGCTCTCCGGGAACATCTGTCTGACAATACGGATAAAACGGGTAGCGTCCACCTTCGGTGCACGTCCTAGTGGACCCTCGAGTACATTTGCGTGTAACCAAACAGGCACTTCAATCTGAAATATAGCGAAACAAATGAGCCAGGATATGTAAAAAGCGTCCTTATCAGAACTTCAGATAAGAGGCAGAAAAAGGCTTTTCAAACTGTGATATTTCATTTATTGTTCACCAAACCCAATGTCATGGGCACTCATTGGAATCGTCTTATTGAGACGATTTCAATGAATACCCACAACATAGGGTTTGGAATTGAATTAACCAAGTTAGAATGTATCTGTACCTCTGATATTTATTTGTGTTTTATCCACAGAAAAATGTCTATATAGGAACAAAGAAAATGCCTTAAAAACATTTTAGCCTATTATCAAATGGTAAAGATTTAGATCTGGAGTCAAAGATGATGCTGTTGGCAGAGAGTACAATTTAAGGGGGAATGCTCCAGTTTCCTAATTTTTTCCAAATAATAGAATTCATTTATATTTTGTATGTTAAAATTACATGTTATTACCAATTGAAAAATAAAATAGAAATGGATGGTCAGCGATCTTGTTTGAATTTTATTGGCATTCGTATCACATACCCCTACATCAAAAAAATGCACAATTTCTTGCACCTGTCCAAGGTCACTAAAATGCTAATGAAATGCTGTATATTCATCCTTTAGTCCCGAAAACGGATTTAAAGTAACGTCTTACAATTAATAAGATCAGAAAACCCAAAATATGTGTTATTATAAACGCGTAAATGTATAAAACATATTCTCACGTATTCGGTTAGATCAACGAAGCTGGAGTGTTTTATGTCAAAATTTTCATATTTTTGGAAATATTTCAAGTTCTACGAAATAGAATTTGATAAAACTCCCTCATTGTATTAAGCAACATGTCCTTGTAATAATTAAAAAAAAAATGTATAGGTCAGCGCACTTATTAGTGAATTACAGCAATTTTTATCAGCTACACATGAATAAAATGACGCAAAACGGTGGTAACTGCATACACACTTACGACTGTCTTGCTCTAAAATAATCGATTTCCATCTTGAGGAAATCAGTTTCGCATAATAAATACACTTTTACAGTCGAAAATTGTAAATTGTAATGATGTGTTTAATTATTGAAAATATGGTAGCGAAACATATTGGTACGAAACATTTAATTTACTACAGTAATGACCGATTACTGACCGAGTGTTCCGAAAAACTGGAGCATTCCCCCTTAATATCTTTCTAGGTGCAAAATAAAACAATGCTAGAATCATTGTTTATAAATTTAAAATCATAATGTGGATATTGTTTAACCCTTAACCCAGAATTTCTAAGTCAAAAAAGGTTAAAATTCCAGTAAATTCAATATGAGAGTAATGAATCTTTGCCTAAAGGCTAACATTATGGTAACAAAAGCATGTGCAAAGTTTCAGAGCAATAACATAAGTAGAAACAGAGATATGAGTTGCACGTAACAACTTATACTTATTTTCTAAGTATAAAGGGGGCATAACTCCAAATATAGTGGAGCCAGGGTCATGGGCCCTGGTAGTAAGGTAGAGGGTGTGATGGTGAATAAGTGTTCAAAGTTTGGGTTGAATCCCTTTAATAGTATGGAAGTCATTATTGTTTGAAAAAACTTTAACCCTTGTTGCAACGCCGACACCAACGCCAGGGTAACAGTATAAGCTCTCATTTTCTTCGAAAAGTCAAGCTAAAAATTGGAAAAAGGACCAGGAGTTAAATATTTTCTATGCCAAATTTTACAAAATTTTATCTTTGATTACTTTCATTTTGTCATTTGCGGCAGTTTTTGAAGTGGATCACCCTAAAATTTTGCCGTTTGGGAAAGGGTTAAGCTACTTTGGCGTGATCAGTCTGCAACTGCTGATAATGTAAACCCTCTCCAAAACGACAAACTTCTAGACCAATTTGAAAGGTCTACAGACAACAAAATTGATGGTGATAAAGAATTTTAGTACAATATTGTATAGAAAATATTTGGGCAAAAGGAGAAAATGCTGATAATGTTGTACGTATGTGTTTTCCAAAACCTTTTCAATTTGAGACATCAAAACCAGGTTTTATTTTGGGAAAGGGTTAATACAAATGATAAAGTATATTACCTCATCTTTCCTGGTCTTCATTTTCTGTAGAGTAACTTCCAGTGCATCAATAGCCTGAAAGTCTAGTTTGAATCCCTTACTGGACGCTCTGATGACCATGTCTAGCCAGGCGTCGAAGGTGACGTTACTGTCAGTGGCAGGGAATTCCGCCATCACGGGTACCAGCTCCTGGGCTGTGGTTCCCTGCCCTCGCAACATTACATCAGCTTCAATCATGTGTACCTCTCCTGAAATGTTTAATATATGATATTTGATCTTTTTACTGCACATTTATCCAAGAACTCAGATCATCTAATATCTGTTCATGAATTCAAAAGCATTTAATCCTTCCAGTTTCTCAAACAGCAAAACTTTGGACTGTTCTAATTTGAAAACTGGCAGACAACATACAGAATGTTGACAAAGGTAAGATTTGTGTACAACATGAAATCCCAGATGGTACTTTATCCCTCACCGGAGAGAGCTTTGAGACATACAACATGCATTTTCTTTAGATCTTAGGTTTCTTAGATGAATAAAGATAAACATTTTGTAACAAAGTAGACTTTTTTATAAATAGCTCTCAAAAGTATCATATAAATCTGAATTTTCTTCTTTTTTCTTCCCATGGTTTTCAACAGCTAAATCTTTAAAGGGCCCATGCTAGGTTTTTATGCTTCCGAACTGTTCGGGAACTCATATTTTGTGCATGGAAAAACAATTTGCAATGCATAAAAACCTCAATCACAGCGAATAACCATCTTTCCTTTGCTATAGATCAATCCTTTACAAGCATACATTCTATTTTTACTTCAAAACGAGACATGGTCAAGGTCAATGAGACACAACTCTGCGGTATTAACACACCGCACAACCGGCTGTGTCGATGACTGTGACCTTATTTGCGAGGGATACGTGGAAAGGTTTATTTTGTACAAGCACTGAACATTTATACGCGCATTTATCAACTATAGAATACCAAAGATCCTTTAGTTTATTTATAAAAGTAAGTTCATTTGACCTACCATGCACATGACATCAGATGCCAAATCTGTCTTCGCAAACTTTTGACGCAGCCGGCTGTACGGTGTGTGTTGAATCTTGCTGAGCACAGATGACGTACCTCTGACGTAATCGATTTTTGAAGGTTGGGCATATGTAACCGTTACAAAACAAAAACAAGAACAATATGAACCAACCCGCACGATATTAATTGACTTGGATTTTAATACTTAATAAAGCTTGATGAGTGCTAACAATGAACATAATTGATCTACCCCTTCAGGTTGGTAATTTCATACATTATTTCTGGTTTGTAATTATTGTGCCATTTGCATTTTCGACAGCCTAGCTGGTCCCACTTTAAGTGAGATGATGAATCAGGTTTGAAATAGTATAAAACAAGAGATGTTTGTAAAACATATATGCCCCCTCAAGGGCCTACATTTGATGTAGGTCAAAGTCCAAGGTCAAGTTAACAAGGTCCAAGGTCATGGTCAAATATGAAAGGTCTTGGTAGGAGGTGTCTATGTGTGAAATATTAAAGCTGTATATGTAAAAGTAAAATGAAACATAGGCCAGTTAAAGTTTTTAAAAGTAGGCCAAATGCCAAGGTCAAGGTCATGGTCAAATGTGAAAGGTCTTGGTTGGAGGTGTCCATGTGTGAAATATCAAGGCTGTAGGTGTAAAAGGACATGATATATATGCTTGGTTTCAGTCTTTTTAAAAGTAGGTCAAACTCCAAGGTAAAGGTTGCAATATTCAAGGTCATGGTCAAATGTGAAAGGTCTTGGTAGGAGGTGTCTATGTGTGAAATATCAAGGCTGTATGTGTAATAGGACATAAGATAAAGGCTAGGTTAGATATTTCTAAAAGTAGGTCAAACTCCAAGGTCAAGGTCCAAGGTCATGGTCAAAGTGAAATATCTTGGTTGGAAGTGACCATGTGTGAAATATCAAGGCTGTATATGTAAAATGACATGAAATATAGGCCAGGTTAATGTATTATAAAAGTAGTTCAAACACCAAGGTCAAGGTCACAAGGTCCAAGGTCATGGTCAAATGTGAAAGGTCTTGGTCGTAGGTGTCCATGTGTCAAATATCAAGGCTGTATGTGTAAAAGGACATGATATATCAGGTAGGTTAAAGTTCTTTTTAAAGTAGGTCAAAGTCCAAGGTCAAGGTCACAAGGTCCAAGGTCATGGTCAAATGTGAAACGTCTTGGTAAGATGTGTCCATGTGTGAAATACCAAGGCTGTATGTGTAATAGCACATAAGATATAGGCCCAGTTTATTTTTTTTAAAAGTAGGTCAAACTCCAAGGTCAAGGCCACATGGTCCAAGGTCATAGTCGTATGTGATAGGTCTAAGTCGGAGGTTTCCATTTGTCAAATATCAAGGCTGTATGTGTAAATGGACATGATATATCGGCCAGGTTAAAGTTTTTTTTAAAAGTAGGTCAAACTCCAAGGTCAAGGTCACAAAGTCCAAGGTCATGGTCAATTGTGAAAGGTCTTGGTAAGATGTGTCCATGTGTGAAATATCAAGGCTGTATTTGTAAAAGGTCATGAGATATATGCCGGGTTTAATTTTTTTAAAGTAGGTCAAACTCCAAGGTCAAGGTCACAAGGTCCAAGGTCATGGTTAAATGTGAACGATGTTGATAGGAGGTATCTATGTGTGAGATATCAAGGCTGTATGTGTAAAAGGACACGAGATATAGGCAAGGTTAAGAATTAAGTGTAAAAATCAACAAAGGGCAATAACTCCAAGAATTTGATTGGCAGAGTTACGGTTCTTGTGCACTGCACCTCTCCATAATGAAATCTATTCACCTGTAAAGTTTCATGATTCTACCTTACATATTTTTTGAGTTGTGCTCCGGACAAGAATCAAGTTATAAAATCAACAAAGGGCAATAACTCACAAAAGTTGATCAGCAGAGTTACGGTTCTTGTGCACTGCACCTCTCCATAATGAGATCTATCCACCTGTAAAGTTTCATAATTCTACCTTACATACTTTTTGAGTTATGCACCGGACAATAATCAAGTTTGAAAATCAACAAAGGGCAATAACCCAAAAGATATGATCAGCAGAGTTACGGTTCTTGTGCACTGCACCTCTCCATAATGAGATCTATCCACCTGTAAAGTTTCATTATTCTACCTAACATAGTTTTTGAGTTATGCTCCGGACAAGAATCAAGTTATAAAATCAACAAAGGGCAATAACTCAAAAAATTTGATCAGCAGAGTTACGGTTCTTGTGCACTGCACCTCTCCATAATGAGATCTATCCACCTGTAAAGTTTCATGATTGTACCTTACATACTTTTTGAGTTATGCTCCGGACAAGAATCAAGTTATAAAATCAACAAAGGGCAATAACTCAAAAAAAATGATCGGCAGAGTTACGGTTCTTGTGCACTGCACCTCTCCATAATGAGATCTATCCACCTATGAAGTTTCATGACTCTACCTTGAATACTTTTTGAGTTATGCTCCGGACAAGGTTTGGTCTACGGACAGACCGACCGACCGACCGACCTTCCGACCGACCGACCGACCGACCGACCGACCGACCGACACTTGCAAAACAATATACCCCCATTTTCTTCGAAAGGGGGCATAATTATAAGTTCTTACTGCTATACAGAGCTCTTTCTAGTTTATCCAGTGTATTTACACCATGAGCCCATTTTATGTTGACCCCATCTTCTTCGGACTCTGGGAAGTAGGTTAATATGTTGGTGTCACTGCCTAATTTTAACATAGGAATCTTCTGACGCAAAAACCTTGGTAAAATACCTGAAAAGTGAAATGGGAAGGAACATGGAAAGCAATGAAAACTAGGGCTGAAAAGAGCACACAATGCAGGGCTACAGATAAGTGGGGGTGAAGACATTCTAACCTTGTTATTTCAATTCCAAACCCTATGTTGTGGGTACTCATTTGAATCGTCTGGACAAGACGATAAAAATGAGTACCCACAACATAGGGTTTGATGAACAATAACAGAATTATTGCAGTTTGAAAAGTCATCACTCCCTCTTATCTGGAGCTCTGCAATGTATACATAGATACTCACCTCGCAGCAACCTGCAGGTGCTTGGGTACCCGTACAAAAAACAAATAATTCTCAGCTATTAGCCTATATGATTTTGGTTTGCTCAATCAATGTAAGTAATTAGAGACATCCACCATTAAGAACAAGCAGACAGGTTGACTTGCCTGCATGTTCCTATATCCTTCATCCGTCATTGCTTAATGTGTCTGCCTATAGATCTAGTATCTAAAGTCACTGACATCTTTTCATACCCACACTTTTTCTGTAATTGGTAAATAGTCTCTCCAAAACAGCAATATTTTAGACTGCTGCAATTTGAAAGATAATTCAAATCTAATAAAATCATTTTAATAGAACATGACAACATTACAAAATGGGATTTGTGCGTATAACAAGCACTGAAAAATTCAGGCAAAAGGACAAAATGTCTTTTATAACCAGTGGCGGATCCAAAGGGGGTTCCGGGGGTTTGAACGAACCCCCCTCTGTGACCAGATTATTTCATTTTCATGCAGAAATTCTGTCAAAATTGTGTAAAAACAGGAAAACAACAAACCCCCCCCTCCCCCATATCTGTATATTCGAATCCCACTCACAGAAATCCTGGATCAGCCTCTGTATAACCTTTTGTCTCAAAGTTTCCCCATGTTTTTTAATGTTCAAAATGCAGACCATGGTATGATTGTGAAAGGGCTAACCAGCAGAAATTGTTCTATACAAATTCAATCTTTAGAATTTAACCCTTTCCTTATCAAGACCTGGTTTTGACGTCCCTAATAGAACAGGCTTGGGAAAACATTGAAACAAAAGAAGAAACTGCTGATAACCAGTAGTTTCTCCTTTTGTCTCAATATTTTCTGTGCCATATTTTACACAAGTCATGTCTTTATCATCATCCATATAGTCCTCTGCAGCAGCTTTCAAATTTGACCACCCTAAAAATTTGTTGTTTGGGAAAGGTTTAATGTAATACCCGAAAGGGGAGTTAGACAGTATATATAGATGTTACCAAACCCACTTCAGGGATTAGAGTCACAGCTAAAAATAGCACATGACAGGTGTCAAAAATGACAGCCATGAAAGCAAAACCTAGACATCAAATTCAAATTTCAAATCAACTTGTGAATTTGGGACATCAAGATGTTTCTCCCCAATAAAGTATTATTTATTAAAATCCTATCCCGATTTAGTCTTCAATGTTTGTTCAATGCTAATCAAATAGAATTGCAAAGCAGAGCAAGTATTTATGAATGTCATCAAGATTTCTAATGACGGAACACTGGTTTTAATATGGTTGAAACCAAATATGACATGAACCTAGTCTAAAAATCTTGAAATGCAATCAAATTCAGAATCTAAAATACTTCCCATTTTGATATCTTACCCCACCCACCAAATTAACACGCGAATCTCACCTCCGTTGATGTAAACCCAGATCACGAAGATCACACCGACACAAAGGAACCTTTGGGCGAAATGCTTCTGTAGTTTCGGGTTCGACAACATCCTTTTGAGTCGTTCCTTGTCCTTGTCTGCATTCATCCAGTCCATTTCAATCGATTAATTGGCTATTTGGTAACCAAAATATACATGTACACACGAGTGACTGGTTTCCAATAATTCGCTGAGATACTCGATAAAAGATACAGTAAAAACTGCTCGCGTAGAGAACCATTCCAAATAGACTGTAATTTTCCGATTTTGGTAAAATTAGACTAGAAATTATAGGGAAACAGTTTCGAGGACAATAAGAAAATGCATACTGTTCAAATTCAGAAAAAATAAATCTACAACAACATTTAAAAAGTTCAAATGCGAAATTCTGAAGCATGGGAATAATTTGACCATGGAAAGAGGTAAATATACAGAAAATCACGTTTCCTTCTTTTCTTTCAATGTTAAAATTGTTAAAGGACCGTAGTTCCAGTAATACACGTATGACCTGTCAGGCTTAGGGGATCTTTTTGGGAAGTGTGAAAGATATATTGTACCAAGTTAGTCAGTCTGTGAAGATTGCACAGACTCATTACATAGGATCAAAACTTTTCACTCCCAGATAACTTTCTGAACCTATCATTGTTTTCTTTCTTACATTATTTTCATCATGGGCGGATCTAGAGAGGGTCGGGGGGGACCGGACCCCCCTGGCATTGGCCAAAAACTAAATTTTGACTATATAAATTTAGTGTAACGTTATATATTATTTCATAACATTTTAAGCCATAATTTGAGCTTGGACCGCCCCCCCCCCCCCCTGGAAAAAAATCTTAGGCTTGGAACAGACCCCCCCCCCCTTCATGGAAAAAATCCTGGATCCGCCCTTGTTCATTTTCCAAATACAACAACTGTTTAACCCGATCTGTTGGGCCTGGTTCGTTTCTTGAATTTTTGTTTCATGGACTATGTTTTTTTTTTTTTTTTTTTTTTTTTTTTTTTACTTTTTAGCATGACGGGTCACATTTTCAATACTTGAAGTTAAAGCCCCCTACTAGCCTATTTCATATTGCAGACTCTTTACCGCTTGGACTGATCTTAACTTTTGGTACCTGTAGGCCTTAAAGACTTAAGTGACATTTCACATTTATTTCATTTCTTAAAAGTATGTCTTGATGCAAAGATTGTTTATTCTAATGCGTAGAAATGCTATCAGTTTTTTTGAATTTGTAATTTATAAGCGAAAAATACACCTTTGAAGTTGAGACAGAAATGACAAATTCTATATAAATATAGCTTTAGCACAAAAAATATATTTCTCGTAAACGGTTCAATATTTTGGCTTGAAATTTTGAGAATTTCCATAAGAAAAGATGATCTTTCAGATAGAATAAAAGTAAAATCTATGTAAAAATAATTGTGAAATGTCACTTTAACCCTTATGGTTTAACCCTTTCTCAAACAAGGTCTCTGGTTTTGACGTCCTTAAATTAGTTTTAGAACTACCATGAGAAAAAACATTGAGGCGAAAGATGAGTCAGCATTTTCTCATTCTAACTCCGATTTTCGGTACACGTTATACAAATGAGCCAGGATCTGGAAAAACGTCCCCTAAGGCTTTTGAGCCCAACATAGATCCAGATCAGCCTGTGCATACGCACAGTCTGACCAGGATCCACGTTGTTCTATAATAGCTTCTTCGTGACCTGTAGTAACTTAATTAAAGAGAGCAGCATGGATTGACAACACGCTGATCTTCAAACTCAAATTTTAAAAATGCTAAAAGGGACGTTTTTTCCAGATCCCGGCCCATTAATCAATTCTCCAGCAAATCAATTTTCTCTTCTGCAATAGCTTCCAAATTGTTAACTTTTTGCAATAAGGTAGTCTACCCCTAACGAGAATCATGCGACGTCGACGTTTTTCGTGCGATGTCGTTTACATTCGTAACGTATCCGAGCCTATTCAGGCGACGTCGTAAACATTCGGTGGTGGAACGTTCCACCACCGAATGTTTACGACGTTCCCCGGATAATTCCTACGTCGCGTGAATCTCATTATGCATTGACTACTTTAAGAACGGTTTAGCTTGGGATTAAGAGCCTTCCGTACGAGATTCCAGAACGTTAACGTTTTTGAGTAATTAAGGTAGAAGACCCATATTGAGCACCAAAGAGCCAGCGGCGAAATTTGAAAAAAGCCAGTAATTCCTAAACTGTGTTACATTTCCATTCCAAATATAAACATAAGCATTTTGTACGGTTTAGAATTTTGAATTCATACATGTTTATGAAAATATTTGACAAAAATGTTCAAAATTACCTTCCTTGCATATGAATTTAGAGTAAAATGATATTTGTAAATTATTTACTTCTTGAAGCATAATCTTGAAATCCGGCACTGTGAATCAACTTATGTGAAGTGTATTTAAAGGTGTGTGTAATTTGATGCATTTCGTATGGCCAGAAAGTGGCGTTTTTCATTATGGGTCTTCTACCTTAAATGAAATATTTTTCAGATGGCCAATATTAGTCCAGTTTTTAGTCTGTGAAATTGGGAAAACATGTGGCAGGAAAAAAAAAAAAAAAAAAAAAAAAAAAAACAGGAACAGTAACCATAAAACTATCAGGTCTGCAAGAAAAACGCACAAAAACATTTACAATTAAAAAATAAAATGTATTTCATTTAGCATTCATTATTGTTATTTTTTAAGGAAAGGCAAAATTGATTTTTCAACTACAATAATTAACAATTTAGTTTAAGCATATCAATTCTGAGTTTAACTTTTCTAACAGATAAAATTAATCTGATCACATTTGTTCAAGCAATTATATATATTCTGAACCAAAATCCTCATAACTTCAGTTTGTTTTAAGCTGCAGTTACGAGTTTTTTGTTGAAAAGCATCGTTGCGAAAATGTAGAGAGAAGAATGTGCCGATCAGTCACGGTGGATAATCACGTGATACAATATTTTCAGAAAATCTTCAATAATTTTGTAAATACTGGACCGATTTGAATTCGCTTTGAAGCAGAGAATGTGGACAGACGTCACGCAATAGATGGACGTGTTGGATTTTTGAAAAATCAACTGCTAAAAAGTTATTGAAGATAAACCAAAATTTTGGTTTATCATCAATAACTTTTTAGCAGTTGATTTTTCAAAAATCCAACACATCCAGCTTATTCCTGGCATTTATCCACTTTCTCTGCTTCAAACCGAGTTCAAATTGGTCAAGTAAAAGATTTATTTTCAACTCAATGAACTTTAATTCAGACTTGAACGATGGTCGTTCCTCGTCATAAACACATATTTACAACATATATTGAAGATTATCGGTAATTCTGAGTCACGTGATTATACACCGTGTCAGTGATTCAATTTGAAAGAAAGTCTATTGCCAAATATTCAACCGATTCTTACTATTCTTGTCATTTAAGTACCCCCATTTGAGGGCTGCCACAGAAGACAACATGGATGTTGAAAACAAAGGATTTGTGTATAATAAAGCAAACAAAAATTGAGACAAAAGAAGAAAATGCTGATAATCAGCATTTTCGTCTTTTGTTCTCAATGTTTTCCCAAGTATTTGCTACCAGGTACGTCAATACTAGGTTTTATTTGGGAACGGGTCAAGACCGCATTTCAATACCGTTCGCAAATGCTTTAACCTTTTTCCACACAAGACCTCGTTTTGACGTCTTCTCTAGGAATGGGTGGAAAACATTGAGACAAAAGAAGAAAATGCCGAGACCAGCATTTTTTTTCCTTTTTACCTTAAAATCTTTTCTTTGCCACAATATACTACATAAATTGTTCGTTCTCCAACACCAATTTACTCTCACCAACGACTTCAAACCTGGACTGAAGTCTATCATTTTGTTGTTTAGGATCAGGTAAAAGATCCTCTTTCCACAATACAGCACATGCATTGCGGGATAGAGTTCAGCAGATCAACAGATAAGAGGGGGGTAAAGACATTCTAAATATGTTATTTCGAGTCGTCCAAACCCTATGTTATGGGTACTCATTGGAATTGTCTCAACGAGACAATTCCAATGAATACACACAACATGGGGTTTGGTAAATACTGAAAGATATTTTGCATTTTGAAAAGCCATTATGCCCTCTTATCTAAAGTTCAGATTATCTCTGGTTCAGATTATTGTCACTAGCGTACGCTGGGTTCTCTCTAGTTTCTTCTTAATTACTCTATCTTTATTTGTCTGACATCATGTTGAACAAAATCTTCGTAAAGACATGCACTTTATGGATTGTTCCGTGTGCGAAAGGGTCTAAAATTACCATTCATCACTATCTTATTAACGTATTTGTTCAGATTATAGTCACGAGTGTACGCTGAGTTCTCTCAGGTTTCTTCTTTACAACCCTCTCTTTCTTGTGTCTGTTTCTTCCAAGCACCTTTATTTGTCTGATACCATTTTGCATATAGTCTTCGCCAGGACACGAATTAAACTGATTCTTTACTCCATCGACCGATGTGTTCCCGCATGCTTGTGACTCGGGCTCATTTCTCTCATCGATCCACGCGACGTTGAAATTGTTCTGGATTACGTCAGGATGTAGATAGTTTCCATGGTTACCCAATACAGGTATCACGTGACCTGTAAGGTCTCCATCCGACGACGGGCTACTGCTGGTGTCGCTTGTATCGAAGCAATCTAGTCTGAAATCACCTGCGATGTCGTCGAAACATGTTATTTCTTCGTCTGGGATGAAAAAGTCATGTTGGTCGTTAAAGTTATCACATATATTGTTATTGTTTGAATCAGTTAGTTCGTCTGGGGCTGTTTGTCTGTTAATTTCATCGCCTCTATTACGGTTTTGTAGAATTATCTTTGGTATCATGATTCCGCCATCAATGTTGTTATTGGCGGATATATTTCTAACGTCATCTTCTCCCTCTGTGATCCCCATTTGATCTGTGTCGCCGCCGTGTTGATTGTAAGATTTATTTATTTTCGCCACTTGTTCTGCGATGCGTCTGTTGATGCCGCCGTTCTGTACCTCGTGTACGGTGTTCTGTGAGTGCGGATAGAGGGGAATGGAGGAGTGTAGATTACAGACTGGTCTAGCGTGGCGGTGTGGCACGCCATTGATGTACCAGATCTCGTCATCCAGTCGATAGTTAGGATCACTAGGATGGACCAACTTAGTATCGACCGCTGCCCTCTCCCTGTTGTCATGTGGCACTAACTGGACATTCGGATTGACGTGCGGATAGTGGGGTACTGGAAACTGTGGTACTACATATGCCGGTCTTGGCAGTATGTTATAACTACATGTATGTTCTTGTCTATATCCGATTTGTTCGATATTTCCTGTCTCATTCCGGGGTATTGCACCTGCTACAAATGTAGGAGCAGAAGAAGTGACATTGGATAACGACGGTTGGTGTACAACAGGGTGTTGATCTTTTAACCGATGCGTGGTCTCGTCTTTAACAATGTCATGTTTGTGTTGTTTTTTCACCTTAGTAAAACCGTGTTGTGCGGTTTGAAACGGCCCTTCTTTTGTATTTTGATGTGATAAATGAGCCTTTTGGTGTTTGCTAGACGGTATTAGATGTTGATGAAGTATGTGGCCCGAGTTCATGTTGGTCGGTAGTGTATGCGGTAGTGTAAGCGGAGGAAATGCCTGGTGATAGGGCTGAAACATTACATGTGGATGTACCTGTGGACCAAGTATATGATGTCGCTGCTGCTGATGTTGCTGTTGCTGCTGTTGATGGTGGTGGTGATATGGAACACGTGGTACACGATGTAACATCTGATCTACATGCGTAACGTCCGACAAACGTACTCCTGGTTTAAGCATTTGCTTTTCTTGTGTTGTTCGGTTCTCACCACTTTTCTGATGTACATTTTTCTCGGCGTCATTATTTTCCCAGAACATGGAGGAACTGAATGGAAAATCCTGCACGGGCTCGCCTCGGTTCTTTGGTGTCACATAGGTGTTAGGCGGACAGGTAGGCAACGTTTCGTTGTTGACGTGCTCACGTTGATCGACCCCCTGAAGTAGATTTCAGAATTATGTAGAGATGTATAGAGAAAGATGATCTTATCCTTTTGATACAATGTAGTAAAGAAAATTGCCAGAAAATTTGCACGTATTTTATCACATAGTTATTTAAATGTACAGTTTAGTAAAACCACGTGTCGATAACGTCCGGTTTTGTACTCTCGGTTTTGGCAATTAAAGTAAACAATGATTAATATTCCGGCGAAACCTGTTAAATTCTTTGACTGCCAAGTCAAACTTACGACGCTAACTCATAGCACCACATAGGGACCTATGATATTACAAGTGTGGATTCGTTTGCCGTCAAGCGCAACAAACAATAAAATTAAACAATGACGGTCGTTTTTACTTTCACCTTTTTTAGACTTCCTGCATTTAGGGCCTACTAATACATATAAGCACTGTGTTGTAAGCTGTCCGTTAGGTTTGTGCAGTCATTCAAAGATGGCGACAACGATACAGGTAGGTGTCATAGTTTTACATCAATAAATTTCTTAAACGGCCGTATCTTGCCTTGATACTGATATCATTATACAAGGGGAAATGTATACCTATCAACGGTTCTATATATCAAAGTACCAGTATTGTCCTATCGTACTCAGTCGTTGTGCAAAGACAGCCCAACACGGAAAACTTTTTTCGAAGCGAGAAAGTTGCCCTTTTAAGGATGATTACATAGTTATCAGCGAACTAAGGAACAAACTATTGCTCTAACTTGGATGTTTTTAACATGCTCTTTTCTATGGTTACCGTTATTTTACACAAAACTGTCCAGAATGACCACAAACACCGTGTTTACTAAATGGCCAAACAACGGTGTAGTCACAGTGAAAATATGCAGACAAAACGGTGCAGTTTCTGTGTTTTATGTACGGTGTGGTTATATTTTCATAACAAATTGTGAACGGTGTAGACATAATGTAATTGTGAACGGTGTAGACTTGAAGCGATACAGAACTTATTATTTCTGAAATGATAATATTGTATTTTTTAATGATAACGTTTTAATGCCTGGGAATCACGTTTTACAATTACTATCGAAATTCTTCAACAATGTTAATATGTGACTGACTTGTAAATGCTTTGCAGCAAAGAAGGTGACAATATGTCCACAAAATATACTTTAATCAGAATAGAGAAAGGAAAGAATCTTGTTTCTACGCTATTTGTCAAAGCAATTCCGTAAGGGTAAAAAAGTAGAAGATACCAAGAATCTGCCTGCGTCTGTTTTATTTTGTCTTTTATTTTCAGTTCCATGCTGTTCACTTAATATTACCGTCATTTCGAATGAAGTTTCGAAAAGGCTGTGAAGCATATGGAACAGGACCATTCCAGCCAGATATTTAAAGTGCGCAGGAGGGAGATCAATGATCAGACAGGCCAAAAAGGTTTGAAAACTCTGACCTTTAGTATAATTCCGGATATCATCAAGCAGTCAGACAAGGACATCATAGAATACACAAGATAGACATCATCAACGTAGAAAATCAGGATTTTGGAATTAACATTTTTTCTCTCGATCATTTCTCCGATTTTGTATGCATGAGGACTGTACTGCACATAAATAGAAGTTCAACACCCCATAAAGTCGTTCAGAAAGCTCCGACCTTAATTCCTGATATTTCCATTGGGCGTGCTGAAACAGATGATACGGATAGGGACTCGCGAGACATGAAAATAATGGCTGAATGAATAGTTTGTTCCTAGATGTGATTAAGTCATTGAGAAGCATTGATCAACTTGGTAATTGGTTATCTTTTCATAAGATGGTCAAGGAAGGTCGGTTCCCGATGGAAAACATTGCATTTCATTTATTTATGGGTGTGTGTTAGTTAGTTCTACTCTCTTGGTACTAAGTTGGAAGTACTTCAACAGTAGTCAAACGTTTTCGCGAATAGGATATTGTCTTTCTCATTGCAAATGGTTACATTTTATGAGTGGGTCCAAAAAATCTTGGTCAGAAAATTGTCAGTCCTGAAGAGGAGGTTAAAATTTTACGTCTGAAAATGCCAAAATGAATTCTGCAGTTCTATTTTCAAGACGTGATTACTTTAAGTCGAACAAGACAAAAAAAGGCCCAAATGTTTATGAAAATAAATTTATAATTTATGTTTTGTTATTCATTATTTATGTTTTGTTGATGGAATCCTTTATTTTGGGTAAAATTTAAATCGGACTTTTCAATGAGGGGTCAAGTTGAAAACAAGATACATGTCGATCAATAATTATCATACTCCATGAGTTGAAATCATTTCATTTATTACAAGAATAGATTGTAATGACCAATTAAAACAGTTACAAAGAAAAAAATCAAAGCCAGAGCCGAAATTTTTAATTTACAAATCAAATGCACCGTTCCGCGATAAATTAGTCCCCTAGTGATTGTTGCTATTGTTCACAAACAAAATCCAATATGGCCGCCGCGGATGCTGAAGCGACCGATTGTTTATCTTCTATTTCGAGAATATTTTTATATTTTATCCACCTGACCACAAAAAACATGCCGATAGAATTTTAAAAACAGGACAGAATTACTACAATCAATGTTATATACATAACATCAACAGGGTGGATCATCACGTGATCAAAATGGGTACATACACGGACGCAAGATGGCGGAAATTTAGCGATTTTCGGTAGATTTTCCTAAATTGGTAAGTACTGCTCCATTCGTTTGACTTACCATATAGCGCAGTCTATGCGCATTTCCTAATGCTTTTCAGTGATGTCTGTCTCGTCTCTAGGCTTCATGTAGTTTCTGAGATACCCTCGAGGTTTTGAGCTGAATCGGAACGATTTTCGAGGGAAATTGAATATGGTACGTTACACGTTCCCCGTTTTTTTTTTCCATCAAAAATAGCGTTTTCTCTCAAAAATTCATACTTGTTTCGATTCAAAACTAAGGTTCTTCATGTGCAACAATCATACGTACTTTGCTTCAGCCTGTTCTTTCTTAAATTCACGAAAAACGGGGAAATTGTAGAAACGGTACGGAACACGTACATGATACGCAACACGTGATGATTATTTGCAATTATGGTACGCACCACGTAAATATTTCAAATCCAGTACAACTACAAAACGTACTCTCGGAACACAATTTTACAGTTTACTCATCGGTATTCATGTAACTATTTTAATGGGAACCCCGGTCTCCACATTATTCTCCTCTGCAAAGACTTGAAAACTAAAGTAAGTAGACCTAGATCTATGTAATAAAATACGGCACAAACATTCTCCTCATATAGGCTAAATAGGCCTAATCTAAAAAAATCTAACCTAACGATGAAATGCAGAAATTTCACACCCAAAGTAAACAAGACTAAACTCAGTCACATTTTACATTGCAAACGTCATCACTTCACCAAATGACGCCACTGTGTAAATAAACTACGCACAGTGACATGCGCAGACTAACCGGACATACAAATAAACTTCAACGCGAGGGTAGGTAAATTCATTCTGCCTTTTTTGCAGAATTTCTGCATTGTCATGTTTAAAAAGATACTCATAAATTTGCTTTTGCTAGTCAATGGTCGATCTTGTTTCTTTAGTGCGCAGACAGTAAGTATGAATTCAGGGGTTGGATCTAATACTTCTGATGATAACGTTTTCAGACTGAGCCCATTGGGACAAATTTGATAAATATATTCAAAAAGAAAGAGCTAGGCCTACTCAATATTGAAATGGGACCGATTTGTTCCGAAGGTAGGCTATATGTATACATTTTTTTCACGCATTTCTGCAAGCGCAAGCAAAGCACTCATACCTACGTTTTCAAGAATTTCGGCTTCATAGGATTGCATTAAGACATTTTATGTAAAACTTTGTTTCATATTTCAATATTTGCAGAGATACTGATCTTCTTGAGTTTTACCGGAAGCTCCACATGCGATATAAAAACCAAGGACAACTAAGTCCGTTATCAATTCGCATGTTAGCTCATTCCCCGTGTGTAAAGCAATTTACTAAAAGATACAACTACATCTCGATCTATAGATATTTTATTGGCTGTAACTCGGTAACGAATCGTAGTTTGTCCATTCAAACACAACAGTGCAATAACTATAAATCCACAAGCAAAAATTGACAGTGACGTTGTTTTGTGTTTACTGTTTCTAAACCAATAAACTCTTCTCATTTGTACCGTTTACAATGTGCACGTGATAAATGAACAGGTTGATTGGTTGTAAACGATAAACACAATCATACGTCACTTTCAAATTTCGCTGGTGGAATAGTATAATACCCAGCCTTAATTGGGAGTGGCGTAAACCTTTCACGGTACGGAAACTACAGAGACAGAGCCAACGGCTCTGCTATTCAAATCCTCTGGGGCGCTTCCGGCCATATGTGTCTCTGTCTCCGGGAGCACGATTTTTGGACAAAAATAGGTGAGTGTTCAACTTTGTTGTTCAATAGTTTTCTTTTGGCGCTTAAAAGCGAAAAAACGGGAATGTCATGCTCCCCTAAAACCATTTATCTGTCTGTTATAATTCTGTGGGCTTCAAAGTCGGCAGGGTTTTGACAGGATCATTGTCGTCGTGAGTCGACCCTATGTGATTTTTTTCTTGTGTACATCATGTATTTATGTACCTTCCAACGGTAAAAAGCCAATTTCTTCTGCCAAAACGTGTTATATGCTAATCGATGGATACTCTCGATTAGATATCCCTTTCCCATGTCACAAAACCTTAGAAATGATTGACAAAAATAGAATTTGAGCAATTTCTATCGGTGGCTCTGTCTCTGGCGGCTGGTTCTGTCTCTGACGGCTGGCTCTGTCTCTGTGTACTTTGTTAAACAGTTCAATCCACCACAAAATTCGTGTCGAAGTAATATACCTTATTGACTCATACACTCAATAGATCATGATAGCGTATGGCGAACGTTTCAGTCATTGATTAAATGCTTTTCCAAAACATGGTTAGATAGATCTCACTTAGGAGAAGTCCTGTGTACAAAAACCGGTGGTGTATTTCATCACCTGTAGTGATAGATTTCTAATTTAGGACTGCTTAAATTCGAAATTATGAACACACATGCACCGATCCAGATGGGCGTCAGCTCCTCTTGAGAGAGAAATGCATGGAACTGCGCAAGGTTCTGCATGCGTTAAATGTTAATCATTGAAATATGTGAGAAAAAAAGGTGAATATGCTGGTTATCAGCCAATGTAGAAAAGAATCAAAATTTGCATATCAAAAGTATCTTGAAGACATCTTAAATGTAGGTTCCATGCAAGATCAAACCAAAGACAAAGGACAATCACTTCCAACCAACAAAAAATCTACATTCTACTAAAACATCCAAAACAAGATTCTACTGGCATAGATACTATAAAACAACACAACAAACTGTACACTAATGACGAAAAAAAAAAAAAAAAAAAAAAAAAAAAAACACGAATTCTAAATGAACAATTCCAATCTGTTTCCACCCACAAATCACCCTAGTCACTTAAACGCGTAGATGAAATAAATCAAATAATACGTTCACACACAATTTAAAACACAATTGATGCATGTACAGAAATTCACCACCACAGACCCAGCCCTCATAAATCCAGGCACACCATCGAAATATCTGAAAACGGGATCAACAAATTGCTAAAATATCTGAACGTGGATAAAGCTGCTGATCCTGATGAATTAAGACCAATTATACTAAAGAATTATGCCAAGGAACTTGCGCCTATCATAACACAGCTGTTTTAAGAAATCTCTTGAGACCAATTCTTTACCGAGCATTTGGAAAAAAGGCAAACGTCGCCCCTGTATTCAAAAATAGTCCAGCCCAGCCAATTTTCGCCGGATCTCTCTCACTTGCATCTTATGCAAACAACTTGAACATATTAGTGCATCTAGTATAACTAAACACTTCGACAAAACATATTCTGCGACTTACAGCACGGCTGTTGGGGAAAAAGATACTGTCTGGCCAAGATGACTTGATCCTATTACATTTTTAAAGAGCGTTTGATATGGTGAATTATGAGAAACTGGTGTCAAAAATACATTGTTATGACATTTTAGGTCACACTCTGGCATGGATCAAAGCCTTTGTAGACAATAGGACACTGTCAGTGTTGGTCAATAGATCCATGTCCTGCATCATACCAGTCCCTTCAGGTGTGCCTCAGGGTTCGGTCTTAGGCCCCTACTATTCCATATCTATATCAATAACCTCCATGAATATGTACAATGCTCTAAAGTACGTCTCTTTGGTGATGACACTATCATTTACATGCCACAAACTATCACATTCCATTCCAGCCTCTTACAACAGGATCTACTCAAGCTCGAGAGATGGGAATCAGACTGGGAAATGTCTTTTAATCCTGCCAAAATGCCAAGTCATACAGTTTACCAAGAGAACGACACAATTACCGACACTGTACTTTCTACATAATAAACTACTTGAAACAGTCTCCTCAGCAAAATATTTAGGTGTTACAATCTCAAACGACTTACCATGGAATAACCGCTTGTCAGGCCCAAGCTCGAGTACTCCACTGCAGTATGGACTGCAGTCCGCTCAACACTCGGGAACATTGATTAACCAGATTGAATATGTGCAGCGGGGAGCAGCTCGCTGGGCCATGCGATGCTATGGTCCCACATTCAGTGTCTCCGCTATGTTAGACAACCTCTCTTGGAGAAGATCAGATTTGCGCCGTATTGACTTACGGCTGGTTAGATTCTATAAAATTGTCAATGATAAAGTAGTCGTCCCTCTTCCTCAAAATACTGTCAAACCTGTCAGAACACTTAGAAATTCCCATATACTGGCATTCAAGCAACTACATACTAATATTTTCTTTTCTCGCAATGCATCAGACCAATGTCTTGTTTTGGAGAGATTAAATGGAAATATGTCGAATTACATTGGTGCAAAATGTTTCTTCGTCAACACCTAATTTGTCGCATGAAGTAGCTTTGAAATTGAACAGCGCCGAAATTTTGATGTTTTGGAAAGCGTTGAATCAGTGACTGAAACGTTCGCCATACGCAATATGATATATTCTGTGTGCGAGTCAATAAGGCTTCGACATGAATTCTGTGGTGGATTAAATTTATCAAAGTTAGCACGCAGAGACAGAGCCAGCCGCCAGAGACAGAGCCAGCCGCCAGAGACAGAGCCACCGATAGAAATTGCTCAAATTTTATTTTTGCCAATCATTTCTAAGGTTTTGTGACATGGGAAAGGGTTGTCTAATAGAGAGTATCCCTCGGTTAGTATATAACGTGTTTTGCCTTCGGCAATTGGCTATTTACCGTCGGAATGTACATAAATGCACGATGTAAACAAGAAAAAATCACATAGGGTCGACTCACGACGACAATGCTCCTGTGAAAATCCTGCCGACTTTGAAGCCCACAGAATTATAACAGACAGATAAATGGTTTTAGGGGAGCATGACATTCCTGTTTTTTCGCTTTTAAGCACCAAAAGAACATTATTGAACAACAAAGTTGAACTCTCACCTATTTTTGTCCAAAAATCGTGCTCCCAGAGACAGAGCCACACATGGCCGGAAGCGCCCCAGAGGATTTAAGCGACAGAGCCATTGGCTCTGTCTCTGTAGTTTCCTAACCGTGCTTTGTTTACTACTTCATAACCAATAATCTGTTTTGATTTGTACCATTTATATTGTTCAAGTGAGTTAATTGTTTGAAATGGATTGAAATAGGTAAACTCGTGCCCATGCGACTCCCATTTTAGGCTGGTTGAATAATATACTAGGACAAAAAAGATACGCAACCCCAATTTTTCATAATATCTTCGACAAAATATGTTTTTAATGGCTGTTGAGTACATTTTTTATATACCTGCATGCATACGCATAAATACAGTGTCATTTTCTTCAGATGTCGTACACTCATCACGTGATACATAGTAAATTGTTAAAAACTGATTATCACCTGCCGTGTTTTCTAGATGACTACTATCAAAACAAATTTTCATCAAACACAAGCTAGAACATAGACAAAGAAGACGCCAAAGCGTGCACACACTCTTCACTACGCTACGCATAGCAAGGCTAGGCCAAAACCAGCGCCTTACTGCAGTACAGATATTGTTGGTGGAAAAGGTTCAAAATGTTGTCGTAAGACATTGATGGGGCAAACAATCGACACATTTTTGACTGTATACGTTGTTGGCTCTCAATTGGATCACAACCGATTGAGCACGAGGCAGACGTGCAAGAGATATGACGTCAAGGCAGGACCGAATAATCACGTTAACCCCACCTACGGGATAGGTTTAAGATTGCAACGGAGACCGCTAATAACTTGTATGGACTTCACAACATTCAAATATCGGACAAAACTGAACGAAACAGATTGTTTTTTTTTTCGACCTCCGTCCATTTTTTTTCGTATTGTGTTGACGCTCGGTTTAAACTGGGTGTTTTCTTACTAATGAAATTGACTACCAACAAGATTTTTTTGAACTTTACAAGGTGAAATGTTATTGCTTTAAATGTATTAAGTTTTGTTTTAATCTGATTTGATGTCTTTGCGTAAGAAGGAATTGAAAATGAAGTTGCGTTTCTTTTTTGTTTCAGTATATAAGTGCATATCTAGAATATCAATAATCTAAATCATTTTAGATCTATACACTACCAACACTGTTGAAAATAACCCCAAATAACCCCAACTTTGATACCAACCCCATACACGCCAACAAGCATCCAACGTTACTCTCAATCAAACTGATCAACAATAACCTCGGCTCTCCGAGGGCGGTATAGTTGCGGGGCTCATTACACATAATATTTATTTCTTTGTTATTGTCAACAGTATTGCCTAGATGTATTTGCCTCTTAAAGGACTACAATTATAATAAAATGGCATTCTTGTTTGGACCCATCGGATGACAACAAAGTCAATACAAATACAAAAACATATTCACCAATACAATTAAGACAAAATCAGTATGACAAATGTATCCCTTTCCCAAACAGAACCTGTAAAAAGGCATTGGAAAAACATTAATCCAAAAGAAAATGCAGATAATCACATTTTGTGCTTTTGCCTAGAACGTTTCCTACGCTATATTGCACAAAAGTACATTTTTTCAAGTAGGTAAAAAATAACGTAAATAATTTCTTTTACTAAAAGTGGGTCCGTACTTCCTTTAATTGCAGGCCCTTAAGAAGTAATTTCATATTGGGTGGGCTCAAGCCCTTTTGTCTGAATATTGGGGGGGGGGGACTGAATTGAATTTTCCATAAATTTTCAGTGTAAAAGAAGGAAAATTTTTAGCACCCCCTGGTCTTACGGGCCTGTAATTAATGTAATTTCTACAATTCAATACACATGTACGAAGTAGATTTCAGTTTCAGTTGTTGCATTACAGATTGGATATATTCTCTATACCTTGGGTATTTGAAGATGTTTTTCTTTCTGAATCATTAATTGGTGAGAGCTTTTTCTGATTCAACTTATCATTGATCTTTCTAACAAAATAAAAGGTAATTTATCTAATCAACATAATTTTGTCTAGATAGTGCCCATCTTTTAGACTCTTTTGTTGGAATTATTGTCTGGTTGGCATTACAGCACATGGACGGCCATAACTCTCTTCACTGTCCATGGTTTCTTGCCAAGAGAGAGCCTCGACTTTGCTTTCCCCATGGTTCTGTAATGATAAACGAATGACGAATGTTACAATCGTATATGTAAAAAAATAGGTTATGGAATTCTGTTTCCGCAATCCACTTTTCTACTAATAAAACATGAAATGTCGACTAATCTACTTTTCTTGGGAAAAAGTTATCTAGATAACCAGAAAAGATTATTTTTTCTTGAAAGAATTGCCAGAAGTAAGTGTGACAAAATTTGATTTTTCTACTCTTCTACCTATTTTTTTTTTTTTTTTTTTTTTAGAAAATTTAGTTACAGTTAGATCTATATAAACTTTTCTGGCAAAATTGGGACATAGAAAGTAGAAATGACGAAGCTTGTCGCAGTAACTACAGTCAATTGTCAGGGACAAAACTTCAACTTTTCTACTTTTCTACCTTACCATTTTGCTAGAGTAGTGGAAGTTAATCACATTAATGTCAACTTTTCTAAACTTGATGCATAATAATATAACAATTGACGTGAGTCACACAGATTTCGACTTTTCTAGAAAGTGCTTTAGGTAGAAAAGTTGAGGTTTTGCACCGGACAATCGCCGAATTACTTAGTGTGACAAAGTTCAATTTTCCTAGGTCTCAAATTTGCTAGAAGAGTGTAACACTAATTTCGACTTTTCTTGTAGGTAGAAAGGTGGGTGGCAGTAACAGGATTTCGTATCAAAGCATTGGAAAATAATTATTGGTCCAAAGGCACATTCAGTTGAAAAATCATCGTGTATTATGAAACATACTGCACACTCTTTTTATTTATATATTAAGGTTAACGAACTGAGAATGAAAACACCACTTTCTAGCAATACGAAATGCATCAAATTACACACACTTGTAAACAAACTTCACAGAAGTTGATTCACCATGCCGGATTTCAAGATTTTGCTTCAAGAAGAAAATAATTAACAAATATTATTTTACTCTATATTCATATGCAAGGGAGGTAATTTTGAACATTTTTGTCAAATATTTCCATAAGTATGCATTAATTCAAAATTCTGAACCATACAAAATGCTTATGTTTGTATTTGAAATGGAGATGTAACACAGTTTAGAAATTACTGGCACTTTTAAAATTTCGCCTTTGGCTCTGCATTTCATTCTCAGTTCGTGAACCTTAAATCGTTCTGGTATTACGTTCTACTAGTATATACTTGTATAATATAATCAAGTATGGATGATACCTTGTACTTCGTCACGATTGGTGTGGGAAATTCATAACACTTTGTACCTGTTGGATTTGAAATAATTACGTGGTGCGAACCATAATTGCAAATGATCATCACGTGTTGCGTACGATGTACGTGTTCCGTACCGTTTCTACAATTTCCCCGTTTTTCGTAAATTTAAGAAAGAAAAGGCTGAAGCAAAGTACGCATGATTGTTGGACATGAAGGACCTTAGTATTGAATCGAAACAAGTATGAATTTTTTAGAGAAAACGCTATTTTTGATGAAAAAACCGGGGAACGTGTAACGTACCATATTCAATTTCCCTCGAAAATCGTTCCGATTCGGCTCAAAACCTCGAGGGTATCTCAGAAACTACACGAAGCCTCCCAGCAAACATGCTTATATGGGTCCTATATGGGATGTGTATGGGTAAGCCCATGTAGGTAGGCCCATATTGGACCCAAATAGGACCTATGTAGGTAAGCCCATGTGGGTTTGATCATAAGGGACCCAGATTGGTCCCATATTCCCAGCATATGGGCTGTGTATGGGCAAGCCCATATGGGTATGCCCATATAGGACCTATGTAGGAAAGCTCATGTTGTTTTGACTATGGGGGTCCCAGTTACAATAATCGGCTTGCGCCCATTCAAGTACAACAGAATAATTATGTATACATGAGCATATCTAAAATATCCATAATCTGAATCATGTAGCCTATAGAATTATAAGTTTTCAATTTGAATGACGATCTTATTTATATCCATCAAAATTAATGACCATCAAATCAATACAAATTGAAAAAACAACAACATTAGATTCAGCAAGACAAGTAGCCTAAGGCAACATCAATAAGACATGTCTAATCCTTTCTCGAACAAAACCTGGTATTGACTTCTCTAATAGAAAGGTAGGCCTAAATTGCCAAAAAAAACATAGGCCTAGAGATATTAAATAGCAAAAGTTGATAATCGGCATTTTCTTCTTTTGCATACCTTTTTTCTGCGCTATATTGTACAGAAGTACATTCTTTGTCAATATCGTTTTTTAAACATGGGGTTCATGTTGGATCATCCGAATTATTTTGTCGTTTTAACGGTGTTTAAACAGTAATTAGTCTGTTCAAATCACTAACATAATCTTATCAATTAGTGTGTTACAAGGAGTTTTATGTATATTAAAGGGAAATAATTAAAAATCTTGACAATAAATCATGTTTTTACAAAGCGTTTATGTAAAGAAAGCATTTGGCTTGATTATCCTATATGATTCTGTTAAAAGAAATTAAATTGTGTACACATTTTCAAAAAAAGATAGAAATAAATCTAGACATAAAAATATATCAAAAAACATATAGATAGTTATAGAAAGCCTCGAAAATGTTATAACAATTAAGACCAATTTCCTAGGTATCAAACCTTAGAAAATGTGTCAAGGTCGTCAGACATACCTGGCGAGACCTTAATCCTCTATGGTGGGGAATAATTACCCCTTCTGAGCAAGAAGCTCTGGAAGGTTTTCATCTCCGATCAACACCAAGCGAAAGCCATCAGAAATGGGTTAGATCAGGGCTGTCTATATGGGTCTGCCCATTTGGGACCCATATGGGTCCCAGATTGCATGTAATGGGCTGCCCAGATAGGACCCATACGGCCCCCGGTTGCACATCCTAAATGGGTCCCATATGGGTTACCCTTATGGGACCCATAAAGGTGTCCATAAGGGACCGATATGGGACCCATACAAATTGCTTGCTGGGCTAGAGACGAGACAGACATCACTGAAAAGCACTCAGAAATGCGCATAGACTGCGCTATATGGTAAGTCAAACTAATAAAGCAGTGCTTACCAATTTAGGGAAATCTACCGAAAATCGCTAAATTTCCGCCATCTTGCGTCCGTGTATGTACCCGTTTTGATCACGTGATGATCCACCCTGATCAAGATTAATCCGGAAATCCAGGCGTGAAAGTGTCGCTAGTTGCAAGTCGAAGCTCAAAATGAAAGTAGGATATATGCATCCTTTCCAAGTGAAATGAGGGATGAGGAGATCGTACAGTCACATTGTTCTTGTTAAGTATGGTAAGTGATTTCATTTTAAATCTCAGAATTATAGAGAGTTTACATCTAAGCAGTTTTAACCAAGTCTTTCCAACGCCAATGATAAAGTGAAAGTGAAAGTAGGTTTCAATGAACCTTCCTTCCTTCCATCCAAGCCAAGGTTGCAAATTGTCAACATTTTCTGTGTTTTATTCTACGAGATGTAAAGAAGATAAAGATCATATTTCACAAAAGAGGCTGATCTTTGTTTGTACTTATTGCCAAATCATCCAAATGAGATTAATCGGTTATTTACCCCTTTCCCAAACAATTCCTAGCTTGCATGAGTAGTATGCAGGATATTATTTTAAGAATAAAAGTGTCTATTCGTATACATACATGTTACCGGACTAATTGCCTGTACTCTGCTAAAAGCTATAAATTTATCCGGTCCCGGACAGATTACCTATATACACAGCTGAGTTTTGTTTGTTCAGAACCAAAAATTAGCCATTAATACTATAATTCAGGGGTTTCCTTAACCCATTACCACACAATGACTCTCTTTGACTCCCCACAAGATAATGGCGTTTGAAAACATTGTGGGAAGTGAAGAAATTGCTCGTGACAAGCAATTTCTTCATTTTCCACAATGTTTTCTACCGAATAAGACATCAAAATTTATATTTCATTCATTTGAAATTGTCGTCTGCAACGTCTTTGAATTTGGAACAACCTGAAATTTTGTCGTTTGGTAATGGGTTAAAGGTGTATGGGGGCTTGGGGATTTTTTCCTTCCATTTGAGTATCAACCCTTTGCTACTTTTGTAGCTATTCCATGGGGTTAATGAGAAAACAAGTTAAAACATAGAAAATCCCTTGCCTACTTTGTCTTTGGTCCCAAAAAATAGACATCTGGTTGTCATCTACTAAATCAGATCCATTTCTGGTTTTATGGACTCACCAGAAGGTCCCTCTTAGTCGAAAGGTAACAAAATAAAAAAAAACTTAGTTAACAGCTCAGCACAAAATTGTCATTTATTTCCAAATGACAAAAGGGTTAAATGATATTCTGTTCAGACAGTTTAGTAACCTCATTTATGTTCAAGGAAGATATTTTTATGGATAAATGGATTTACAACACATCCACCAGTAATAACGCACAAATATCTCCAATGCATCATTTATAGCGGCTTGTGTGGTTCCGTACAAATAATGTTAACAGCTCTAAATGGCTAGTTATCCGGTTCCAGACAGATAATATAAATGAAATATAGTCTGAACCAGACAAATAGCCACTGCCTTTAAAAATCATTTGGTGAAAAGAAGAGACTTCTTTAATTCAATAGTTTTAAATGTGAATGCACTCATCTTGTCTTTCAACTTGGATCATTTGATTGTTGTTTGGGATAGGGATAAGTGATTAGAATTATATGTTATCATATTCAATCTTTGTGCAATTCTAGGAGTATTTTTCAAATCTTTGTTATTTGAGGTCAGGATTTATCATTTTTCAATGATATTTATTGCCATTGTCATAATAAGTTAGGATATTGTGACTAGCTAAATACTAATAGTATTTTTGATAGTATAATGTGGAAAGCATTTACATGCACAAATACCATGTTTATTGAGAATTATCTTTTCAAATAACAGGTGAATCCTCAATCCATGCTGAAGAATTCAAGACACTCTCATGCTCACTACTCAGATACATATTCATGGATTTCCAGTTCTTCCTGAGAATCTATTGTTTCATTGGTAAGTTATTAAATTAATAGTAATATTATCAAATCTCTTTGTAGGAAGCAAGATATGGCAAACATAAGGTTCTACATTTTGATGTCAGTGCATAAAAGTATAAACAAAATCACAGTTGAAGGAAAAATGCTATTTGTGAGCTAAATATTAATTTATGGTAGTACACACCTAATGAGATATATATGACGTCGGAATTTTTCGCGCGGCACATTCATTACATATCCAAACTTATTCGGTTGACATTGTAAACTTTCAGCGGTGAAAATTCCCCGCAGAATGTTTACGACCTGGACCAAATAAGTTTGGACACATATGAATCTCATAAGGGATGTACTGCCTTAATGACCTTTGATATAACCTTTTAAATCCTTTTTCCAAAATATTCTATTAAGGTAGGTGACCAAATTACCCATAAAGCCACACAACAGGTTGTGGTGGTTTGTGGTGGTTTGTCAATTCATTTTAATGTTGAATGCACACACAAAACATTAAATCCCATGCTCCTGACCCCAAATGATATGACTAGGATTTGAAATAACAAAAGATTTTTATAATTGCAAATGTATTTTTACTGGTTATCATATGCATGATTGCTGTGCTTGCCACATTTATCAGCTGTTTTATCATCAAAAATTTGGTATAAAATGGCTCCAGTGTGTTCAAAGCAGTTCTTGTTTACAAATAAATATACTTTGAGTTTGTTATGTTTGTTTGCAAGTATTATTCTGAAAAGAGTCAAAAGTTAGAAAGTATAGTGACTTTTTAATGAATTAACACTCATACTAACTTTTTTTTCAGATTGATCCTCTATCAAAAGGAGTTGAATGAAGGTTTAACCAATAACAAATAGACCAAACAGTGAAATGAATTATATTGACTTGAATTGTTTTGTGAATTTTTATTTAAAAAAAATAAAACTAGTGTATGAAAAAGCAATGGTGATGGTACTTGAATCAACATCAAAATTATCACACAGCTTAACCCTTTCCGAAACGACAAAATTTTGGACTGTTCTAGTTTGAAAGCTGTTGCAGACAACAACATGATGAATGTTACTAAATGTAAGATGTGTTAATATTATAGCTAAGAAAACATTGAGACAAAAGGAGAAAATGCTGATTATCAGCATTTTTTCTTCTTTTGCCTCAATGTATTCCCAAGCATGTTATGTTAGGGACGTCAAAACCAGGTCTTGTTTTGGAGAGAGTTAAACCTCTTTTTTGTTAATCTTTTCCCAAATAATACCCGATTCTGATAAAATGTCATTTTGAAAGCCATAGAGAGAAAAGAAGAACATGCTAATAACCAACCTATTTTCTACTTTTCTCTGATGGCTATTCATGTTAGTAGATCTAAATCTGTTTAGATCTAGATTAAACTTTCTACACTTAGCAACACTCTCACTCTGAGTAATTTTATGCCCCCCCCCCATCCATTCACAAATATCATTCAACTTGATTTCTACTCGGGATGAGCAGTTGGTGGCTTGGATTGGATTGGATGTTATGTGGGTCCTGTTATGTTCGTACCTGTATGGAAAATGCCAGGAACATGATTTTGAGTTAACCAGCTGCAGCATCGTAACAGAGAAAGTGCCTCCCCCTTTCCCAAACAAGCCCCGTTTTCAACTTTTGACGTCCCTAATAAAACAAATTTGGGAAAATATTGAGACAAAAGAAGAAATCCACGTTGATAATGCACAATTCTTCCATTTGTCCCAATAGTTTCTATGCTGTATTTTCTATCAAAATCTAATCTGCTGTCTTCAAAGCCTTTAAATTAGCTCAATGAAAGGGGTCAAATGCGTTACAATCAAGCGTAAACAGCTCTTTCGCTTTGTTTGGGGCTTGTGAAATGTAATGATCCTTGCCCCTTTCATTCGTTTTGGATTCCTAAATCCATATAAAAGTTTCCCAAATTGCATTTTTGCATCAAAATGCTAGAAATGTGTACTAATTTCGTATTTAACCGGAGGCCTTAACTAGAGCGTATACGTTGCTAGGTAGTGTTTGGGAAGCGGAGCAACAAGCTTATCGGCGGTGAATAAATGGCGCGCTCTGATTGGATGAAACTATCAGTAGCGGAACGGTGCATGAACGGATGAACAAGAAACTGGCCATTGCACCCACATCTTAGGGTAAGTCAGTAAACATTGTTCTAAAATGACGTTTACTGCATGTCTTGTTTAATATTTTGTGATGGTATTATTGTGATTATCATATCCGTCAGAAGTTAATTCAATAACAAAAATGTCTTCCGAAAATAAAATTAAACATACGTTGAACTGTTTTAGGCTTAGGTGAATGAAGAAAAGAGAGTACGGCATATTTCCTTAACTTTTGGTTTCGTCTACTTTGAGGATGGCGGCGTTTTCATCAAGGGAGAGAACTGGGTTTTCTAAGACCAAAGTATTTGAGGGAGATAAATCAGAGCTGCATCTGATCTGCTAGTTGTTAGAGCTGGTTCGCCCTATACAACATACCAAGTCTACACCGTTCACAATTTGTTACGGAAATAATAACTACACCGTACAGATAACACAGAAACTGCACCGTTGTGTCTGCATATTTTCACTGTGACTACACCGTAGTTTGGCCATTTAGTAAACACAGCGTTTGTGGTCATTCTGGACATTTTTGTGTACAATAACGGTAACCATAGAAAAGAGCATGTTAAAAACATCCTAGTTAGAGGAATAGTTTGTTCCCTAGTTCGCTGTTCACTGTGTAATCATCCCTAAAAGGGCAACTTTCTCGCTTCGAAAAAAGTTTTCCGTGTTGGGCTGTCTTTGCACTACGACCAAAGGCGATAGGACAACACTGGTACTTGGCTATATAGCACCGTGAATAGGTATACATTTCTCCTGTATGATGATATCAGTATCAAGACAAGATACGGCCATTTGAGGAAATTATCGACGAAAAACTAGAACACCCACCTCTCACGATTTCCCACCGACGCCATCTTTGATTGACCACTCAAAACTTCCGTACAAACTACACATATCTAACGGACAACTTACAACACAGTGATAAGGTAAGTTTAAGAATTGTATATAAAGTTTTATTCCTCGGTTGTAAACATTTGCAGAGGTAAGCGGGAAAAACATATATTTCTTATACCTCAGCTAATGTGAATGTCCCCAAAACGTGAATTTATTTATGTAATATGATAATTTAATGCATAGTACATACCCTATTGGTCGGCTGCTGTCTCGATAGTTTCCTGTCTTCTCCGGAATTGCTAGAATTTATAATAATAGAAAATGATTATCATTTACCTAATACAATGGAAAGCTTTATTAGAAAAAATGAAATAACAAGAGCTGTCACTGTAAGATGACAATGCCCCCGACACCGCTTTGATTTATGTTCAAGGTCAAGGTCATCCAGGGGTCAAGGTCACCAAAGTATGTGCCTACAGAAAGGTAATGTACCAAGGAATCTTGTGGTAAAGTATGAAGCGAATATGTTAAGTAATAAGGAAGTTATGGCCAATGTTAAAGTTTTTGGACGGAATGACGGACGGACAGACAGACGGACAGACAGACGGACGGACGGACGGACAAGTCAAATTTATGATGCCTCCCTATCGGGGGCATAAAAACTGGCTTTATACAGGTGTGTTTTACAAAACTCTCTTCTATTCGTTAGAGAGGGCAACACCAGGATTAATTGTGAAAGAGTCTATGGTACAGGCACGATATTATGGAACATGTTTACAAAAAATACCTACGCAATATCGAACTGAAAATTACTTTAATTTCGCATGAAA
Source organism: Fragum sueziense (assembly GCA_963680895.1). Taxonomy (NCBI): domain Eukaryota; kingdom Metazoa; phylum Mollusca; class Bivalvia; order Cardiida; family Cardiidae; genus Fragum; species Fragum sueziense. The sequence goes on from OY804594.1 coordinate 17,240,437, forward strand.
TGGTTCGAATCTTGCAGGTGTCTCACATCTGCAAGATTCGAACCAACTCGAGCACAATTTTAATAGCATTATGCAAGTTTTTTCATTGTTTGTCGTTGTAAAACTTGTAAGCAAGCGCCGTTATACCGCTACTGGACTATTATTCATAAATTTACACAAATTCAATCGAGTTCTTGTCTAAAACTAAGATTACTTAGTATTAGTTGATGCCGTCAATGATGCACGTAAATAATTGTTATAGGCAAAAACTCAAACTGATTAATTAACTTTAGATGTATTTATTTTACTTATTAAAATAAGTTGACTTGTAGTTTAGCAATAAGCTTAATCTTAGTCAAAGGAACATGTCTTGTAGAATTTATATATGAAGCTATTTTACCTGTGAGAGCTTTCTCGAAAGTTGTTAGTACCAGGGACACCATCACTGCCTAGAGTATTTCTCTCGTCACGAAGTTGTCTCCCTTCTTCCAGTTTCTTGCTCTTCAGCACGGAGATAAGAAGTTGGTGTATGTCCTGTTCGCTGTAGTTCCGGTCCGCGTACTTCTGGGATACCCGTTTTACGATATCCTCCAAGGAAGTGACGTCATCAGAGGAAGAGTCAAGATCATCACGGCCATCAGATTGATGACTACTCACTACATCTGTATTGGCGATAGGCCTACTAGTATCCACATGTGTGTGATGACTGAGCGGTGTTTGTTCGCACACGTTAGAATTACTCGAACCACTTCTTTCTCTCACGTTAGGCGTATAATTCAAAATTTCTTTTCCGTAATTATCCACTGTTAAATATGCTGTTTGTTTCTCATTTTCTGTTACAGAATGATTAACAAGGTTAACAAGGTCAGGTTCTTGCACATTAGACCATAAATGCCTTGCATCCCGGATATTGTTCCACAGGCGTGTAATTTCTGAATCGTTACCAGCACTGTTAGCAATACGTTCCACTTCGATCATCGGGTCATGATCGTTTGGCCTTTTCCTGCTGTGTACATCGGTTGATAAGTGTCTAACATAGTCACTATATTCACGAAGATAATCGTTGAAGAGCTCAGTCGGATTATCGAAGGCTAGAAGGAAGTTTGGACCGGATACGCACATATTTGACGTCAAACTGACGTCATATGGTATATGATTGAACACGTCTATGAAACCGTTGAAGGACCTGAAAAAAATACAACATCTTTAGTCGATAGGAAAACGTCAATTTCATAAATATTTGGAATTATTTGTTGATAAGGCATTGCATGCATACGGACAGACACATAGACAAATTGGCAGATATAGAGAATGGACTGAAGATGGACAGAGAGAATAGACAGAAAGAAAGAAATACTCAAATGGAAGAAGCACACAGAGAAAACGAAAATGGAAGAGTCACACAGATAGAGAAAGAATGAAAGATACTCGTAGGTATAAATGGATCTTGTTAAAGATAGACGAACATTTTCCTTCTGGCAATATTTGCTATGTTATCACACAAACTTTTCAAACAGTTGACTATATTATTAATGTAGAATACCGGTAGTGTGGCCATTCTGAGATTCATTTGACGTCATAATTTTCCGGGAGACGTAGTCTACGTTCGGCGGTATTTGGATAAATTGTATGTACGAAGAAAACAATTCCGAGTTTTCGGCTGCTGATGACTTCGACGTCGCCCGAAATATCCCGACATCTTGTGAATCTCTATAACGGACAAAAGAAAGAAATCAGCATTTTATTCCATTCCCACACAATGACATTTTGGACTACCGACAAGAGAGTGGCCTTCGAAAACATCGAAGAAAATGAAGAAATTACTTCTTATAAGCAATATCTCCATTCCTATAATGTTTTCTACCCAAAAGACATAAATGTGAATTTTCCTATCGTCTGAGACATTCTTGGATTTGGACCATTCTTAAGTTCTGCCGTCTGGTAATAGATAAAATTTAAGTTTGTTTCGGCTACTCACAGGTTGGGATCGAAAGGGTTGCTGAAGTACTTGAACTCGTCCACGTGATCCGGATTCTCGATGCACACTTTCTGAAAATAATAGTCGACCTGTTCAATTTGTAAGACACTTGCGTTTGCTGATCAATAACTTTTTATTGTGTGCTTTTCATTTAAGAGACAACCAATAGATATATATAGTTTCTTAAAAAAATATTATATCTGGAAAAGCATAATTTCTTCGAAAAAAAAAAAAATAAATAAATAAAACCCTGAAAATTTCATGCCAAATAATTGCGCCGGTTATGAGGAATAGTATACTGTGCAAAAAAGTTAAGCACGTTTTGAAACAAATTATTTTTTCAGTGTCTGATTATTACATAGAAAAATGTTTTATGCTGTAAAGTTGTCCCGATTGACAACCATCACGCATACAGTGCGTGTGTGGAATGAACAGTCAGGATATTGGACAAAATCCAGATAAGCAAAAGCCACGTGCGTCACGTGTGCAGCGCCATCGATATTGTATAGCTTGTCCATAAACACACGATTACTTATATCTTTTGGCAGATTCAATTTAACTGTTACAAATTCTTTGAAATTGATAATTGGATGGCGAAAAATAATGACGTTATATCAACGTCAGAGAGCTCTTAGCATGCTCTAATGAGGCGTGCCCATTAGACGTGTCGCTTTGCATTTCGATAGGCATAAATCGACAATCAGACGCCTACAGTACAGGTTTGGTCGCAAATAATCGACATTAATCTTACAGATCGCGTAAAACGATCGTTTCATTGTGACGTCCTGACGACGTAACAGATGTCCGTCTAGTAGGAAGTTAGCCCGATTCCTCTGGGACGTCACAGGCACTACAGCTAATGACGAGACTGTCCGAGATAGGTCCTGTACAGCTTGCATCAAAGCCTACCGACCTTGCGCGAATGACGTAAGGGCATCGGCAGGCAATGCGTCAGTGGGTATGGACACGTTGCTATTGAACCAGGAGACATTGGAGTGATGTCATATTTAGTGTTTACAGACGTATCACCTTGTACATGTCATTTGGGAGGCCAGGCTAGCGAAAGCTATGACGTCTGTAACGTCCTTGACTTTTAGCGTCCTCTGCAATATGAATGGGGCAGAATTCACCTATGTTTAGTCAGGAAACTTGTCTGCAGCATTGAAAGTCGTTTCATGGTGATCAAAGCAACTTCTGGTGAATTTACCCGATATTGAAAGCCGGACCTTCGATGTCTGACCCCTATGCACTTTAACGTAAGATATCAAGTTAACGTTGTAGAGTTTTGACACAAAATTTTCAGGAAACGTTAGCAAAATGAATGCACAATCAAAGTATTGTTTTCCTTTTAAAGATTTCGCTATACAGTCGACACTCGTTGTGTCGAAGTCAGAGGGGCCGTCGAAATACCTCGACATATCCGGAGTTCGACTAATTCGATTTTGTATTTCGATAAAAACGATATTTAGCCATTTTTGATGGGCATCATATGTGTCCATGATTGAAATATAGTAGGAAAAGGAAAGAAATTGCTCGAAACGAGCAATTTCTATCCTTTTTCTACTAAATTTCAATGTCTGTGTTTGTTTCGGAATTCATCTTGATATCCATATGTTGAGGATGGGACATGACTTTCACTTCGACTTAAGCATGATTTCGATTTATCCGATGTCGAGATAACGAGTGTCCACTGTAGTTTCTAACTGGGAACCAACATTTTCCGTGTGTGCTAAACTTTTTTTGCACAGTATATTTGTTTTTAACCCGGATTCAAATTGGTTGGTAGAATTATGAAATATTTTGTGAAATTGCTGTGTCACGCTATTCCCCCCGCGTGTTAACCCTTTCCCAAATGTTGAAAAATTCAGGCGATCAAATTTGACAGCTGTTGCAAACAACAATGTGGACTTTGAAAAAGAAATGATTTGTGTACAATATAGCACAGAAAATATTTAGACAAAAGGAGAAACTGCTGGTTATGAGCAGTTTCTTCTTTTGTCTGAATATTTTCCCAAGCCATTTCTATTAGGGACGTCAAAACCAGGCCCCGGTTTCTCGAAAACACTTAAGTATATACGCAGGAGTTCATGCTCAACTTCAATTCAATACCAATCAACGTTGATTGATATTCAGTTGAAGTTCACGTGGATTTCGTGCGATTTGAGCACGGTGCTCAGAGTTGAGTCTGTTAACGTACATAAGTTGTTTTTTTTTTTTCGAGAAACCGGGGCCTGGTGTTGTTTGGGAAAGGGTTAATGTTGTCTTGTTATGTGTTTCCAACTCACCGTGCCGTATTTCTGGTATGATCTGTCACAGAAATTCTCATTGTCTGGGTAGAAGATTTCACTGAAATTAACAACAATTTAAGATTTCGTATGGTATAGCTCACGATAAACGACCTGGCGGAGCATCTCTAGCTATTAGCTAGCGATGCTCAGCCAGGTCATTTATTGTGAACTATAGCCTACACCATGTAGGGTAACAAATAATGAAATCGCAAAAATGTGTAAATCTATAACGTAATTCTCTTTTGAAATAAGGAAGAATGGCACCTGACTGTATTGTGCAGACTGAAATTGATAAACACTTCTAAATGTTTTGGATCGCATCTAGTATGCCGGTGCTCTTTTTTCTTTTCTGTATCATCCGATCTGTAGCAATATTCAAATTGGAACAATCCAATCTGACTTTTGGAACACTTCCAGTTTAGCGGTCCCTACCAAAATGGCGTCCATTCACATTGTCCGCTTGAAAGTATTTATGGGGGCTGCCGCCCCCACACCCCCGCTTATTTTCATTTTAAAATCATTTATGTGGGGAAGTTTCTAGTTAGCCGATCCCCAAACTAAATGGTCGCCAGTAAAGTGACAGAAGATAGTAATTTTTCATCAATAAAGAAGAAAATGAGCGGGGGTGTGGGGGGCAGCAGCCCCCATAAATAATTTCAAAATAAAATAAAGCGGGGGTGTGGGGGCAGCAGCCCCAAAAAAGACTACCTAGTAAATAGGGACCGGTATACTAGATGTGTTCCGTTCACTCTCTCAATCGACTTAAAAAATGATTCAATATCTTAACAGTTTACTGGCGCACCTCTGGTATACCGGGCGCGGAACTCATCTAGTATACCGGTCCCTATTTACTAGGAAGTGTTTTGGGGGGCTGCCACCCCCCACACCCCCGCTTTATTTCATTTTGACATTATTAATTTTATGGAGGCTGCTGCGCCCACCCCCACCCCCCCACCCCGTTCATTTTCTTTTTTATTGGTGAAAAATTACTCTATTTTGTCACTTTACTGGCTACCATTTAGTTTGGGGACAGGCTAACAAGAAACTTCCCCCGGGCGCAATCAATGTTGTGCTTTATTTATGGTGGGACTGCCTTCCCCCACACCTCTGCTCTTTTAACAGTGATGACCAGAATTTTCTCATTTTGTCTCAATAATTTTAAGTTATAGTATACTTTGTATCATCCGATCTGTAGCAATATTCAAATTGGAGCAACCTAATCCGACTTTTTGTCGATTTGGAAACGATTAAATTACAGTAAAGAACTAGATCTAGTATCAAACCTGTCTGTTGGATTGATGTCGTCTCGATTTTCACCTAACAATTCCGGGGTGTCGTCAAGCGGGAATAAGTTCTCAACGCTGATGGAGAGTCCTGTAGAAAACTGTAAACATCTTCCAGCTCGGTCTGCATGTCTTCCGTCGGGTTGGGTTTCAAACGTAAGACAAGCTAGAATGTCGGCAGTCACCGGAGCTCGCAGCTTTTCGTCGATTTTGTGACATCTTTCCACAAGTCTTGAGCATGCTTTAGTATAACTATCCGGAGACCAGAGCAAGGAACAACCTCCGGTATTAATGTCGGTGTTCCATAACGCGTATTCGGTATTACATACGTCCCGTATCGCATCACGCATTCTGTTTTCATAAATGTTTCTAAAAACGTCTTCAATCACGTCGACCTCCATGATTAACGTCGACTTATTTCAATGACGTCATTCGGATTCAACGACTTCCGTGGCGCCATAACGTTCAACGTTAAATGCCGTCAGTTATACCCGACGTTATTCGGTGGATCAGCGTTTTTGTCGTGGTTATCGATATACAGTCGACACTCGTTGTGTCGAAGTCAGAGATGAAATACCTTTACATATCCGGAGTTCGACCCATGCACCGATTTATTTAAGTTCGATTCAAATGACATTTGGCCACTTTTTTTCATCATTAAGTACATTCATTACAGAAATATAGTTGGAAAAGGAAAGTAATTGCTCGAAACGTCTACATTAAATATTTTATTTTTAAACCATTTCGTTTAAAATATTTGATAACCATTGGGGAGGACGGGACCAGGGGTCCGTATTATCAAAAATCGTACGATTATTTTTTGCGTAATGACTTGAAACAACAAACCTGATTGGCCCAATCTGATTTCTCGTGCAATCAGATGTTTTGTTACATAGTTTACACAAAATCGTGATAGTAAGATCGTTGATAATACGGGCCCCTTATTTTTACTTCGACTTAAGGTATATGACCGATCATTAAAAACACTACTTTCTAGCCATACGATATGCATAAAATTACACACACTTGTAAATACTCTTCACATAAGGGGATTCACCGTGCCGGATTTCAAGATTAAGCTTGAAGAAGAAAATAATTCACAAATATTTTTACACTATATTCATATACAAGGGAGATAATTTGGAACATTTTTGTCAAATATTTCAAAAAGTATGCATTAGTTCAAAATTCTAAACCGTTCAAAATGCTTATGTTTTTATTTGGAATGGAAATGTAACACAGTTTGGGAATTATTAGCACTTTTCAAATTTCGCCTCTGGCCCTTCAGTGCTAATGATGGGTTGTATACGTTAAGCAGAAATTCGACTGATTCGATGTCGAGATAACGACTTCTAACCGGCCACTTTGAGAACTGCATTTTTAAATGTTTACGATAATCTAATTGGTAAGAAGTTTATCTCATTAGAAGGGCTGACCAATTGAATACCATTTGAATTATTATAATGTATTATAATCATTTCGCACAAATGATACAAAATTATTACGATTCTAGGACATTACTTGAAAGACAAACACACCCTTTTTCGAAAATCAGAAAAATAGCGAAATTCGTCAGAAATTCAGACAAAATAAAAAATATTGGTAGTCAACCAATAAAGAATTTCAACAAAATACCCAACCAACTAATGTGGAAATCGTTGAAAATCGAAATTAGGGGTATAGTGAAAATTGTCTTAATTTAAAAACATTCTAGACAAAACATTGGTAACAATTTCATCCTTTTCAATTCAAAAATGATTATTCTATTCAATGTTTATCCATAATTGTGGTTATCACACGTCACTAAATATATAATTTGTTAAAGAAAGAAGTACACATGTGTACGTATATAAAATGGCTTAGAAAACATTAAGATAAAAGAAGAAAATGTTGTTAAACCAACATTTTCTTCTTTTGTCTTAACATTTTCTGTGCTATATTGAACACCAAAAAATTCCAATGTGTTGTCTGTAGCAGCTATAAAATTGGGACAGTGATTTTTTGCCGTTTTAGAAAGGGTTCATATTTGGAGGAAGATTTGCATTTATCCATTACCAGACGGCAAAATTTTATATTGACTCAAATTAAAAGATTTTGCAGATTTTGGGTGATCGAAGTGTAAAATAAAGTCATAATTATTTTGGTCTTTATGTGTAGAAAACACTGTGGACTATGAAAGAACGTATTTGTTACAAGCAATTTCTTCATTTTCCACAACATTTTCCAAAGCCTTTATCTCTTATATTAGGGAGTCAAAACGAGTCAGTGTTTGGGAAGGGACTAAAAGCTTCTGAATGACAGAATTTTACGCCAAATAGGAAAATATTTCGGTTCTTTCCCGTTTTCTTCACCACCGAGGGTGTTTGAAATCGCATTTAACCCTTTACCGAACAATAACTCGTTTTGACGTCCCCATCGGAAATTGATCGAAGGAAAGAGAAAAATGCTGATAATCAGCATGTTTGTGCCACAGTATACATGATTTTCGTTGTCCTTTAACTTTTGGGAAATGGCTAAGACTTAGTGTCCATACGACCGGAATGAAATATAGAACTACTTTGTCAGGTAAGATCTTGTATACTAATGCAAATGCAACAAATGGCAAATTATGATTGTCATTTAATAAATATTGCACAAAATGTAACATGGTATGAATAACAGTTTAAATAAATAAATATTAATTAAACATAACGAGAAAGTTCAATGTCACTGGACACTTCAATGCACATTTGAATTTTTCCCTTTCCCAAACATCCCAAATAGAAAAGGTTTGGGAAATATCGAGACAAAAGAAGAAAATGCTGATCATCAGCATTTTCTCCTCTTGCCTCAATATTTTCTAAGCTTTATTGTACACTATATACCTTTCTTTTTTCAACAGCCATTTTGTCCTCTAGCTGGCGCAGCTTTTGAAATGGACATGTCTTAATATTTGCAATTTGGGAAGGGGTTAAACGTGTTACAATAATCACTTCAATTTAGATTGTCCCAGTTTGAAAGATTTCACAGACAACAAAATAGAAATTGATACAGACGTGATTCGATTACAACCAAGTACAGAAAATATTTAGACAAAAGAAGAAAATGCTAATAATTAGCATTTTCTCCTTTTGCCTTAATGTTTTCGAAACATTTTCCATTAGTTCCGCCATTAAGAATCAGTGAATGTTCAGGAAAGGGTTTGCGTAACGATTACTAGTAGTTTGTTTTTTTATAAGTTCTTGGGGATAATTACATTATCCAACCCTGTTCAGCAAAGTAGAGAATAACACTGAATAAAGCACAGTTTTTGCGATAGTTTTGGCCTGCGGATTCTTCTTGGTGTTGCCGAATGCACTTCCGTAAGCTGGTACCGGGTAACCGCCTAGTGCTGGATAGACAGACGGGAAACCAAACTGAGATACCGGAAGTTGCGCGGGATGTGGTGCGTACTGGTTGTAAAACTGACTGCTGGGTACCGGATGTTGCACGTGCTGCTGGACCGGATATGCCACCTGATTGGCCGAATACTGTGACGCCATTTGATTGGCTGAATACTGTGACGTCACCTGATTGACTGGATACTGTGACGGCAATGACGCCGCTTGGTTTCCACGGAATTTCGGGTTTATGTTGTTGAAACCTGCAATATAAATTTAGTATTAGCAAACTTGATAAAATCTATAATCGTTATCATTATTAATGTCATGATGATCTTTCATCCTCGGAATTCCAGCGGTCATAGCTACGCTACATGACATGTAGCGTAGCTTTGACCGCGGGGTTTCCGAGGATGATGATCTTTGAAATGAGCAAAACTGTATAGAATTAAAGTTTGCGTATAATAAAGAATCAATCTTGTGTCCTTTTGTGTAACTGTTCGGTAGTAAATAAGAATGGGATTAAATAACGTTTGCACACAGTTTAGTTAATCAGATAATACAGCCACGTATTGTTTGCATCGTAAAAAAGAACAGCATCATTGCCGATCAGATAGTCAGACATGCATTTACGACCACCATGAATTCAGATCAGTCTATCGCTGAGTGCAGTCTGAACATTATCCACGCTTCTTTCGACAATTTGCTACATTTGACAACCGAAGAAGCAGTCATTTGCGAACAACGCGGATCTTGATCAGACTGTGCGCATGCACAGTGCGCATGCAGTCTGATCTGGATCAATATTGGTCTAAAATGCCACAACGGCTTTCTTTCTGGATATTTTTTCTAGTTAATGTCGATAGGAGGTTAAAACCTCGTAAATCCAGCTTTGTCAAGCTGTAGTTACGAGGTTTTGACCTCCCATCAACGATATACTTTTAGAATGTTTACGTACCTTGGTTTTGGTCGTCAGCAGAAACACAAACGACAAAGCAGACGAACATCACACACGAACTTAATTTTAGTACAGAAACCATTTTATTTTGATATATTTTGTAAAAAAGGTAATAAATAAAGGCTGGTATAGATGATAATAAATATTAAAAGTTCTTTCAACTTTGCTGTAACGTAAGATACTGATAGAGAGTAAGCAATTTTTGACTTTATATACAAAATACGAACGTGAAATTTGCGGAATTCCCAATCAATTGAAAATTGACGTCATTTGCATTGACAGGAAAGCTAAGCCTTATTGACCTTACTGTCGTTTGGTTGGTCAATTTAGTTCGCGTTACGGTTATCTACTTCCGATACGTCATACGTCAAATTGACGGTAACAACGTCGACACTTTCTTACATAACGTTACATGTACCTACGTTATGTAGACGTTTGTTATTCAACCCTTTCCCCACGAACGACAGATTTTGACGCCCCTAATCAAGAACACACACCAGAAAGGATAGACAGAAGATAAAAAAGAAATGCTGACGACCATTATTGTCTTCTTTTCTTACAATGGTTTTTTGTTGTTGTATGCTACTAGTAATATTTTTTCTTCGAAATTAGACCAATTGTTTTGGGAGGATTAGGGTAACCTAAGTCGACAGGTGTAAATTATTGATAAATAATAATTACATGTATATATCTTAATTAATTTAACTCTCAGTTTTCCACCTAAAATGAATTTAAATCACTCAACAGATTTTGATTAACCCTTTCTCAGACAAAAAATCTTGGGGTGGCTCAATTCAAAGTGTGCTGTCATCGTCAAAATTGATATTGAAAAATATTGGAGTTGTGTATTATATAGTTAAGAAAATATTTAGACAAAAGGAGAAAATGCTGATCATCAGCATTTTCTTCTTTTGTCTCAATATTTCCCAAACCTATTTTCTTAGGGACGTCAAAACAGGGTCTTTTTTGGCAAAGGGCATTTTTTTAAGAATAGATGAGCGCAGGCACATTACTATTGTTATGTTCTGTATTTTGCTTTAAAGGGGGAATAACACTTAACATCTTGCAAATTTTCCGAGAACTTCGTACAAAAAAATAAATATATATTATTAAAATATGGTCTTTAAATTGCATAAATGCCAAATCTTAGCTTTCTATCTTGTGTATTGGCTTAGATGTCGACGGATTTAAAACCCCATGATTTTTTGTCCCGGGGATAATATTTACAATAATGGAACATATGGGGTTTTAAATCCGTCGACATCCTAGCCAATACACAAGATAGAAAGCTAAGATTTGGCAAAGATGCAATTTAAAGGCCATATTTTCATAATACATAATATTATTTATTTTGGACGAAGTTCTCGGAAAATGTGCATGATTTTAAGTGCCATTCCCCCTTTAAATATGGGCCTTTAATTTTAACTAGTCAAGTATTGTCGTTTGTGAAAGAGCAAAAACTAACTTTCTTCTTTTCCCAAAACGTTTCCACTGAAGAAGAAAACGTTCATGAATTTTGAGCAGTTACTTTTTTGGCCAAAACAGTTTACTGTTCCATACATAATTATTAGGCTATATGGAATGCAATGCTAACGTGGAAGGGTCTACAGCATAAACAATTAGAACTTAATTTTCAAGGTTCTGTATATAAAGAAAAGTATTAATACAGGAGCGATTGTTTGTTTCCTACATGTATAAATTGCAGGAACGTCAAAAAGTATTGATTGGGAAGGGTTTGCAATGTAAATGGACGACTATCGGCGTTTTAGTCCCGACCGGCGCGTGTCCTAGTTACGTGTAAACAACTTCAAAAGTAGGTCACCGGATATAGAATCTACTTTACTTTCGATTTACATGTTTTATCCAGGTGAGTTAATGACATTCAATTATTATGATCGATTTATTAAATATTATTTTCATATTTACGTATTTTTGAATCATTTTTAACATAATAATACCGTAACAACATGTTTTGACGTCCTTCAAGATACCGGCTTTGAAACATTGAGTGAAAAGAAATGATAAACTCCATTTGCCAGTCTGCTATGTACAACGTTTTCTGCACTAGATCTACTACTTCTACTTGCCTTGTACAGTACAACTATATAATATAATCTGCATTTGATTTTATATTGAAATTTGTTACGTCTGCTTCTCATAATTTTTTGGTGAAGGGTTAAGACCTTAAGTTCAATCTTAATTAGGGCCTACTCTTTCCCAGACTCAATTAGCAAGATCTTTGAATTCGGAATAGTTAAAGTGACCTTGCTGTATAAGAAAGGGTTGCGTTTAACCTTTTTTTTCAAAGAAGCTTTTGAAAGCAGTGAGAGAAAATGCTGAATTTCTCCCCGTCTCTCGATACTTTCTATTTTAGGCCTATAGGCCTAATGTAAAAAGAAAGAAAATGCGCTTCTAAAGTAGGTCTAACAATATTTCTGTGGTCAACAACTTCTTTCAATTTGGATTAAGTTATTTTGTGTTGATTGGAAATGGTTATATTTTAGCCCTTTCGATGCCCCAGGACGGGTATACCCGTCCTGCGAAAATGTCGCCCAAGTGCAGTTGGACGGGTATATCCGTTCTGCGGAAAACCCCTTATGTATTTTGTTCTATTTTTAGAATATGTCATGATGTGTAATGCATTTCGACCAATCAACATCTTAGCTTTCCAAATCATATCTTAAAAAAGAAAATATGTATCTAGATCACCCAAAAATAGTATAAAATAGTTACCCGGTCAGAGCATTTTTTTTTTTTTTTTTGAAACATAAAAAACAACATGGCGGACATGATGAGTGTACTCGTTGAATTACGACAAAATGTACTTAGAACATGTAAATTCTATACATATGAGGAGGTTTTAGCAAGATTATATAATGATACGCCATCGGAAATATGTGCTGACTTCGAAAGTGACGATTCTTTTTATTTAGACACCAAAAATGACGACATGTACGAGTTGGTGACGTTGACATTTCTCGTTATTTTTCGCTGCACACGTTTTTAGCAAAAATATCTGAAAATGAGCTTTAAATGGTGGATTAAAAGATTTAAAACAGAACTTTGGTAAGTTTTAAATGTTTTTTATAAAGAATTTTATATATTTAAAGCTGATTTTTAACGAAAACACCATTTTTCAAATTTCCTGAAAATGGCCTGGCAAATACGGAGCCATTTTGAAATAAATCTCTGGCGTCGAAGGGGTTAAGAGAACTCTTCCCAAAGAATGGCTTTATGTTACCCTGTAAGGTTGAGAAAACAAAAGAAAAATCAGCAATGTTGATCTCAGTTTTCGTCTCACATTTCATCTTTATCATACATCTTTAATTAACCCTTTCCCAAACATAAGACTGTTACAAGTTGAAGCTGGTACAGAACATAAAGAGATTGGACTAAGGCATATGTGCAAAATAGTACAGGAAATATTTAGGAAAAGAGACACATGCTGGGTATGAGCAGCAAAGTCTTCTTTTGCACCAATGTTTTGCCAATGGCCTTGAAAAGTAGGCCTTTTGGCAAGGGTTAGATATTTCTTTAGCCAAAATGTGTTTGTCGACCCATGGGAAATTAAATCAGTTATCAATCAGGAGTCGTTGCGTTGAATAAAAGTGTGACACGTCACTCTAAAATGGGCCTATCAGGAAGTCCGTAAACTCGATATATGAAAAAACAGATAAGATTCATCAGAGGTCAAACAGTTGTCGCAATTTCAAAATGAACATACACCGAGAAAGAAAAAACAAAAAAATCTGGGTTCAGAAAATTATCCTAGGGTGAAAAGTTTAAATCGAAGTCAGTCTGCATAGTCCGCGCCTAATGACTGGAATCGATAGTACCAGAAGGCCCCTTTGATCGTGACAGCTCATAAATACAGACAAAAAAATCCATACTAACGGGATAAAAAAGTATGATACTGTTTGAATTGAACTCTTTCATAAATATCTTTTTTAAGTTTATGAAAGCATTTTTAAATTTCGAGGGAATAGATAAGAATAAATGATTGTGTTTATTATTTGTCTTCTGTAACGAACACTTGATTGAAAAGAATTTACTAAAAAATACAGATCATCAGCATTTTTTTTTTAAATCCTACTTAAGCCCTTCTTAGATATCAGACTGTTCAAGTTTGAAACAAAATGTATGTTGGTAAAGCTGCTGTTCAATCAAGCAACGTAAAAAAATGAGAGCATGTTGACTATCAACATTTTTTTCTTTTGTGTCAATCTTTTACCAATCACTTTTACAGGGGACCTCAAAACTCGGTATTTTTGCAGGAAAAGTTCATCACATCCTAAATCATTCCTCGCTTTTACCCAGTCGTCTGCAACGCCTTTGCCTTTAGACTAGTCTATGTTTTTGATGTCTAGGTAAAGCTTAATGTGTTTCTGATAAAGAAGTTGTACAACTTTGTTTGCTAATAATCAACAGATACTGGCAGATGTTTGGCAGACTAAAGACTGGCTAATTGCTGTTCATGTTCATTCTTTATGCTAGGTTCCGTCTGCCGATCTGATCATCAACTCGATCAAGCCCTATCAAGCGATCGAGTACAGATCGAACTACGTTGGTCGACATGGTTATTCGAAAGTGGTCGATTTTTTCGAGATTGATCTGCATCGTCCGCGCTTACATGTAAAAAATGATCAGATCGTGTGCTATCAAATAGAAAATTGATAGGAATGCGACGAGAATCGCCCTTAAGATCGAGTGAGTTGACATCTTTTACCCGACATGCATCCAACCTTCACTCGTTAAGCTCGACTTGATCTGAATCGCAATAAGTACCATGATGATATGTTTCGATTTCCAATAAAATCAGTCTCGACCAATTAACTTCCCATCTCTGGTCTATCAACCCGACCTCTACACTCTATTTGATCTGGTGAACAGATGAAGCAGAGGTCGAGTTGATCGGGATGGGTCGGGAGCCATTCGAGTATTAGTCAATATAATCAAGTGCAGGTTGGGTGCAAGGTCGAATAAAAGATAATAACTCGATCACACTCGATGTCAAGACACGATTGATTTCTATCAGGTCGATATCTACCCGATCAATACACTTTCGCTTCTCGATCAAATTTCTGCTCGGCTCCATAAATATATTTTGACAATTAAAAAATCGAAAAAGAAGCCCGAAGATTAAGCTCGGTTATCCTGACCATTCCCGGCTACCTATGCCGATTGAAATTGATCTGTACTCGGTCGCTTGATCAGACTTGGTCGAGTTGATTTGATCAGCAGTGGGAACCTAACATGAAGCTCAATAATCGAAAATGTTTTTGTAAGTGCCCCCAGATGATTTGAATAGCAGAGCCATTGGCTCTGTCTCTGTAGGTTCTGTACCGTGTACAGGTGTCACCCATTTACTTACGTAATCTTCACACGTATTTGAGGACCAGTCTAGAATCTGTTTGCTTGGGGCTCATTAACCTACTTATGCCATTTCATTTCAGTATGTGAGATGCCATAATGGAGTTATTCAAAGACAAGTACCTTCTGACGAAGGAATACTTCGAGAAGAAACCGAAAACACCGGAAGAGGAAACTCTGACACAGGAATTGAATCTTACTCCCTCCGATAAGAAGGAAGAGGAACCGGAAGAAGAAAAGGAGACTCCTGGGAGATTTCTTGGTCACGAGGTTCTATCGGGAAAGCTGATTGGTTTATATTTCTCAGCCGGCTGGTGCCCACCTTGTCAACAGTTCACTCCCTTGCTTGGCGAGGTGTACGAGGAACTGCAGAATAGGAAGGCAAATTTTGAAGTCGTGTTTATCAGTTTTGATAAGAATGAGACGGAAATGGAGACTTATTTCCGAACAAAACACAAAAATTGGTTTGCCTTGCCATTCGACGACCAGTATAAGGAGTAAGTCTAGCAATTATTGTTATGTTACCCGTCCCTCCTTAGGACTAGAAATCCAACAATGAACGAACTTGAATATTGCTTTTAGTATATGTTAGCAGCAATAAGTAAAATTATAGCTATTGCCTAGGCAATTAGTTATTGCCTAAAAATGCATAAAGTGAATTAGGCAATAGTCTTACTGCATAAGCAATAGCTTATTGCCTAGGCTTTACGCTTAATGCCTAATTTTACTTATTGCCGCTAACATATACACATGTGACTGTCGTAGCTAGCCGAAAACATTTAATGTACGCAAAACTAACGTCTTATATATCAGTATCGCCCTACTGCTAGGGCAGGTCCGAAGAAAGCACCTCCCTGGCAACTCAATGTTTATTTCAAGGAAATAGAGATAAAGTAAGCATATTTTGTTTTGACATTGGTGTTTCAGACGTTGATAAAGTTATCGATTATACGCTCTTCAGTGTCATGAACATCAAAATATCCTTATAATGACACTCCTAAACCATCGATTAATCATTGTCCTATCAGTCCCTGGTTTGGATTATTCTTATTTGTAAGAATTATTTTTTAAGTTCAAGTAATGACAAAAAATAACAGAAAATGCTAATGACCAGCATCTCCTCATTTTCTGTAAATATTTTCCATTTAATCCTATAATATAGTATCAAAATTATATTAGAATTATTATTATTTCCACCGTACTCTATATATACTCGGCAAAACTGCTAACGCATCACTCAGATCTTTGATAATATCTTTTTAACGAATCGACATAATGCGTTCAAAGTTTGCACATGCAGACTACCACCATTTGATTAGAAGCCTATGAAATTTAATAGTAAATGCTACATTCTGTTTTGAAATATTGAACTTTTAATAAGGACACCATTAATTCTAAAATTCTTAAAGTCTAAGATTTGATTAAAATAGGAAATCCACGCATAACTTTCAAACATTTTTGTATTGGCTGTAAGAGTTCATGTGTAGAAAAGTTACCCTTTCTTAAACAAACCGATGGCTTTTACACTTTTGTGGGCGCGTAATTTATTCTCGCAGAGGTAATGTTACATCACTAGTGTGGTTTGCTTTCATCGTTGGCGTCGACGGTGACGTTAGTTACGTAGACAAAAACGTATCGGTCTATATTTCATGAACTGTATGAGACGCAGTCTTGATATTTCACACATAGACATGTCCCACCAAGAACTTTCACATACGACCATAAAATTTGACCTTTTGACCTTGACCTTTAAATATTGACCCTTTCTTTTAAAAAGATGCATCTATGCGAGCAACGTTGTCCGCGAACAGCCCTTGTTACGTTAAATAAGGAATTAATTTTTTCAGACTTGAATCTCACAATAAACCAGCTTTCAAAATCAGTTCAAACAAAAATGATTGAAAAAAATCAAAAGTTACATGAGCCGAAAAACTGTTTGGTCCCTTTTTCGTATGACGCGGTCACATGAGAAGAAAAACTTAGTAATAGTTGTATGGATGAGTGCCAAAACTTGTGGGATAAAGATATGCTAAATTATAAATTCAAATCTTTGATAATAAAGAAGTTATGCAATTTTAAAAAGTGATGCGTTAGCTCTTTTGCTGAGTATATATACATATTACAGATTTCATTTCACATAGCGCATCTTTAGCTTTTATTATCACAAATTACACGTCTGCGCTTTTTTAAATTAACAAATCAGTAATATTTTCTTGTGTACCCGTTATATCTTTTACTAATAAAAGTCTATGATACAATTTGTTTTCAAAAGTGTTTCGCTATTTTGCCAAATATAATTACATTTTTAGTAAGGTCATTGTCATGTCAAATGAATTCGGTAATACCCGACGCATAGCCTGCTCATAACTGCAAAATGATCGAGGGTGTTGGTGTTTTTAAACAGTTGCCCCCAAGTAACGAAGGAATCGTGAGAGAACATCATGAATCTTGATCAGATTGTGCGTAGGTGCAGGCTAATTAAGATCCATGTAGGTCTCATTAGGGCCCTTTCCATATCGCTTCTAATTTTCTTTTGATCCTTTATTCTATATGTTTATTTTCTCACAATTCATTTATGTTTCCGGTATTAAAGCATAACTAAAGTTATTAAGATAACAACAAACCAAAGATAAGTCGAGATAAATTTCTGAGTCCTTTAATGAATTTATGGAATTCACATCTGAGATGTTATGATTTATTGAGTACTTTTGCAGTGGGTTTTGGTTAATTATACCCCTAGAATTCTGGTTAGTGGGTATACATATAACATTCAACTTGCCCGTTTTACTGGTCCGTTGGTATGTCCAAAAGGTGAAAGGCTACATGCCAAAGTTTATGCTCATTTACCTTTTCCGAACAAGCCTTGGTTTTGTGACAAAACGTCGCCAATATATAAAGTTTGGGGAAATATTGACAGAAAAGAAGAATATATTGATGACCAACATTTTGCTACTTCCCTGCATTCCTAGCTAGGGGGCCTACCATTTAGCCAACCAGGCTGACAAATCACATGTGTATTAAAATTATATATATTCTCATTATATCAAAAGTTTTAAGGCCTGGTAACATACGTACAATTTTGCGTCTACAAATACGCCCATATCACATCCAGCAAAAATAACACGTGCAACACATTTGTATACGTGATGTGGATGCAACGTGGAGGGGAAATTGTATACGAACATGCAATAATTTTGTTATTATTGTATCTTTCAGTGAGTTAAAGTTGAAATATAACGTGACTGCGGTGCCAAAATTTATCGTTATCCACAAGGACGGCGAGGTGTTGACGTCAAAAGGTCGTAAAGAGGTTCAAGATAAAGGAGTAATATGTTTTAGAAACTGGCAACAGACCTCTAGTATATACGAGGCTAAACTTAATCAGACCTCGGCACTGGGCGAGGCCAGCAACAACGCTGTGAATGAGGTTGCGGATGGGGGTGAAGTGAAAAAAGAAACGATGGAAAAGGAGAGTTAGATTCATAATTTTGAAAAATGAATTATTTGAATTAGCATTTTAATATTTTTTTCAGATTTTAATAGAACGTGTTTGCATTGAAAATGTTAATGGTATGCTTAAATTGATTTTTTATAGGACTGAAAATGTAAGAGGAAAAGAAGAAAATGCCGATCATTGGCATTTTCTTCTTTTCCTCTAACATTTTCAAATAATAGTCCCCAACTTTTCATTTTGCCCTTTTAATCAAGGAATGTCGAAATCTGCGATAAATTAAAAAAAAAACAAAAAAAAAAAACAAAAAAAACAAAAACAAAAAACAAACAAACAAACGTTGCAAACAAAAAGAATAATATGGCCTAATAGGTGATAAAAATAGAAATAAGCATGCTTCTTTACTACAAGGACGGGGGAGTGTTGACGTCAAAAGGTCGTAAAGAGGTTCAAGATAAAGGGGTGATATGTTTTAGAAACTGGCAACAGACCTCTAGTATATACGAGGCTAAACTTAACCAGACCTCGGCATTGGGCGAGGCTAGCAATAACGCTGTGAATGAGGCTACAGATGGGAGTGAAACGAAAAAAGAAGCGATGGAAAAGGAGAGCTAGATTAATACTTTTGAAAAAATAATACAGTTTTTAAGATTGACGAGACTTTTATTTTGTGCAGATGTTGACAATCTTAATGGTATGCATGCTTAGTGTATATCCATGCTTTATAAGACAGAAAATATTGGAGGAAAAGAAGAAAATGCCGATGATCGGCAGTTTCTTCTTTTCATCCATTATTTTCAAAAAAAATCTTATAAAGGGACCTGATGACGCAGTGATTATTTTGGTAATTTATTTAATATGAAATAGAAATGGTATTTTCTATCAGATGATTATTTAAAATTATTTCTTCCTTACTACAAGGACGATGAAGTGTTGACGTCAAAATATCGTAAAGAGGTTCAAGATAAAGGAGTGATTTGTTTTAGAAACTGGCAACAGACCTCGAGTATATACGAGGCTAAACTTAACCAGACCTCGGCATTGGGCGAGGCTAGCAACAATGCTGTGAATGAGGCTACAGATGGGAGTGAAACGAAAAAAGAAGCGATGGAAAAGGAGAGTTAAAGTGTCCGCTGATTGGCAAAATTAAACTCTTGTGTCGAAAAAACACCTTCCTAATAACTAAATATCAAAGTTTCTACAAATTTCAAACATTAGAAGTGTTTTTATTTCGTCTTTTGAATTGGATATTTTGGTCTTTTCCGATCTTTACCGAATAAAAAACGCTTAACTTCCGACTTGAAGTTATGACGTCATACCTGCCACTTAATGACGTCATGGCGGGAAAACTGGATGTCAAGGGTCATTTCCCGGAAAGCCTGAGATTTCTGAAAAAGTTGAATGTCCCACTTTCCTGTTTTAAAGCGACTTCCCCAACCGATACTCAAAACACGGAATTCATCCATAGTAAATGTTAGAAAAAATGTTAAAACAGTCAAATAATAGATCGTTAGTGAGTGAAGGAATGTGCCAAGGAACGGTTTAAGTTTGTCTACGGTATTACTCTGACGATCGAGAAATGGATAAAAACTGTGACTTCGCTTTATGACAAAAAAGTCGCACACTTTATCTTTGTCAGACACCTCATGCTCTAGATAAGGGGCGGAGTCAAGCCATTGTATGACGTCACTTCGTGGCAATTTTACGGTAATTGCCGATCTTTATTTTCTCGAGAATCATCTAAGTAACGACGTAAAGAAAAGCAAACAAAACTTTTAAAACAACCGAGTTTGGCCGATCTTTCATAAAACACGCTAATTTAATGATTTTCCTCCAATATACGATGAAATAAACTGCCTAGCATGGTAGCTTTTGATAATCAAAGTACTGAAAGTACTGTTGGAAAGCAAATTTGCTGATTATGTCTAAAGGCCTTTCTAGTTGTTAGCAATATGAATTACACGGAGTTGGATAAAAGTAATTAATTGAATTTGATTCTTTAGAAAGTTACAAAATACAAATTATGAAAGGATAATGTCTGTTCCATATCAGCAAAATATACTGAACAAAAGAGAAAACTTTACGCTGCAAGATTTCTTGTTTCTGAAAAAGTATCGAACTAAAAGCCTGATTTTATTTTTACAATATTTCTATGGCATTCGGCAATCGTTTTGTCGAAGTTTCATTGCCTTGTCTCCTTTAATGTCAGAGTTACGGCCCTTAATGCATTTACAGCTAATTTCATCTAATGCCACATACGCGCGATAAACGATTCGTTATTTTTACGGAATTGGTCATATCCAGGTTGCCAAAAAAACACAAAACATCTCTCTTATCACTTGTAGCAAGCTCTAAAATAAATGTCTAATCTGTCAATTTTGTGAATTACCCCCCTTTGACATAAACAAATAGAGAGTTTAAAATGTCGAATTCTCCCAGCCGAAAACGACTATAAGGCATTCTAGCACTCTATATGTTCTCCTATACCCAATGTCATGTTCTGAAGTAGGGTTTCTTGTATAATAGACTAGTGCGACAGGTCACGGTTCATAAATCTATTTGATGTACAGGCCCGTAGGAACAGGGAGGGGGGGGGGGCTAGGGGGGGGCTAAGCCCCTCCAATGTTGGCCAAAAATGCCGAATTTTCTTGACTGTAAATCAAATAAAATAACCATCTTACCGGCTATCAACGAATTCATTCAATTTCGTAGTTTTTGTTCCACTTAAAACTTCTCTTTATCACTGTATATTGAATGCACGTGTGCTTAATCGCTGTATATTGAATGCACGTGCGTCGTCATCGATTTCTCCGCATTTTGTGGGAGCCTCGTTTTGAAAATGTCGATTTGTTACTATTTTTAGTAACAATTCACATGTATACAATGTTAATTTCCCATAAACCCATTGTTTGCCTCCGGAAGTTAATCAGAGTCTTCTCTGATGAAAATTCGCTCTTCGATATTTGGATGTCGCTATTTACATCGGAGCGCTGTCCAATTCAAAAACAAAAGAAAATTCCGACACAAGTTATGTCGCTGTGTCGGAATTTTCTTTTGTGTTTGACTGGGACAGCGTTCCGTTGTAAATAGCGACATCCAAGTATCATCGAGCGAATTTTCATCAGAGAAGTCTCGGATTATCGGAAGTGTTCTGCGGGTACGGACTAAAACATAAATGAAATGAGTCTATACCCTAATTAGAAAGCATTTGATCTCTGAAAACTACATGTCTTACTTGCTAAAACATGTGTTCCGTCACTACTTTATCCCTTTCCCAAATAAGACCGGGTTTGACAGCCCGAAAAGAAAATGTTCGGGGGAATATTGGGATGAAAGAAGAAACTGCTGATAATCAGAATTTTCTACTTTAACCTCGATATTGTCTTTGGTATTATCTACAAATAGTTCTAATTCTATCTAGGTATGTACCAATTTTGTCGTCTGCTACGGCTTTTTTTTTATTTTGACCAATCTGAAATGTTTCTATTTGGGAAATGGTTAACATACCAACAATGTAAAATTCTATGTAGGCCTATTCATCTAGATCTAAATCCACGGTGGGTAACTCGCATGACTTTAGGGAAGCGTTAACACCGAAAAAATCGTCCGCTTCAAGGTATGTTTTGTTTAATTTCTCAGCTTATACCCTATTGATTTTGATGAGATATTTAGTGCACGGAACGCGCCCTTGAGAGGGCTATTCCCGACTCTAACTCACTCTGCTCCAAATCCAGTGGTTTCTTCAAACATTCGAGCCAAAGTGTTTGTAAGTGCGAAACGAAAGTGCGAAGCATTCACATGCACCGAAGAAAACTTTCGTTTGAATGTTTGAAGAAATCACGGGATCGGAGCAGAGTTACAAACGGGAATAGCCCTCTCAAATGCGCGTTCCGTGCACTTTATCTCGTCAAAATCAACAGAGTATAAGCTGAGAAATTAAACCAAACATACCTTGAAGCGGACGATTTTTTCGGTGTTAACGCTTACCAAAAGTCACATGGGTTATCCACCGTGATATCTATAGATTAAAAAGTTAACACCGTTTTTTAAACCAAGTGGTGAAAGGATTGCTAGTCTGATTTCTATGCATTTTGAGCATACCATCACATATTCTGGTTTCCCAGACTTCTACTTTCGCTTTGAAATGCCTATAGCTACACGCGAATACTAGCAAGGCCTATTAGACAAGATGTCTATGTCATTAACCTCAAAATAACCACTTAGTTGATCAATCAATTATTGTGAACGCGATTAAATGCATGGCTTATCGAATATCATTGTTTAGTTTCGGACATTAAAACGTGTAAGAATTTGGGCATAGAAAGATTCTAAAAATAGACGTGTCCTAGTTCCTATTTTTAGCGCTTGAAGTGGGTCGCATATTTCATAGTTCAGTAAACTTGACTGACCCATTTTCAACGAAAGATATTGGACTGGCTATTGAACCGTAATGAAAGCAAATTACTACGTGATTGTTTCTCCTCTTTTAACACATGTTTAATTGGATGTTTTATCATCGGTCACACAATTGAATATCTTGTGTACAACTATAGAATTCAATATTGAATAATTCGAAAGGTTGTTCTTGTCATTGATCTTTGCTTTTGATAGAACTATTTATAGTGAGGAGGACCGGGAGATGTTGTGTGGTATGCAGAGAATGTTAAAGTGCAGAGAAGCACGACTGGAAAGAAAAGCAAATTTTGCAAATTTGCTTTCCAAAAATAAATACACATACATGCAGTGATGCCATTTTACTCCTCATGCATAAAATAAAATAGCTTGGGAAACCGTGGTGGATAATTGCTTGTGGTGAACAATTTCTTCATTTCCCACAAGGTTTTCAAACAAAGTAAAATCTAACTTACTTTAAATTGCCGTCTGCATCATATTCGAATTTAGACAGGTCTAAAATTGTGTTGTCTGGTAATGGATTAAACCATAGGCTAGAAAGAACAGGTGATCCAAGATTAAATGGTTCTGTGCCTTTGAACTTATTTAGTACAATTATTACCACAGTACCCTTTCAAAGAACACCGATTCTTGACCTCTGAAAGCCAGATTCCGGATAATCCACTTGAAGAGGGCGAAACTTCTGAAAATCCTTCCTCCTTTTTTCTACAAATTACATTAACCCATTACCAGACGGCAAAATTTGGAACTGGTCCAAACTCAAAGATGATGCAGACGACAGTTTCAAGTGTATATATAATGATATATTTTTTTATATATATTTTGGGGGTAGAAAACATTTTGGGAAATGAGGAAAATATAGACCTGATTTTGACGTCCCCGATAGAAAACGTTTGGGAAGACATTGGGGAAAAAGAAGAAAATGCTGATTTCAGCATTTTCTCTTTTGTCTCAATATTTTCTGTGTTACTATACTCAAATCGATACGTTATCAGCACCCATTTTGTTTTCAGCAACAGTTTTTTTTTTTTTTGTAAAAAAGGAACACGATAAATTTTGTTGTTATGGAAAGTGTTAATGGTTTTTGTGCGTGTAATTTGACCCTGCCTGTGTGGGGAAATAGACCGTCATCGGAAGCCCTTGAGAGCTCATCGGTAGAGCTTGTGCTCAGAACGGAAATAATTATCGCAGAATTTGGGTCGATTCGGACAGGATTAGAATAATCTCAGTTTACTTAGTAATCCTTGCTTACCGAATTGCCGGTTTCCAGTATGACATAACGCCGCTTTTCTCGGAAACTTCGTAGATGTAGGGATCTTGATTAAAGCTGCAGTTATCACAGTATATAATCACGTGACTCAGAATTTCCGATAATCTTCATTATCTTTTTTAATACTTGACCAATTTGAATTCGGTTTGAAGCATAGAAGGTGGGAATATGCCATGAATAAGCTGGACGTGTTGAATTTTTAAAAAAATCAACTGATAAAAAAGTTATTGAAGATAAACCAAAATTTTGGTTTATCTTCAATAATTTTTTATCAGTTGATTTTTCAAAAATCAACCACGTCCATATAATGCGTGACGTCTGTCCACATTCTCTGCTTCAAACCGAATTCAAATCGGTCCAGTATTTACAACATTATTGAAGTTTTTCTGTAAATATTGTATCACGTGATTATACACCGTGGTTATGAGGTTTTTGGAAGAGAAAGTAACTGTAAGCTCTACTTGATTAAGGTAGTTTCATTCCTTATGAGCTTCATACGACGTCGGAATTTTTCGTGCAACATCGTTAATATTCGTCATGTATATACGAACACCGATTCGGGCGACGTCGTAAACATTCGGCAGTGGAACGTTCCACTTCCGAATGTTCACGACGTCACCCGAAAAAATCCGACACCACGGGAATCTCATGGGGATGGACTACCTTAAAAATACATCTATGATATTTCTTTTTCCCTATAAAAGTAGAAAAAATACATATGACACACGGTCGGTCTTCTATGACACGATGTAATGCTGATGTCACGCTATCGCGAAGATTTGCTATATGAAGAATAACGTCGCTTTTCAACAAATACCTCGTAACTGCAGCTTAAAACAAGTTGGACTTACGAGGCCTTTGCATAAAAGCGAAAATTCGCTATACTAAGAATGATAAGTAACTGAAAGTGGCCAGAAAGCCCTCAAACCAGCATATTATCTGCTAGTTTATAAATGTTTTATCATTGGAATGTTTGGAAATACGGGATAATTACTGCAAACAGCAAGGTATGTCCGATATTCTTGTTATTACTTTTATAAAACGCCTTTCAAACGATGCACAAAACGAATTTTTGGCATTGCTTGAGCTGTAACGCTAATTCCTTTTCTCAAAAGACAAATTTTTAGGGTTGTCTATGTTTTTATCAAGTGAATCGTGACGTAATTTCTGACAAACAAAAGTAATTCGTAGGTGTTATTCTAAAACCTCACAACTAGACATTGATTGACGCTGCAGTTACGAGGTTTTATAACAACACCGACGGTTTATCAGTATACAACGGTTAATACAGTCTATCTTTAGCACAAAATTCATTGCTATTAAACAGCTGCTGCACTCCAGAAAATATTGATAAGAATTGAATGTATGTGAAATATAGAATGAAAAGTATTGAAACAAAAGGAGAAAGTGCTAATCATTAGTATTTTCTCCTTTTGCTTCTTTGCTTCAATATTTTCCCAATAGTTTTCCAATAGGATCGCAAAAACCATGCCTTGTTAGGGAAAGGGTTGAAAAGACGAATCCTGATTTTGATATCTAAGCTCTCCGTACATAATTTATCGCTCTTTTATATTTGCATGTAACTTGTCACACTAAAAAGGACCATCTGTGGAATCTTTAAAACTAATATATCGATGCTTTTTAACGAAAACCTCGTAACTGCAGTTTGTTTTAAGCTGCAGTTACGAGGTTTTTGTTGAAAGGCGACGATATGAAAGACAGATCATCCCTAGCAGATGACGACTAGGTGTCGCGTTTCTAAAATAATCTTATTTATAATTAAGGCAGTTTGATAGCATTCTAGATTCAATAACCAAACTTACAGCGACAAGTTTCTAGTCATCCTGTGGACATGGAGGACTGATGCTCTCTGTAAAAACTTGGTGGCAATTATAGCCATGTGTGGACGGTCGCTATCTTCCCCCCAAAATTTCCGCCAAAATGAATTTTCGAACAATTGTACCACCGAATGGATAAAATTAGGGATCAGTTATGAAGTTTTAACGTTCTTTAGAACCAACTTTAGGTCTACAGACCCTCATTAAAACACCACTTTCTTGCTGTATGAAATGCATCAAATTACACACACGTGCAAATACACTCCACATAAGTTGATTCGCCATGCCGAATTTCAAGATTATGTTTCTAGAAGAAAATAATTTACAAATATTATTTTACTCTATATCCATATGCAAGGGAGGTAATTTTAAACATTTTTGTCAAATATTTCCATAAGTATACATTAATTCAAAATTCTTAACCGTACAAAATGCTTATGTTTGCATTTGGAAGGGAAATGTAACACAGTATAGGAATTATTGGCACTTTTCAAATTTCGCCTCTGGCTCTTTGGTGCTAATGAGGGGTTGGATACCTTAACAAACTCACTCCACACAAGCACAAATGGCCCTTTTCACCTATCGTCTTCGAAATCATGAAAATCTATAAAACACGCATTTACCTTAAAGAAACACTACGACGTTTACGACTTTTGGGTTCTATCCCGATTTGAACCCATCACATCTAAAAATACACTCACCCGAACTTCTAAACGGCCACCTCATTCTTTCGCATTTAAATCAACATCTCTGATGAAAACTCATGTTGTTTTAGTTCTTTGTAAAATACATTCATTTTTGAAAAATATGACAAAGTTTCACGAAGCTGAGTTCTAAATTAACGAAATGGTGACGTTTAGAAGTGCACTACCCTATAAATAAAAATTCGCATATCACAACTTAATATCCCATGTGATCCATGTGTGCATTTATTATGGCTAAGAATCCTATTCTCGTGGATGATATGCACTCTTGAAGATACTGTAGGGTATGGTACAGTGCGGAAATACCAGGTTTGCCGAGTCAGGTCTTCTAAATAATTTACTTTGGCAGTTCTCGAATCCGTCTGTTTAAGAAGTCCAAGGCGTGATTCTTGATTAATCACGAAACGTATTTTGTGTCCATTCCATTTTCCGATAACATAGGGGATGTTTAGTACAGTTTAGGCTTCAAAATATGTTTCAGAGTGCTAAGGCTTTGACATTTCGTTGACGATGCGACCTAGGATCGCTTTTATTGAAGCGCCTCATAGCCGTTGGTAGTGGATTGGGTGGCTAGGATTGCCCAAATTTCGTCTATCGTTATTTGTGCATGCATGAAATTATTTCTCAAAATTGCTTCATAAAGCTGTCCATCTTGTTGTCGAAAAGTAGTCCTTATGTGTGGCCGTCGTCGTGTTTTATGAACACTTCCGGTACGCATGCACTCATCCCAAATTTGCTTATTTGTGAAAAAGCCGCAAATATCAGATTCGATCCATCGAAAAACAATAAAAACGATATGTTTAACCCAGAAACAAAAGAAATCGAATGATTGCATTCAGATTTTGTCAGAAAAGGAAATTAACAAATTGACATTTCTCACTGGAGCCCCAACATCAAACATTCGGAAGGTCATTTCTCGCGTTTTGATAATAATTCTTGACATGTTAAATGTTTTTATGACTGGGCTATCCATATGGATGAATTATCAAACCAGAATCGATATTTATCACGTAATTCAGAAGACACACGTGCAATTTTAATGTTTCTATCAAAATGACGTCACGTGCTTCTTTTCTGACGTGACACTACTGTTCCTTGTTCAAAAAGATAGAATGTGACTTCGGTAAGTACAAAAAGCAAACACACAATCCAAGTGAATTGATATGATTTAATTATTCAAAAAATAAAAGTGGCCGTTTAGAAGTTCGGGTGAGTGTAGACCTCAAATCAGCAAGGTGAAAGTTGCCTTGTGGACGTTGAAAGTAAATACAGAATCGTCTGGTTTGTGCTGCCGAAATAACCCAACTTCTCGAAAAGCTAGCAAGTTTTCCTTATAATTGAGACTCGTAAATACGTGTGGGACTATCATCAAAGAAGAATCCCTGACCATAATGTTTACACAGACATGCTGGAAGCTAATAAACATGTCCTGGTAGAGGTAGTGTC
Organism: Fragum sueziense; assembly: GCA_963680895.1. NCBI lineage: Eukaryota > Metazoa > Mollusca > Bivalvia > Cardiida > Cardiidae > Fragum > Fragum sueziense. The sequence goes on from OY804594.1 coordinate 17,268,774, forward strand.
TAGATTCATTCATACCGGAACCGGAAGTTGATTTCAAGCGTCTGTTCACATAACATTATAGTGATAGAAGCATTTATTAAGATGGTCACACAGGCTATGCATGTGGATTATCAGAGGAAAATGATGAGAAACAAGGACCTTTTCTAATGGTTGCTACCCCAACCACTTCATGTTGAAACAAGCATCTAGAGGGATAGTGTAATGTCATGTTCTCTAACATTTCAATTTTCGTCATTTTTTTTCAATATAAATGGCTGATCAAGTGGAATCATTACCATTCGGTATGCAGCAATATACAAATGGATTTATTCAAATAATCATAGACTATTTCATTTTAGATGTGCGGTCCTTAACTTTTTGATGAGTATATTTCTATCAGAACAGGTAATTTCTTTCCTGACAATATTATGATACATTACGAAATGTACAATTACCAGTAGTGACCATAAACATGAACAAAAGTATTTCGCAGAAGTTAAACTATCCTTCATTTTCATGCAGTCCACATTCGACATCAGTTATTTCCAATACATGCACAATTTCGTTTCCTAATTCTTATAGCTACTATTTCCCAGATTTGGACCCAAAAATTGTCAAATACAAACGAAATGTACACTTTTTAAGCTTTATATGACCTGATTAAATGATTACGACAAACTATTGAAGCAACGACTCATTTTTTCGCAATTTGATACCAAATTCATGAAGCGATGTCGAAAGTGGGTCAAAACAGTAGGACATGCGACTTTCTTAAATGACGTCACAAGATACATGATGACGTCATATTGAAATTCAAGTATGAATCTCGTTTGAATCATGGTCCGCGCTGTATGCGCATGCGCAACAATTTAAAAATAATTCTAACCCCATCTGAGACGGGGTTGAATTTAGGTTTGGTTTCTCCCTAAATTCAGCTATCTGTCTTGTAATTTCGGCTCATTCTCTGTCTGAATCGCATATTATTAACCATCCCGAGGTGGTCAACACAAAAGTTTTGCATATTTTTTCAAAAAAAATCATTTTTTGCAATTAGACCATCTGTTACCGTCGCCCTTTAAATGCGGAAATATAAAAGATAATAAATCATAACAAAATGGTTCGAAACAAAATATCACATAAATATATATTTATCAGAAAAGGACACAAAATGTTTTTATATCGAGTAATTTCCCTCCTTTGTTTTGTGAACCCTTTCCTTAACAGCATAATTTTTGGTTACTCCAATTCAAAAGCAGACGAAAAATAGATGTCAATAAAGAAGGGGTTTATGCAAAATAAAGCATAGAAAATATTAAAGCAAAAGGAGAAATGATGATTAAGCCTTTTCTATCATGGATGTCAAAACCAGATCTTGTTTGGAAAAGGGTTAACTGATAACCGACTATCGGACTACTGGCATAAAGAATTTCTACGACATTTATCTTATAGATTTGCTATTTTGAGTATTTTCTGTTACATTTGTTTCGTAGCAAAGTTAACGGCTTTCAATCTTTGTTCTCTCTAGAATTACCGATATATTGTTTGGGAAAAGATTAAGCGGTCCTATTTAAAAGCTACTGCAGACGACAAAATTGATGTTGATAAAGATCAGATTTTCAGTATGATATGGCTCAGAAAATATTGAGGCAAAAGGAGAAACTGCAGGTGATCTGCAGTTTCTTCTTTTGTCTCAATGTTTTCCCAAGACATTTCTACTAAGGACGTGAAAACCATGTTTTGTTTGGGAAGGGGTAAACCCGTTTCAGTAAAGTAGAAAGGTAAATGATAATATTGTACATAATATACTGACTGACCTTAAAAACGCATCACTTATTTTTCAGAATATTTTCGTAGTTAAAGTCAACAGGATCAAATTTGTACTCATGATATATATATTTCAACTAATAAGACACGATATCCAATAAAATTTATTGCAGTCAGTTACCGCGTTATTTCGCACAACGTCAACGTGCAAAATATGGATACCGTTTACGTTACTACACCTTAGGTGACCAACTGGATTTTTGTTTTCACATTCCATATTCAAATGGTCAGGAGTTACTTTTATTTCTCAATCAATTTGATTAAACAAAGAATAAAGCCAAGAGATTAAAGTTCGTTGAGCACACACAAAATTTCGAATTATTCTAATCGGGTGTTTGTCAACGAGAACGGCCGAGACGTTTAAATGTAAACCAATCGACGAATTTTCACTTTCATTAACGTAGGCAATCTACAGGGATTGCTGATGACCATCAGCGTCCTGATCAACCGTTTAAAACGAGCTTGCGTCAAGATAATAACATACGTCAACGTCACTTACGTAATTGGTTTACAACAACGATTTCAACTGCAATTGTAGAACAAAAATGTTGCTACTGACAAACTCTTGCCATAACAGTGAATTAACGAATACGATATTGTGGTTTTCACTACTGGTGATTATACCCGTGACAGATACTTACAGAAAGTCATCATCAGGCCAGGGTGCGTTTGGCCTAGACAGGATGAAAAACGGACGCCCAAAACTTTTGAATACTCTCCAGCAATATATGGTAGATAATTCAAGTAAAAAAGAATAAAGATTTTGTTTAAACTCAAGGGTCAATGAGGCCACGATTGTGGAACGTTTTTCATACTTAGAGCGGAATTACTTGTTATTGAATAGAGAAAACTGTCAAATTCCCCATACTACCTCTCTTTACATGGCTATATCTCAGTCATTTAATCGAGTTTTTGACTGAAATTTTCAGGAAATGTTGGGAAGATGTCAAGCTGTTGTTTGATATATAATACTACAAAATTGATCATGTATGTTGCATATTATTGCCGGATGAACTTTAGTGATGCGTTTTTAAAGTCAGTCAGTATACATAGGAAGCATGTGAATCTAATTGTGAAGTACATTTATCATTTTAGCCGGTCAGTAGAGGCATGCAGTGGGAGTATCTTTTTACTACATTAACCCATTACCAAACGGCCAAATTTTAGACTGGCCCAAATTCGAAGATGTTACTGGCGACGATTTCAAACGGATGGATTTTATTGTCTTTGGCGTAAAAGACATTATACGAAATGAAGAAATTGCTTGTCACTAGCAATTTCTTCATTTTCCACAATGTTTTCCAATTTAACCTTTTTATCGGTTGGGGAAGCAAAAAGAGTCATTGTGTGGGAATTGGTAAAAGCTTCTGTTAACCCTTTACCAGATGTTAAAATTTTAGACTGCTCCAATTTGATATCATTTGCAGATGACAAAAAATCCGTGTCAAAAGTAGAAAAGGGTCATACTATAGCAAAGGAAATATTGAGGAAAAGGGAGATATTGCTGATAGTCACCAATTTTTCTTTCCTCTTCACGTTTTCTAAGCCGTTTTAATTGGGACGACTATCTCGAAAGTTTAGACTGTTAAGATTAAACTAGGAAGATCTGAAAAACATGTGTATAGATCTGCACTCATGAGAGTGAAAAAAGCCATCGAAGTACTTTGGCTGCCAGAGGCGCCGACTGAACTCAATGATTGTGGGTTAGAGTGGAAAGTCGACAGAGTAAGATTCTGTTCGTAGACTAGACTTCGAACCAAAACTTTAGCTATAGGGTAACGTGTGGGACCTTTTTTTCATGTCAGTTCTTTTAGAAGCTGAGAAAAGTTTTAAAAGGAATTAATATATGGCATAGGAAAATGTTTTGTTTTGTGGGGTATGAGTATAATTACAACAAACGATTTTAAAAATTGAAGAGAAGATGGAAAAATCACAGACATTTTCGTGATTTGGCGGATCTTGAAGTTAAATTAAATTGGCCAGCTTAATAGAAAGGGTAAACGGTCAGTCCATTAAACAAATGGAGGGGCGGGGTCAATAATGGGGTCTTAATAATTATGTACATTACACTACTCAGTAACCGCTTCCAGCATTTACCCTTTCCCAAACAAGAACTGTTTTTGACGTCCCTAATAGAGAAGGCTTGGTAAAACATTGAAACAAAAGAAGAAACTGCTGATAACTAGCAGTTTCTCCTTCTGTCTCAATATTTTTCCATGCAATATTTTACACAATGTCTATCCTTAATAACATCCATTTTGTCATTCGTAGCAGTTTTTGAAGTGGATTACCCTAAAATTTGGACGTTTGGGAAAGGGTTAACAGGGACCCCGTTTTGACGTATCCATTTGACGTATCCATTCCAGAAGACCTTAAAAGGTGTTGGAGGAAAAAGAATTTCTCTCCTTTTCACTCCACGAGATAATGCTATGTGGCTTAAATTTTCTGGGTTTTTACACCCTTTCCAAGACTGCAAATAATCAGACTTTTCCAATTTGAAAATTGCTGCAGACGACAAATGAATTATAAGGAAGATGGGATTTGAGTACAGAAATCATTGAGACAAAATGAGAAATGTGTAATGTGTAATGTAATGTTTAATCATCAGCATTTTCTTCTTTTGTCTCAATATTTCCCAAACTAATTCTATAAATGAAAAGAAGATTCAGATCTTGTTTTGGGAAAGGATTTATCCGCAAGTACTGAATAGAAAGAAAGTTCTTTATCACAGAAGCATTGCAAAAAGCCTCCTGACCTCCGGGTGATAAAAATGCCGTCTTTCAACAAATTTATGTGAGAATTCTCAGTTATCAATGTCTGGATAAAAAGCTTACGTAAACAATTAATTCATATCAGTTATACGTACAATGAAGTCTTTGAAATTTGTTCTCAGAGTAAAAAGGTGCGAAAATCCTTGGTGAATTTTAGTGAATGAACAGTGTGAAAGACGCACAAAGTGCGCAAATACTAGATAAGGCTTAACCCATTTCCACACAGTGACTCTTTTTGACTCCTCACATGAAATTTTGTTTGGAAAACATCGTGGAAAATGAAGAAATTGCTTGTGACAAGCAGTTTCTTCATTTCCCACAATGTTTTCTATCCCAAAAGTCATAAAGTTTCAAAATTTCATTACATTGAAAATGTCGTCTGCAACTTCTTTCAATTTGGACCACCCCAGTATTTTGTTGTTTGGTAATGGGTTAACGAAGGAGCGCATAATTATTATGTCACGGTACGGAAACTCAAGGGACAGAATCAATTGCTCCGCACAGAAAATCATCCGAGGACGTCTCTGGATGCACGATTTTGGTACATTTTCCCCCTTTGTTGTCCAATTCTTTTCGTTTGGTGATTAAATGCGAAAAAAGAGGATGTCATGCTCCACTACAACCATTTAATTTTATCTGAAGTGCGTGAAGTTGGCAGGACATTAGACATTCGAACGAATGTCTAAGTTTTATTTTTTTCGGATTCAAAGTCGGCTGCGTTTTCACATCTCACTGTTTCTTAGGCATGGTTATCTGTTGGAAAAGGATTCTCTGATCAATAGAAACTTTCGATTATCATATAAAATGTTTATGTGGGAGTTGTAAGCATTTAAATGCTCATAAATGCATGGTGTAGGCTCAAACATGAAAATCACACCGATTGAACTAACGGCAACGATGATCCTGCGAAAACGTGGCCGATTTGGAAGCCGAAAGAATTGGACAAAACAGGTAAATGGTAGTTATGATTGACAGTCTCCTGTTTTCGCTAGAAATAAATTAACAACAAAGTGAAAATTGCACCCAAAATGTAGCCAACTATTAGCACCCCAGAGGATTTTATGTGATTAGCCGTTGGCTCGGTCTCTTGTGTTTCCGTACCACGATGTATAGGTCCGAGAGGAACTTCAGTTGAATATGGGCATTAACTTACTAATAGACATTGCAAGTTTAACCCTACAGACGACAAGACATATATTAATAGAGTTAATATTTATTTGGGTCTGAAGTTTTTGTAGCAAATAAAATGTTGGGGCAAAATGAGAAATGCTGATTGCCAGCACTCATACTTTTTGTCTCAATAATTTGAAATATCCTTTTGTTTAGAGTGTCAAGACAGGGACTTCTTTGGGTAAGACACACAGACAGACAGACAACAAACCGATGGAAGAAAGGAAGTGAAGTAGACTGGAAAAAACCACTATTCGTTAGTTAACGAAGTGTCGAAGTCTTAATGGGTTAAGATTTGGTTAATTGTACCTCATTAAGTTACATAAGATTAATAAAACATGAAAAAGAGCAGTTAACATGTGAAGTGATAATCTCGGACTGGTTCCTCCCTGTCTTTAGCCTTAACTCTTTCCCAAACAATGACGAATTTTTGACGAATTTTCTTGATCAAAAAGGATTTTGGACTGTATTTTTGGGGAAAAGAAGAATATGCCAAAGACCAGAGTTTTCTCCTTTTCTCTCAATGCTTTCTATAATGTAACATTGAAATATTAAACACTTGATAACATTGATTTTGTATTTTATATGCATCTCATTTTGAATTTGGACAAACCTAAAAGTGACATTTCACAATTATTTGTACATAAATTTTATTTTTATTCTATTTGAAAGAGCATGTTTTCTTATGAAAATTCTAAAAAAATCAATATTGAACCGTTTACGAGAATATACATGTATATGTTTTTGTGCTAAAATTAAACAAATTGTTGTGGACAACAGTTCAAATTTATAGAGAATTTGTCATTTCTGTCTCAACTTTAAAGGCGTATTTTCGCTTATAAATAACAACTTCAAAAAAACTGATAGCATTTTTACGCATTAGAATAAACACTCTTTGCATCAAGACATACTTTTAAAAATGAAATAAATGTGAAATGTCACTTTAATAATTATGTTCGTTGTGGAAAAAATGGTTTTGATGATAAGCTAATGATGAGTTATCATTATCCCAGATAAGTCATTGACTTTATGACTTTATTTCTCTGTACGACCGTTCTGGTTTAATTTTCAAGTTTCCAGGATCTGGAAAAGGGTCCGATAAGGCTTTGAAGTCCAACATGGTTCCTGATCAGCCTGTGTATGCACACAGTCTGATCAAGAACCATTTTGTTCTCCAATAGTTTCTTGTTGACCTGCAGCATCCATATCGTAGCAGTATGGATCCTGATCAGACTGCACCAGGGCACATGGTGATCTAGAAAAATAGCCATCGTAAATGCTATAAGGTACTCTTCCAGATCCTGGTCTGTTATCATAGAGTCTACACCATCTTTCAAATTGGAAGAAACATTATTTTTTTTTCATTTTGGGTGTCTCCCTGGTAAGAATCTTTAACAGAAAGAACTATTGGACCAAGTTTACAGGTGTTAATCCGTAATGTTCTTTAACCCTTTTCTCACACGGCAATTGTGGAGTTCTAAATTTAAATTTGCGGAAGATGGTGAAATAGATGTTGATAAATTTAAGATAAGACTAAATTGAGACTAAATGAGAAAATGCTGATGATCAGTATAATTATTCTTCTTTTGTCCCAATATTTATGATATACACATTTTCTACTGCTGATATCATTCGCTTGGTCGTCTGCAACTCCTTTCAAATTCTGGAAGTTTAAACCAGTTTTGGAAAGGGTTAATTGTTCCAGTAAGATATTGTTATAAATCCTAGGCTACTTGAGACGTTTATTAATCCGATTAATCTATACGCGTGAAAGATGGGGTCACCAGACTCATAACCCTCTCACACGGGCATTATTTTTTTTAAACCTTAACCCATTACCAAACGGTTATTTTTCTATCATGCAAGTCTTAACCAGGTCTTGTTTGGGAAAGGGTTAATTGTTCCAGTAAAAAGATATAATTATAAAAATGAATAATCCTACTTGATGTGTTTATTAATCCAATTAATCTATACGCGTGAATGATGGGGTCACCAGACTCATAACCCTCTCTTTCAAACACTTTTCTGGAAAACTTTTCAAAACATAATCCTTTTCCAAACGACAGAATTTTAGAGAGGTCAAATTTGAAAGCTGATGCAGACCACTACATATTAAGATAAAGATATGATTTATGTGCAATTTAGCCTGGAAAATATTGAAACAAAAGGAGAAAATGCTGATTATCAGCATTTTCTTCCTTTGGCTCAATTTTTTTCCCAAGACTTATTAATCTAGGAACGTGAAAATCAGGCATTATTTGGGAAAATATTTATTCTTTCCAAAACGAGGCCAGATTGTGACGTCCCGAAAGTAGAACGGATCATAAAAACACGGAAAGAAAAGAAAAAAAATGTAGAGAATCAGTATTTTCTCCTTGTCTGTCATTTTTTTCTGTTCTGCAATGTACCCGAATTTAACATATATTCATACTTATTTTGTCGTCTGCATCATGTTTCAACTTGAACCCCCTTAAGTTTTGTCGTTTGGAAAAGAGTAAAATCAAGTACATCGCACCGTGACATGGGTTTCTTTTCAGTAAAAGTTAAACTTTGCATCCCATTCATGCTTTGCGGACGAAAATTGAACGTTGATTACCAATGGGAGGGAGCAATTACGGAAATTCATTGCCATCAAGTTTGTCGTTTGCAACAGGTTTCAATTCGAACCCCCTAGAGTTTGTCGTTTGGAAAAGGGTTATAATTCAGGTACATCTCAGTTTGACCTGGATCATTCTACCAGTAAAAGTTAAACTTTTAATCCCAGACGAAAATCGAGCGCTGATTACCAATGGGGAGGGGAACAATTACGGATATTTATTGCCAGCAAGTTTGTCGTTTGCAACAGGTTTCAATTCGAACCCCTAAAGTTTTGTCGTTTGGAAAAGGGTTAATTCAGGTACATCTCAGTTTGACATGGATTACTTTCCAGTAAAAGTTAAACTTTTCATCCCATTCAAGCTTTGCGGACGAAAATCGAACGTTGATTACCAACCCCCCGGTCCCACTGAGCCCGATTTGATCCCGATTTCGAAAATTTAGAAATCGGCCGGAAATCGGGTTACTTCGGGAGACTCGTAGTTCATCCTGATAAAAGTCGGCACCAAATCGGGATCAAAAATAAATCGGGACAAAAATTTCAACATGCGCAAATTTTTCTCCCGATTTCAAAAATCGTGGTAAAATCGGTGTACCTCGTACTAAGTCGTTGTTGTTCGGGTTAGTATATCGGGGTTATTCGGCAACACATTTTGCCTATTTGGCTATGTTTAATTCGGCGTTGAACACCGAATAACGGCGATGCACTACGAATACTCCATATTGTCAGCGATGAGCTGCGGTGACGGAACAAAATGGTCTGTATATGCCCTATCTTTGGATGGACGGAAAAAGTCGCCTCAAAGTCGTAGTAAATCGGTGACAATGCGTTCTCCCGAGGCACTACGAATATTTCGGAAATCGGGCTCAGCGGGACCGGGGGGCAACGGGGAGGGGAACAATTACGGATATTTATTGCCAACACGTTTTTCGTCTTCACCAGGTTTCAATTTGAATCCCCTTAAGTTTTGTCGTTTGGAAAAGGGTTAAATCAAGTACATCGCACCATGACATGAATTACTTTCCAGTAAAAGTTAAACTTTTCATCTCATTCATGCTTTGCGGACGAAAATCGAACGTTGATAACCAATGGGAGGGGAAAATAGGGGAATTTAATGCCAATTAGTTTGTCATTTGCATCAGGTTTCAATTCGAACCCCCTAAAGTTTTGTCGTTTGGAAAAGGGTTAATTCAGGTACATCTCAGTTTGACCTAGGTTATTCTACCAGTAAAAGTTAAACTTTTCATCTCAGACGAAAATCGAGCGCTGATTACCTATGGGGAGGGGAACAATTACGGATATTTATTGCCAACACGTTTTGCGCCTGCATCAGATTTCAATGTGAACCCACTTAAGTTTTGTCGTTTGGAAAAGGGTTAATTCAGGTACATCTCAGTTTGACCTGGATCATTCTATCAGTAAAAGTTAAACTTTTCATGCCAGTTCAGCTTTGCAGACGAAAATCGAGCGTTGATTACCAATGGGGAGGGGAACAATTACGGATATTTTTCGCACCGTGACATGGATTACTTTCCAGTAAAAGTTATTAAACTTTCATCCCATTCATGTTTTGCGGACGAAAATCGAACCCACTAAAGTTTTGTCGTTTGGAAAAGGGTTAATTCAGGTACATCTCAGTTTGACCTGGGCTGCGTTCAGTAAGACAAAACGTTTCTCCTAACGGAATTTTCTCTAAATAGTCTTACTGAACGCTCTGCTAACGTTAACTGAATAAATATGGCCGCCCCCATAGTCTGGGTTCCCTCCTTCTTTTCGCAATATGGAAAGTAGGGAACCAAACTAGCCGCCATTTTTGTTTGCTTTGGTACACCACCTTCAAATCTGTGAGCTAAATGGTGCGAACGTTAAAAGTAAACAGGTCGTTCAGTAGAAAACTGTTACGTATCGGTAGCTCTGTGAGCTAACGTTCTGTCTTACTGAACGCAGGGCTGAGTTATTCTACCGGTAAAAGTTTAACTTTTCATCCCAGACGAAAATCGAGCGTTGATTACCATTGGGGAGGGAACAATTACGGATATTTATTGCCAATTAAGATTGATGAAGGTCGATCAAGATTAGATAGGATAAATTAACCGTGAAGGGTGGAGAGTCTGACCTTAACCCTTTACAAAACAAGACCTGGTTTTGATGTTCCTTGTATAATAGGTTTGAGAAAACATTGAAACAAAAAAAGAAAATGCTGCTGACCAGTATTTTTCTCCTTTTTTCTCGATATTTTCTGTGATATATCATTCACGAATCCTGTCTTTATCAACATGCAGTTTTGTCGTCTGCAGCAAATTTCTAATTGGACAACCGTAATTTTCGTTTTCGTTTGGGAAAGGGTTAAAACCAAAAGACAGAAATTAAGACTGTTAAATTGTGAAAGCTGCTTCAGACGACAAAATGGGCGTCAATAATCACCTATGATTTGTGTTCAATCTAGCAGAGAAAACATTTAGTCAAAAGGAGAAAATGCTGATTACTAGCATTTTCTCCTTTTGCCTAAATATTTTCCCAAGCTTTTGTTTTAGGAACGAAATTTTACCTGGTCTAGTTTGGGAAAGGGATAATTATGAAAGGCGGAGAGTCTGGCCTTCGGCTGGCGGCCTTGTTCCCAGGTGCAACAGCTAAACAAATTGATTGATTAATTAATTGATTGATTAATCAATTGATTGAAATAATAGGGGTTAATGCCGTTTTCGATATTTTTTTCATTTATGTTACGGCGGTTGGTGCATCTAAGCATGTGTTAATGACCAATTCTGGCAACATTAAGTACTTTATTCGCATGATATTAAACCCTTACCGAACAATTATATTAATCTTTGACATTTTCGCGTATCCGCTAGATTTCTCTGAACTATAGATCCATCACTTTAAAATTTTCACAATTTCTTGTACATTTAGTTTGGAAAGGTTTTCAATTTGGTCCAACATTTTTGTCGTTTGTAAAAGTGTCAATAGATTTTAGGTTTTTGCATTTATATGGGAGTATATAATTTGTCAGACGAGTTCTTTTGGCAGAGTTGTCCGAGCTTGTTTTAAAAAGCAGCGTTATACAGACTACAGTGGGCATTGAAAGTGAAGCGATATGAAGTTCTAGCCGCCTACCGACGATATAGAAATGATGAGGCTTGGTTCGACTTCTGATAAGATGCTATCTATAATAACAGTTTATTTGAAGTGGGCACCTGTGCATTGTTACCTATCCTAGCCTACTGATGAACCCTTTTCCTAAACTGCAAGATAAAGGCCAGATCCATATTCAAAGTTATAACATACAACAAAAAACATAAATAAGAAAATCAGAAAAACGTGTATATAATGTACTTATGCATAGAAAACGTAATGGAGAAAATGAAAGAAAGGTTGCATGCACTGTCTCAATTTTTTCTCAAACTAGTTCTGCCGGGGACGTCAAAAACCAGGGGCATTATTTGGTAAAGGGATACCCCTCTGTTACCTACTCTCTGTTACTGCAGCGATTGATGATAAGGTATAACAAGGCGTCCACATGTAATACGGATTCCATCTGCAATAAGCCTTAAATCTGTTGTGACAATAACTGATTTTGTTATAGGGGATGTTCATAAAGTTCTGTACTGTAAGGTAGAACAAGATGACCAGTGATCTTCTTCTTCTTCTTCTTCTTCTTCTTCTTCTTCTTCTTCTTCTTCTTCTTCTTCTTCTTCTTCTTCTTCTTCTTCTTCTTCTTCTTCTTCTTCTTCTTCTTCTTCTTCTTCTTCTTCTTCTTCTTCTTCTTCAACATTCTATTTTCCATCAGCAGATTTTACAAGGGCCGACTTCGATTGGCAATGGCTCGCGCCATCCTTCGAACCATCGCCCCAACCGGACACCGATAGTGCGAGCTATTGACGTCATTTTCGCAGCTATAGTTCCAATCGAACAGCAATGGTGCGAGCTATAGTCCGACCACCGGAAAAAAGTGTAGTCCGGCCATTCGAGCCATTTCGTCATTCGGAACACCTCGGATAACAGCGAACCAATCAGTGTCGAGGTAAACAAAGATTTTGATTGGCTGACTCTGAACGGGGAGGAATTCAATAGACAGAACAGCGCTGGTTCCCAATAATGGTTCCTGGTCACTCGAGCTATAGTGCCAAACGAAGTCGGCCAAGATCGTGAATCTGATATATCACGTCCAGCAGATTCATGACGTTTTCTCCTTTTCTGTGTTTCAAACCGAATTCCTTTTGGTAACTTATTTCCAGGCTTATTGACGATGTTTTAGCCTTTTCTCAAACAAGACCTGATTTTGATGTTCCTAATAGAAAAGGGTTGGAAAAACATTGTGACAAAAGAAGAAAATGCTGACAATCGGCATTTTCTCCCTTTGCCTCAATATTTTCTGTGCTATTTTGTACAAAAATCCTTAACTTGATCCTTTTGCCTCAATATTTTCAGTACTATATTGTACACTAATCCTAACTCGAATAGCACCAATCTTGTCGTCTGCAGCACCTGTCGAATTATACCACCCTAAAATATTGTCGTCTGGTAAAGTATTAATTGCTGTGTTACAGGATTCCCCGCAGTGATATGGCTGTAGAGTATAATATTTATTGAACGCCCCTCTTTTCCGACGGGTTTGCTCCGTAACAAGGTATTGTTGTCATCTAGTATTGTTGTTTGGATTGTTATTTGGATTGGTTCCTAAATCAGAATGGATTGTAACTAATATACATGAGATTTGGAATTTTGATTTTAAAGGTGTGTTAAGTTATTTATTTATTTATGATTATAAGCCAAATACGACAATAACTGTTTCCTATATGCCTTATATGAAGATGATGATATCAAAGCAGAGTCGCTCCTTTTTTGCGACACAGTTTATCTCGTTTTTATTTTCGTTTTCTAATTGATATATAATAAGTTGGTATTTTTTACTTTTTTTTTCATTTTTTTCTTTTAATTTTTTTCTTGCTTTTTTCCCGTTTCCCTTTTCTCACAATATCATGGAGATCCAATATGGAAGAGTCTGATTTTTATCATCTGAATCATGTCACTCACATTTATCAGTCTATAGCAAACATACAACTTTTTATAACCCATTACCAAACGATAAAATTTCAGACTGGTCAAAATTCAAAGATGTTGCAGACGACAATTTAAATTGAATGAAATTTAATTTTCTTTAGTATTTTTGTGTAGAAAGCGTTGTGGGAAATGAAGAAATTGCTTGTCACAAGCAATTTTTACATTTTTCACAATGCTTCCCAAAGCCTTTTTATTTAGAGGAGTCAAAAGGAGCCATTGTGTGGTAATGGGATAATTGTATCAAACATTTCTCAAACAAGACCTGATTTTGACGCCCCTATGAGAATGGGCCTGGCACAAAAATGATGAAAAAGAAAAAAAAAATACTGGTTATCCGCATTTTCTTCTTTTGTCTCGACATTTTCTATGCCCTAATATACTCAAATTCTATTGTCGACAAATCCAATTTGTCGTCTGCAGCAGTTTTCAAATTGAAGCAGTCTAAAATGGCGCTGTTTGGGAAAGGGCAGACCCTTTCAATAACAACAAAATCTTTGGCAGGTGATTTCTGTACAATATAGCACATAATAATTTGATCGAAAAGAATAGAATGCTGGTTATCAGTATTTCGTTTGTTTTATTGCAAAACTTCGTAACTCCGGCTTGACTTAACCTAGAGTTACGAGGTTTTGCACTAACACCGACGAATTTCTTTGTTTTTTGGCCTCAACGTTGCCTCAACATTTTCCCAAGCTTATCATTATTAGGGACGTCAAGGCAATGACTAGTTCGGAATGGAACAATGGTTTATTAAAGCTGTGGGCACATACTTTTTATGAATGACCGGAATATTCGACACCCATTGCAGAAGCTTGAAAATAATTTTGTAATGGCTACTTGAAAGTAGCCCCTATCTAAAACAAGCATTTTAATAGCCCATAATTTTCCACAGTGGGCCATTTCGTTTAACAGGGGGAAATAACCCTTTTCCAGACGGTATATTTTTGGTCTGTTTTATATGAAAGCTGCTGCAGAGGACAAAATTAGTGTTTATTAAGATATGAATAAAGTATAATATAGCACAGAAACTATTTAGACTAAAGGAGAAAATGCTGACTATCAGCATTTTCTTCTTTTGGCTCAATATTTTCCCAATCCTATTTTCTTTGGGACGACAAAACCAAGTCTTGTTTGGGAAAGGGTTAACGTTAAAGTGTGGAGTCAGAAAAAGCAGGTCTCAATGCCCCTAAACCTATTACCAGACGGCAACATTTTTAGGTTTTTTTTTTTTCAAACTTAAAAAAAAATGCAAGTGACGATTTCAAGTGCATAATTTTACCTTTTGTGGTCTTTCTGTGCTGCGTATTAAACATGGCGGGAATGTTACAGCCAGTTTCTTCATTTTCCACAATGTTTTCCAAACCCAAGGTTGTCTTTTAGGGAGTCAAAATGTGTCATTGTGAGGAAATAAGTTAACCGTATCCCGAATGGCAATATTTTAGACATAACCAATTTAACCCATTTCCACACAGTGACTCTTTTTGACTCACGAGAAAATGGCTTTGGAAAACATTGTGGAAAATGAAGAAATTGCTTGTGACAAGCAATTTCTCCATTTCACACGATATTTTCTACCCTAAAAGAACAAGAAATGTAAAATTTCATTCACTTTGAATTATCGTCTGCAACATCCTTAAATTTGGACCGCCCTAAATTTTTGTCGTTTGGTAATGGGTTAAGATGCTGCAGAAGAAGAGTGTTATTTGGCAAGAATAATCGCGTGTAAAACGTGTATTTGAATACAGACAATATGAGGAAAATTCAAGGAATTGTAGTTATCAGTATTTTCTTCTGTTCTCTCAATGATATTAAAGGCCTTCTTTAAAAGAAAAGTCAAACTCTAGTGTTGTTTGGCAAAATAAAATCGATCTCCCTCTATTCTGTCATTAACGTTTTCCCAAACAAGATCTGGCTTTACCTTCCATATGAGATAATGCCTGGGAACACATTGTGCCAAAATAAAAACATAGTGATAAATACTGGTAATCACCATTTTCTATTTTTGTCTCAATATTTTCCGTAAATTGCATTATATTCCAACCCATTCTTGACATCCATTTTATAATTTGCAGCAGCTTTCAAAATTGGAACAGTCCACATTTTCGCCGGTTTGGGAAAGGGTTAATTTATATGTGGTGGGATCCGGAAAAAGTCCCATATACGGATCCAGATTGGTTTTGATCTCATTGAAGTCTGATCAGAACCCGTGCTCACTCACAATTTCTACAGGTAATTGAAAGGGCGGTGATTTTCAACAAAAATCTCGTAAATGCAGCTTGTTTTAAGCTGCAGTTACGAAGTTTTCGTTGAAAAGCGACAAATTTCTCCTTTTGAGAACTTTCTTCTACTGTCTGCTACTAAATGATTTATTCGTAATTCAGGCTGCTGGCAAATGAGACAATTCATTTTAATATCGTATAATACATATAGGGCAATAGAAAGATACGGATATGTCATTGTGTCTTTTAAAATGACACAAATGGTAATTTTCCCCAAAACTATCGGGACACTGTTAACAATTTCCGAGAAACAATTGAAGGAATAAGATTCTTCGTTAACAAAGATAACAGGGGTATATATCTCTCATCAATCAGCTACAATTACCTGAATGACCCATCAGTATTATGTTTGTATTTATTTACTGATGGTATTCAGCCCAGACCAAAATAACCTGCACATGCCAGGAACGTCATGGGAAAAAGACAAGCCAGGTGCAAATTATTTTAGTTTGATGATTCGAATCTTCATAGAAAAAAAGGCCGGACTATGAAAACGATAAGCTATTTGAGACCTACAACGAACAAGATCGGGGGCTTTCACCAAAATTTCTAAATGGATTGTTAAAATTCAAATTACTTTACAAGCTATCAGATTTGACGAGATGTATGTCGAAATCCTCGTAAAGTCTGTACCTCGCTTTAAGATGGAATTACATGCGCGGATCCAGACATTTTTTCCAAGAGGGGTCCCATGTTTTCCGGGGGGATACTGCATTGATGCATGAAACATTACTTTGATACGTTAAGAAAAGCCAAGAAATGCTGGTTATAAGCACCATTTTCTTCCCGATCGTGGGGCCGCGGCAATAGAGCAATTGGTAGCGCATCTGCCTCTCACTCGAGAGGTCCCGGGTTCGATACCCGGCCGCGGCAAATACCCTTACTGACAAAATGTCATCGTGAACCTATTTGGGGGAGCAGCTGGAGGCTCGGCAAGGGTGTTGTGATAGTACTGGTATGAGAACCGACAGGAATCCGTGGTTAGTCGCTCCAGCCGCCGCGATATGACCTTAGTAGTTTAAAACGGCGTAAAACCCCCAATAAACTAAATTTCTTCCCGATTGTGAATATTTGAGTACATTTGAGAACAAAGATGAGCCTGGTTGGATGAGATATACCGGTACATCATAAAAATGCGGGGGTAGACCTAGTATGCATAGTTGCGTGGTGCACAGTATTATCATGTGCCAAACAGAAACACTGGTGGTGCACTCGGCCAAAGCGTGGGACGTTTTTTCGCGGTTATTGTATTCCATCGGTGTTGTTATAAAATATCGTAACTACGGCTTCGATAAAGCCGTAGTTACGAGATTTTATAACAACACCGACGGTTTGTAAATACATATCGGTAAACCCGGTCTATTTTTAGAACGAATTCATTGTTATTAGAAAAAACTATCCAATCAGATCTGTAAACTCACATTTAAGCGCAAAATATCTGTACCTTGTGGTAGCGAAAAACGTCCATCGCTTTGGCTGAGTTCACCACCAGTGAGAAAGGAATGACAGCATAAGTGCCAAGTTTCTATGTTCTATCGAGAACCAGGGATAGTATTCACCAACAAGTCTAATTTGATTTTCTTAATCCAAATTACACATCAAGACATCTGATTGGACGAGACGTATGTCTCGGCCAATCGGATTGCTTGTTTTGTAATATGAAGTGAAGTGGTGAGCTTTCCACTACATTTACTAGGAAAACGAAATGGAAAAGAAGAAGATAACGGCTTGAGTTCTAACGTCTGAATGAAGTCGGTGCTGGAGTTTGTTCTGATCATAAACGACCTACCATAACCATGACTAATTTATAATTACGACATTTCTTGTTTATATATTTAACCAGTCTGTCCTTTGGGCTAGATGGCATTTATAAGCTCCTTTTGCCTTCTTCAAAACGGCAGAAATTTGGAAGGTTCCATTTCTGAAGCTACTACAAGCAACAAAAGGGATATTGTCAATAAGTTTGATAATTTGAGGTATTTCACAGAAAATGTTGAGCCAAAATATAGATTGTTGATCATCAAAATTTCTCATTTTGCCTCAATGTTTGCCAATTCATTTTCTATTAACCCATTCCCACACCTTTACTCTTTTTGAAAAGAAACAAGCAAAGGAAAACATTGCGGAAAATGAAGGAATTGCTTGTTACAAAACAATTTCTTCATTTCCCACATTGCTTTCAACATAACAAGACTAAAAAGTAACGTTTTATTCACTGTCGTTTTCTTTAGACAATTCTAAAACGTTTTCGTCTAGCTATGCGTTAAGTCACATCTGCGATATACTTCCTACGTAATTATTTTTGATTGATTCTCCCGCTATAATTCAGCTAATGATGTAAATGATATGTAAATCACTGTTGACAAAGTCTTTGAATTATCATGATTATGCAAACGAGTCTTTTCCTGGAAATATTTGCATAACTTGGGGTTTTTTTAACATTTTTCAAACAATGCCTGGTTTTTGAGTTTCCTTCTAGAAAACGGGATTTGAAAACATTAAAGCAGAGAAGGAAATGCTGGCTGGTAACCAACAAAGTCTGATATTCGTTCAATGTTTTATGAATGTGCTCGAAATCCATATAATGTTCAGTTTGTCGAATTATAAATGTGTCGATCACTTTTTAAAATAGGATAATGGATACATAGAATCTGTTGTCGAAAAAGCAGCAGAAAATAAACAGGAAAGGCTAATGTCAAAATGATAAGTCACGTAGATAGTTTTCTCTATTTTTTCTGTTCTAATGCATGATCCACTTCAAAAACTGCCACATATGACAAAATAGAAGTTATTAAAGATAGAATTTGAGTAAAATAGGGCATAGAAAATATTGAAACAAAAGGAGAAACTGCTGGTTATCAGCAGTTTCTCCCTTTGTTTCAATGTTTTCCCAAGCCTTTATTATTAGGGGCGTCAAAACCATGTCTTGTTTGGGAAAGGGTTAAATTATAGGTTGTTCTCCATAAAAGTCCATTCCAAAGGCGGATCCAGGACATTTTTCCAGGGGGGGGGGGTCAGAGCCCAAATGTTCGCTTTTGATAAGATGTTATATAGTCAAAATTCAATTTTCAACCAATTCCAGGAGGGGTCATGAGCCCCTAACCCCACTCCTAGATCCGCCCTTGCATTCTCTATAAGAGCAGCGTGGACCCTTTTAGGTTTTCATTAAGTCGCAAGTACTTGTAGAGGGCAGTTTGAATTAACGCCTAGGTCTTGGCCCTGCTACTGGTCGATTAAGTTTTATTAACATTGAAAGCTTTAGGAGATTATGCTGGGGCCTGTTTCATCAAAACATTTAAGACGTATTTTTGACTTACAGGTGTCTTAAATATCGCTCAAAACAACAACCACACACGTAACGCAGGTCTTGATAGATTGGCGATAGGCGCTTCTTGTCCGAAACATGTCTTAAGTCATCGGTAAGTCAAAATACGTCTTAAATGTTTTGATGAAACCGGCACCTGGTTATCAGCATTTGGGCCTACTTCTTTCCCTCAGTGGTCTCAAAAACTTACTTGATTTTGGGCGTGAAAACCAGAGAGCATCTGGGAGATGGCGATACCTACATGTATTACCCTCAGAAACATGTATAGACAAATAAAAACTTACGACTATAATCGATTCACTATTAAACGAGAATAATTACAGTTGAATTGCTTTATCAAAACAACTGAAATTATTCTCGTTTAATTGTGAATCTATTATAACTACCACTTCGTGTTCATTTTGTTGATAAATGTTTTGTTGAAGTCAAATATATTCTGATTCGTGTTTACACAATGACTTCATCTAGTAAATAAATCCCACCTTTCTGTCATTCTATTTGTTTATATAGGAAACAAGATCGGTCTATATAGATTGAAAGAAATAAGGAATGATAAACCCTTTCCCAAACGTCAAAATAGATGCAGTTCAATTTTGAAGGTTACTACAGTTAAAAAATGGATGTAATGGAAAATATTGAAACGTAATGAAAAATGTTGGTTATCAGCATTTTCCTCTTTTCTCTCACTATTTTCAAACCAGATGAGGTGACCAGATTTTCACTTCGACGTAAGCAGAAATTAGACGTATCCGATGTCGACATTGAGAGTGTCAAATTATTGTTCATAGTTCCTGAGAGGGTTATTCCTTTCCGAAACGGCAAACGATAGGACTGTTCAAATTCGAAAGGCGTCGCAGTTTGAGAATAGTTAATGTCAAAAGTACATTATTGCTTATGTTTTGCATAGAAAATATTGAGGGAAAATGGGTCAATTACGATAAACAATAAATCAGCGTCTAGAAAACTGCTCTACTTTTATTAAGTCGTTAAATGTGGTATAACCCTTTCCCAACGGTGATAATTTGGACAGTCCTCTTAGAATGTTGTTGCAGCTTACACATTTGATGCTGATAAATAAAATATATGTGTAAAGTATAGCCCAGAAAACATTGAGGCAAAAAATTAAAATGCTGGTTATCAGTATTTTCTTCTTTTGTCCCAATGTTTCCCCAACCATGTTCTATTATGGACGTCAAAAGCAGGACTGGTTTGGCAAAGGCATTATCAAAGTAAATTGCATTTTTAGTAACGTATCGCGTTCACAATGGTACAATCTTTTTTTCAATTCACTGCAGTAGACATGCTTTTCAAAGTCTAGACTGAAAACCTCTCCCAAACAGAACCTGATTAGACGTACGCTCGTATGTATCGGAAAAGGTTTGGAGATCAACAAAAGAAAAGAACAAAATGATGAAAACCATCGATTTCTGATATATTCTCTCAATGCTTCCCATGCTAAAAACAAAGTTTGTTAACTCATAATCAAAATTTGTAAGGTAAGAAATACAAATGGTATTGTCTCCTTTGATGAAAGGGTTAAAATGTTTATAATTAATTTGATATTGTCACCAAGTAAAACGGTTGTAAAAGTTATTAGATATCTTAAGTTACATTAATTTGATTTGTTATATAAATCAAAATTGTATTATTACTTTTTTAACACTTTTAAAAATACAATAAAAAGTTTCACACGGCTATGCATGAATCCATCGGTGACATTTCTGTCCTATAACAAAAGTACAGTTTACAATTGTTATTTCTACTTCTCTTTTCTTTATTGTACATAAATACTGCATTTATCAACATTTGTGTTGTCATGTGCATCAGCTTTCAAATGAGCCAGGATCTTGAAAAACGTCATTTGAGGCTTTTTAGACCAACATGGTTCAAGATCAGCCTGCGTATACACGCAGTCTTATCATGAACCATGTTGGTCTCCAATAGCTTCATTGTGTAGACAACGTAAGACAGCATCATGGGTCCCATTCAGACTGTAGTTAGTCACATCCTGATCTTGAAACATGGCTGTCTCAAATGCTATAAGGGACATTTTTTCAGATTCCGGCTCATGTAAACAGACCATTTTCATTCTATTATGAAATAAAAGCACAATTACAATCAATATCTCTACATACATATGACAATTATTTTGACACGTACGTTCCTTTATAATATTTATTTCATATACATGGATCTTCAAAGAATTTTGATTTGTTGAAAATCTGATATCTAATACTTATAAGTACTATGGTGCAACTATACAGTTTTTAATAAAAAAAAACTTCACTGGTGTTACACATTAGATATCTTAAACTGTCATTGACAAGGATACTCATTTGGTGGATCTCTTTCAAATCTCCCAAAATCTCCGAAACTTATCACTATTTGTTTGGATATTATTCATTTTAGTAAATGTTTTTGGTTGTACCATTTTCAGATAAATTGAAATCACATTTATAATTCTTATTGAGTGAAAAATGTAACGATTATGGGTACAGCTTGAAAGCAGCATGCCGAGTGATAGGCCCTACAGGCCCTCATATACCTCTTCACAGGATACCCCCCCCCCCACACACACACACACAAACACACATTGGTCAATCTCTTTGCACCCAATATCACTGGTGGTGAACTCGGTTAAAGCGAGGGACGTTTTTCGCTACAACAAGGTACAGATATTTTGCGTTTAACTATGAGTTTAAATTGGATAGTTTTTCTAATAACAATGAATTTGTTCTAAAAATAGACCGGGTTTACCGATATGTATTCACAAACCGTCTGCGTTGTTATAAAATCTCGTAACTACGGCTTTATCGAAGCCGTAGTTACGATATTTTATAACAACACCGACGGAATACTATGATCTCGAAAAAACGTCCCACGCTTCCGCCGAGTTCCCCACCAGTGAATATAAAACCGTTTGTAACGGGCCTATTTCATAGGGGTAGCCTACAATCCATTTTTGCGGTTTGTGTAAAGGATGTAAAAAAATCGCGAAAACGCTATTCCCAACCTTTTCCATTTTAGTCGCATGTCATTCAACGTGACTTCGAGATGCCTGGCGTCAACTGTGCAAGCATATTACATCGTTTTTCAACAAAAACTCCCGTAACTGCAGCTTGATTTAAGCTGCAGTTACGAGGATTTCGTTGAAAATCTATGATATGGCTGATTTCGAATCATATTCTTTGACGTTTTGAGAAAGGATACATTTGTCAAAAATGCTTTTCTCACACTATTCCATTTTTGTCGTATTGCCACTTCGAAATAACCTCTGTCGATTTTACGAGCCTAATATACACTTGAAACTCTTTCTATCAAAATTGTAGGGAACCATTCAACGCTATTGATCTCGAGGTATCCGGAATTCGATTCACCCGAATCTTAATCAGTTTCAATTAAAATGTTACCTTTCCTATTGTTCATCAAGAACATTCATAATTGCAAAAAAAGTAGTAAAAGGAAAGGAATTGCCCGAAACGAGCAATTTCTCTCTTTTTCCTGCTATATTTCAATAGATGTAGCCCCTTTTTGTTTCAAAATGATTTTGTCTAATATTTTTATATCCATTGATGAGAATGGGACCATATTCTTTTATACGACTTAAGCAAAAATTCGACTAATTTGACGTCGACATAACGAGTTACATCTGTATGTGTTAAAGTGTTTGATTTCAGTCCGAGATTACTTAATCCCATTCAAAAACAAGACCAATAGAAATGCTTTGGAAAACGTTGAGGCAAAAGAAGAAAATGCTGATAACCAGCATTCTCCCCCTTTGTCTCAATTCATTTTCTGTGCTGTATTGTACACAAAAATCCCAATTATATCAAACATCAATTGTATCTTTCCAGGTTAAGGCAGCCGAACCCTAATGAGATTCACGATAACGTCGGATTTATTCGGGCAGCGTCGTAAACATTCGGTGGTGGAACGTAGCGAATATTAACGACGTCGCGTGAATCTCATAAGGGGTGGACTACCTTAAAACAGCAAAATTGTCACAGTTCGGCGACCCGTTAATGAGAATGTCAGGCGGTATTATATACAGCCAGAGTGGGTAATTTATCAAACGGGATGAATTCAAATATAGGCCTACTCATATACAGTGGTCATTATACATATATAGATATAGTGTGAAATCTGTCTGGAATAGGTGTTGTTGTAAACAAAAAATGCAATAAAACAATCTTATTAATAATATTCCGTTAAAGGCCGGTGGAAGCTATATTATGAATATTGGTATGAATTTTATTTGGTATACTTTTTTGTAAAAGAAAGATAAAAACTGCAACACTCGGATACTAATTTGCGTTTAATTGACTCTGGGAAATCAGTTTTATTAAACGTGTTTTATGGATTTTTTTGAAAAACTTCAAACACTAATAAGATCCGTTACAAGTGGAGGCTAAATTGTGTTTAAAGATGAAAATAATTCATTACGTTATGTAGTTGTTTGCATCTAAGAAAGGGGGAAAGGCAACAAATAAATGGATGCTTATTTGACTTAAATCGTGTGTATTCAGTTATACATGTAAGTGTTTTTGTGAAAAAAACCCGACCAAACGAAGTATATCGTAGGTTATCTCTGATCTTTGAACATTTCATAAACACCTTGACGTGTAGAATGTTGTAGCCCGTTTTGCTCCAAAATCCGATGGCATCTTCGGAAAATTTAACCAAAACATGCATTTAACCATTTGGTTAACGCTTTACAAATATCTACAATGTTTTAGGAATAAATTTTATACAAGTAAAAAAGAGCATATTAACGGTGGAGATTCAAGTGACACATCAATTTCGGAAAAACATCAATAAAATTGATAATAGGCCTACTTGACCAATATGAACTCGGTTTGAAGCAGAGAAGATGGGAAAAGAGTTGTGAATCAAGTTATTGACGACCAACAAAACTTTTGATTGATCGTAAATATTTTTTCAGCTGATTTTTGTAAAAGATTGTTCGCATTCAGCAAATCCTTGTCATTTTCATGCATTCTCTGCTTTAAATCCTTTTTAAATCAGTCAAACATGATATTAATTGAATTATGGAAACATATCGTAGATGTATAGTCACGAGATTCCCTATCGTTATATTTGTCAAAAAATATCGAAGGCCCACTTCATGCAGACGTTTCCAAAATGACAAAAACTTGAGTAGATCAAGTCCAATCTGAAAGCTTCTGAAGACGACAAATTGAATGTAGAACTATATATTTCAAATTTGCGACGTAATTCTGTACAATGTATTCATATTTCCTCATATGAAAAGTTCTGCATGGAAAAATAGCCTTTCCATCGATTGTAGGTCAAAACAAAAGTTCTTGTATTGTTATTTTGCGAAGTATTTTGCCTCTTACGAGTATATGTACACTTTTATTTTTGTTATTTGCTATAAACATGTATTTGTTTGGTGCAATAAACTGTTCGTATTGTTTTGTATTACTATATAGAGCCAGCAAAGTCTTGTAACAAACTATATTATGTGCAAAATTTGATAAACTTCAGTAAAGGAGGACACGAGCTAATTCTTAATAAAAGCATTTTGTAAGATAAGTGTTTTTTTTTTCTTCTTTGAAAATACATGTAATATACCCCCTGTCTAGCATATCCACGTTAAAAACTTTAACCCTTGAAATTCCCGAACGATACCTGTTTGTGAAGCCACTAATTAATTGACTTGAGAAACATTTTATTTAGGTAAAAGAAAAAAAATGCCGATAGCATTTGCTCCCTTATCTCATTACTTTCTTTGCTGTATTGTATTTATCAACATTCATTTTGTCGTCTGCAGCTACTTTCAAATTGGAACAGTATAATTTTTGGGACAGAATTAACGAGAAGTCATTTTTCCGAATGTTTCAGGACTCATTGTCACGCAAAATGTCTAAAAATACTTTTTCCTTGAGCGGCATGTAATTACCCTTTTCCCATGTTTCTTCGAATGTAAAATTTAGACCAGTCAAACTTGAAAGGAAACACG
This sequence comes from Fragum sueziense, assembly GCA_963680895.1. Taxonomy (NCBI): domain Eukaryota; kingdom Metazoa; phylum Mollusca; class Bivalvia; order Cardiida; family Cardiidae; genus Fragum; species Fragum sueziense. The sequence goes on from OY804594.1 coordinate 17,293,762, forward strand.
GGCGAAAAATAAATGATACACTTTTTTCGTTTTGCTTTCAAATTACATTGACTTAAGGTAAGGGCAGTTTAATGGGATATTTGACTAGTTATGGAACGAGATCTGTATAGTGCAAATAGACGATTTCAAGGGAAGTAATTTTCATTGCTGTCAAATTTTGATTTTTAACCTTTGCTTTTTCTCTTCAAGGCTTTAGGATTTTCTCAGAATACATTTGAGCCAGGATCTGGAAAAACGTCCCTTAAGGCTTTTGAGCCCAACATAGATCCAGATCAGCCTGTGCATACGTACAGTCTGATCAGGATCCATGTTGTTCTCCAATAGCTTCTTCGTGACCTGTAGTAACTTACAGAGAGAAGCATGGGTGCATATTGGACTGCATTTGACAACAGGCCAATCTTGAATCTCAATTTTTTAAAATGCTATAAGGGACGTTTTTCCAGATCCTGGCTCATTTGTTATCAAGAAACTATTGGACATTTGGACATTTCCTCTTTAGAAGAAAGTCATAAAAGGATTTGAGAGCAGCATGGATCCAGATCAGACTGTGCATAGTCACAGTCCGATCTAGATCCATGTTGTTTCTGAAAAGTTTTTTCAAAATAGCCTATAGATAGGAAAGAACTACAAATAGGCCTATTTATAAAATAACAAAGCAGTTATGAACCTATTCATATTACTCTACAACAAGGGACAGCACGTTGATCTGGATCTATGTTAATCCTAGGTGTCACATCGTCGGTTTTCTTCAAAAACTCGTAATTACAGCTTGATGTTGACTGCATTTATTAGGTTTTGGAAGAAAAAGAGTTACAAGCGATGCAAGAGTCAATTTTAGATACGAATCATTATGATCTAGAATAATCTAAATTACGATATATCACAAAATGGGGTTAACACCCTTTTTTATTTGTTTATTTTAAAAGCGACATCTGTGGACACATTGATACAGAACCTGGCGCTTTTCCCATAACAAAGTCGTAAATAGGACGCAAGTCAGTGGACATTTGTCTTTTTTATTGGGGACAATGGTACGGTCTAAAACATAAATCGAAATGGTCTATTGATTTTGAGACCAGCATGGAGCCAGATCAGCCTGTGCATACTCACAGTCCGATCTTCCGCCATGTTGGTCATATGAAAAACATCTTGGTGACCTGAAGCAATTAAAATACCATGTCATAAAAAAATGTTTTATCTTTGTTTATTTTCAGCGACGGCTGCGAACACGAGGATACACAGACTGACGATGTTCCCAGAACATAGTCGTTATTAGGACATCCGCAGACAATTGTTTATTCTTGGAAAAGAAGAGTTTAGGTTTTATTACTTAAACTTGTTTATCCTCAAGGACACCAACTTGGCTTGAAGACACATGCCTTTTTGAGTCATGTGGAATACTAACAATTGTATATAAACAAAAGTGTCCATTCGGATATTGAAGGAAAAATATGCAAATGCGGGTGGTCTTTTCCCAATTTAAGCAGTAAAATACGATAGTGATCTAAATCGGTTAATCGCAGCATATTTCATTGGTCAAGGAGGTGACTCAAAACAATAGCTAGCAGCGGAGAGTTTCTCTACACTGTATGTAATTGACAGTGTGTTTACCCATATCTCATAAGAGAAAATTTGTCAAAATGGCATACAACGTACAACAGAACTTGTGAAAACACTTAATTTATTCATTTATTTAAACATAAATTACAATTATTTACACGAAAAGTAGAGGTTGATAAAAGTACGATGCAGTTTTTGTGGATATCATTATCATAAAATTGCCGACAGCAGTACATTTACATATTTACACTGTATTAAGAAAATTAATTGTTGCAAACTGTCACTGTGAAAACGAAAATAAAAGGAGTTGAATTTATCAAGCAGTAATAAAAATGTCGGTGGTTGACCATGCAACAGATTGTACGAACAGTTGTCCTATATTTCAACATGTTTAGCGAGTTCTGTAGCCTTATCCACAAACAATCCTTAATTTATTTTCTGATTCTTTATCACACAACAAAGCCATCTGATTGGACGAGACATACGTCTCGGCCAATCAGATTTATTGTTGTGTAATTTTACGTTTAGATTTGGAAAAAGATTGGTTGAGGAATACCACCCTGTAGTTCTCCTATATTTTTTGATTGGATTAGATCTAGTAGAAATTGATTGTTATATGATTTAAATTCAAATCTGTGAAAAAGCCTGTTTAATGTAAAAACAGCATACAGTGGAATTATACCGGATTATTAGTAGTAGAACTTACCAAAAGCAAGTGTTGTGAAAGTTTGACTACGACCCTTTAGTGAAACCCACTCGACAGTTGTCATGTATCTCTACTGGATTAGTAGTTCTAACTTACTTATACCGAGAGTGATTGTTATTTATTAAGAAAGCGGCCGAAAGTGGGTTTATATTTTAACGCGTTACAAGAAGATCAAATATTGGATATAATTACCCATTCGCTTGATGACAGTGTTTTATATTCTCTTGGTGACTACGTTTTTGTGATCCACCATGTTACAGACAACGGCAACATATTGCGTCATCATCTTGATGACGCCGCTGTTACTGGTCGGTACGATCGGCAACTTTTTGAGCATCCTGACCTGGACTCGGGGATCTCACAGCGAGACCAGCACAGCCGCCCTGCTTACGGCACTGGCTATGTTCGATACCCTTGTGTTGTGGATGCCGGCGGTGGAGTTTTACGCATACGTTGTGTTTCATTTCTTTATCCGACAACAAAACATAGTGGTGTGTAAGTTATTCCCGTTTGTGTCATATTTCGCCCCGACCACATCAGCTTGGATATTAGCGTTTGTGACAGTTGAACGTGCAGTAAGCATGGTTCATCCTCACAAAGTACGGTATTTGTGTACACGGCCTAAAGTGTCCATCGTTCTACTGATACTAGTGGTCGTATCGTTCGGGATATATACGCCATTCCTGGTGAAGACTCGCCTCGTGGCCGTCAATGAGACAGGAAACACGACGATCAAGTGTCGTCTGCCGCGTAACGAGACGTTCTTCCTGGAGTACTTTCAGAGTATGATCTGGATGGACAGTATCCTTCTGTCTCTGCTTCCCTTCACGGTCATCGTCAGTGGTAACACTGTCATTCTGTATAAACTATTCGCTGGAGGAAAGAAACTCGGCTCTAATAAACATGTTGTTAGAAACAGAATCCGAACTGCAAACGCGTTTACAGTGCGCGCTGTAGCTTTAAGCATAGTGTTCTTTATTTGCACATCTCCTGTTGCCATTTTAGAAGTTTACAGAGTTACAAATCTTATAGAAGAGACGCATAAAATAGCTGAAGTGTTGATACATATCTTATTGTATGGAAATAGTAGTATAAACTTCATACTTTATTGTGTGATTGGGTCGGAATTCCGGAAAGATTTAAGACGTGTTTTGGGTGAACTGTGTTTTGGGAAGAAGCAGGTGCCTGCGCCGACCGCTGCTTCCATAATGTTTCACAATCACCATAACTTTAATCAAAGACAGAACACGTCACCACTACTCGGTAAAAATAACAAATCAGAAAATTCCAGGCAGAAACAACCAGTGAAGTATTCCCGATCTTATTCTGTTGTATAGCAGCCCTTTCCCAAACGACAAAATTTCAGAATAGTCCAATTCGAAAGCCGCTGCAGCCGACAAATTGGGTGTAAATAAAGATTGGAATTGATAGTGATATAGCCAAGAAAATATTGAGACAAAAGGAGAAACTGCTTGTTATCAGCAGTTTCTTCTTTTGTCTCAATGTTTTCACAAGCCTATTCTATCAGGGCCGTCAAAACCAGGTCTTGTTTGGAAAAGGGGTAGTGCATTTGAACAATCGTAACCTTTTCCCAGGCGACCATATGATTGAATGGTCATAATTGAGAGGTTTGCAGTCGACAAAATCGTTACATGTGATTCAGAACGAAAACTATTTGAACGGTCAGAAAACACCTAAGAAAAGGAAGAAAATGCTGATCATCACTTTAAAAAGTATATGGACCGTATGATTCTGGAACGCATGTGTCAGAAATTCTTACTTTTAGCGGCGTTTGCATAATATACGTTCATGGACTGCGTGTTTACATTTTACCTAGGCTGATCTGGATCCATGTTTGTTTTCTGTACATAGATTATAGAGCATTGATAGCCAGTCTGTGATTTCGACATTTAGTGTGTTTCATGCCTCAGCATCGAAACATCGGGGAATTGTTTTGCTGTTCTCACAATCTGAATGAATTCAGATGCATCTTATTTCATAATGTTACATCTGAGGATCACCAATTAGGGGGCATTTTATGTGACCTGGGAAAATCCGTTATTTTATTTTTACACGTTGAAAACGCAGGTCTGTTGTCCCTGACAACAACACCAAAATGGCTGCGGTCGATAGGTATGCGCTTTACACCTAGCAAAGAGCAAAGTCCGTTAATTTTGAGAGCAAAGATATGGCATTTAAGAAGTAGATAGATTACGGTATATTAGTAACAGTTTTATAGGATCATCGCGCTAACCCGAAATAAAGCGGTGTTTAATTTTGAACATAATTATATTATAAACTATATATTGACAATTGAAATACCTTCGTAACTAGTTGTCTGACATGCTCAGTGGTAGTGCTGCCGACTTGAATGCTAGAGGTTGGGGGGTTCGAATCCCACGCTTGTTACATCTTTTAGTCCCCCTTTTTCTTTTTCTTTTTTACATTTTTTCATACCAAAATATTCTAGAAATTGCGAAATCGTAATAAAAAGACAATTACCAATTATGCTTTTATTGCGCCCGTGATTTCAAGAATCGTTTAGTTTGAAAAATGTAAAATAGGCTATATAGTAGGAAAAACATGTACTCAATGCGGGAATCGAACCCTGGTCGTCTGGGACATATGTCGGACGCTCTACCACTGAGCTAATTAGACATCTAGATAATGTAGAATCCAATGGCCAATATATAGTTTATAGGTTCATAATTTAACATGGCTTTCTTTTGGGTTAGCGTGATGATCGTATAAAACTGTTACTGCTCGTGTTAAAAATATACGAAAAACTATATACTTCATAATCATAAATGCCATATCTCTGCCCTTAAAATTAACGGACTTTGGTCTCTGTCTTTGTAGTGAAATCGCCGCACTAGAGGCGGCCATTGCTACTTGTTATCGTTAGAAACGGACGTGTAGCGCATTACATGCCAAATGACTTTCAACTTTTCCAAAGCTATAATCTGATTGGTCCAAAGAAAGGTCATAGAACATGAACCATAACGGGTAGGGGAGACCGGGGCAATATGATACACGGGGCAAGATGATACACAGCAATTTTAAGCAATATGACGCCATGTATGACGCCATATACATCCTATGTTGTAGCGTCTTTTTGTCATCTATATTTGGCAAAAATATCCCAGGAGTACAACAACACATACAGAAATAATACAGAAATATCGTTTTTCGGGGTATTTTAGTAATTTATTTCATTTTTACTAAATTCCTTTTGTAACCTTAGAATACGAGAATATTTTTCTGAAATATTTTCAAGATTAGAACATGTCACTTCAACATTTATTTACCTTTCTTATTTTCATCTAAATATTGTTTGTTTTCTAATGATACGAGTTGAAAGGTAATGAGGTGTCACGGGGCAAGATGATACAGCATAGTCGGGGCAAGATGATACAGACTGCCATCTTGTCCTGGTGACTGCCATGTTTTGCAAAAGATGTATTCAACCCATTAAAACAGTCCCCTAGAACTTATGTTGGTCATATATTTGTTTCAGAGCGGTTTTGCTGGTAATTCTGATGTAAATATCATATTTGTCAAATTTTTGAATTCTAGGATCATTCATATTTAGAATTCGTTAAGAGTGGATTTATATGTATGAATCCGGTATTAAAAGGATTTTAATTCAATTAATCTTTTCAAGAGAGTAAAGATCTGCTAGGCCATATTCTATCAATTTACTTTAATAGTGGAATTCATGATACGTGCGCTCTTTTCTTTACTAATATTGTTTTATTTTTATTATTTCTTTTATTATTTTTTTGAAACATTTTTTCCTATCCATAGATAGATATTTTGACTATGAAACCATTTATATCATTGCAAATGTTAGTTGATTCAGAAAGAAATAGACCATTCTAATGAAAACGTAATCCATTTGGCATCTTTTCTAGTATATGCTGACTTGATTATACTGAGTTTTAAATATTTTAGACCATTTCTTTATAACGACACGAAAATAAAAAATAAACCATTCCAGGGCGCCATACGGCATGGTTAGGCTACTTTTTTATTCCCACATCTTCGTTAAAATAGATTAGTTTCTTTATTGTTTTGACATGAAACATGCCCCGTTATAAATTCTGAACAACCTCGTAGTATTTTTCTCATAGTTTTAATGTATTTTATTAATCGGAAAACGACGTTGTATCATCTTGCCCCACCACCTGTATCATCTTGCCCCGAGCATGGGGCAAGATGATACATCTTACCAGTCTTTTTCAAACGCAAAATTCCATATGTTGCAAACATTTAATGATTGCGGATTTCGGTCTAAATAATAGTCAAGAAACTAAAGTTTCCTTTCTGTCCCAAATTAAACAGCAGAGCAAGCCATGGAAGGAGAATTTTGAAAAAAAAACGAAAAAGTGTATCATCTTGCCCCGGTCTCCCCTAGTCCTTATATGTTACTGAAAGATAATGTCTAAACTTATTTAGATTGGCTGTTCTCTGTGTTCCATATATGTGATCCGTCACTCTAAAAGGGACCTCCAACAAAGTCCATCAAACCAAATTGGTCAAGTAGGCCTATTGAAATAAAAATTTTGACGATTTTCTGAAATTGTTGAGTCACATGATTCCCCGTCGTTATGACTTCTGTCAAACACTAGCAGTTTCAAAAACACTCCCTTGTTTTTACCACTATACAGGAGTTTAGACTACAAAATCCATAATCTAGATCCAGAAAATTACCTTAGAGTGAAAGGTTTCGATACTAGTCAGTCTGCGCAACCCGCACAGACTTACTAGGGTCGATAATTTTTGCACTTCCTTGAATGCCCCTGTTAGCGTGACAGGTCACATTAACCCTTTCCCAAACAAGACCAGGATTTGACGTCCCCAATAGAAAAGGCTTGGGAAAACATTGAAACAAAAGAAGAGACTGCTGATAACCAGCAGTTTCTCCTTTTGTCTCAATATTTTCTTTGTCATATCTGACACAAATTCTATCATTAAGGTATATGACCAATCATTAAAAACACCACTTTCTAGCCATGGGACATGCATCAAATTACATACACTTGTAAATACACTTCACATAAGTTGATTCACCGTGCCGGATTTCAAGATTATGTTTCAACAACCAAATTAATTTACAAATATCTTTTTACTCTATATTCATATGCAAGGGAGGTAAATTATAATATTTTTGTCAAATATTTCCATAATTAAGCATTAATTCAAAATTCTAAACCGTTTAAAATGCTTATGTTTCTATTTGAAATGGAAATATAACACAATTTAGGATTTACTGGCACGTTTCAAATTTCGCCTCTGGCTCTTTGATGCTAATGATGGGTTGTATACGTTAATAACTTCCATTTTGTCATTTGTTGCAATTTTTAAAGTGATGGATCGCCCTAATAATTAGTCATTTAGGAAAGGGTTAATATCATTTTAGTCCAATTATTCTAGAATTGGACTTTCAACTTACTTGATCAGGGTTGAAAACTTCTCGCAGTAACTTTGCTGGTGGTGAACTCGGCCAAAGCGAGGGATGTTTTTTCTCTACAACAAGGTATAGATATTTTGCGTTTAAATGTGAGTTTAAAGATTTTTTTCTAATGGCTATGAATTTGTTTTAAAAAATAGACCGGGTTTACGGTTATGTATTGACAAACCGTCGGTGTTGTTATAAAATCTCGTAACTACGGCTTCATCGAAGCCGTAGCTACGAGATTTTATAACAACACCGACAGAATACATTGTTCGGGAAAACACGTCCCTCGCTTTAGCCGAGTTCACCACCAGTGAACTTACAAAACCGAGGTTTAACCTTTTCCCAAACGACACATTTTGGACCATTCCAAATTCAAAAGTGTTACAGACGACAAACATTATTTTACAAGATTTGGGATGCTTTGACATACTTGCAAAGAAACTATTGAGGCAAAAGGAGAAAATGATGATTGCCAGCACTTTTTTCTTTTCGTCTTTATGTTTTTCCAACGGGTTTCTGTCAATGACGTCAAAGCCAGGTCTTAGATTGGAAAGGAATTATTCTTTTCCCAAACGGCAAACTTTTAGGGTGGTCAAATTTAAAAAAAAGTGCCACAAAAGACAAAATGGGTGTCATTAAAGATAGGAATTGTGTAAAATATGGCACAGAAAATATTGAGACAAAAGGAGAAACTGCTGGTCATCAGCAAGTTCTTCTTTTGTCTCTGTGTATTCCCAAACCTTTTCTATTAGGGACATCAAAACCAGGTCTTGTTTGGGAAAGAGTTTAAGGCGGGTCACATCAATGATTGTTAAATTGAAATGACCATTCGAAATTAAATTTCTTGTTTAGATCTAATCGTACATATGTGATGAGTTTGATTTATAGTAAAAATTGTTTTTGATGTTATGATGATTTTGTTACTTATTTATTCTTTTCTCAGATGAGCGTTTTCTCAAACAAGCCCTACGTCCTTTATTGCCATAATATCGTCGGTGTAAATGCAAAACCTCGTATATGTAGATTTTTGTGATTTTCAAAGTAAAATCTTGTGTGTCTTATTAAGACAATTCTCGCAGGTTTTGAGATATGTTTTACTTTTCAGCATCAATGACACATTATATGTGAACAATATGTCCGAATTTCAAGTAAAACCCTTTAGTTTCGGAAAAGTTATTAGATTTTTTCTTCTCCTTTTCAATGCTAAGAAAAAAACCCGAGATACGAGGTTTTGCATTTAAACGAAGCTTTAACGAAATCCGTTTTGTCGTCTGCAGCATTTTAAGAATTGGAACAGTCCAAATTATTTGCCATTTTAGGAACGTAAGAATGAAGGACATAATTCAACCTGATTGGTTTCGGATAAACATTCAAATGGAACATACCCCCCCCCCCCCAAAAAAAAATGAATGAATAAATAAATAAATAAATAAATAAATTAATAAATAAATGAATAATGCCATTTTGAACATGGTTAAAATATTACTAATCAGACAAAAAATGTGCCTGAAGGGCTGAGTGTGCTTTGAAAATTTCAACGTTAAAGAACGTTTCACAACGTCCCTAATCGCATCGGAGAATCACGTGACCAATCGATTGCAGAAAAACCATCAATCATTCTTTTTAAAATGCTGATAACCTGCGACATATCGCTGCTTTTCAACAAAAAACCTCGTAACTGCAGTTTAAAACAAGCTGCAGTTACGAGGTTTTTGTTGAAAAGCGACGGTATCAAACCGGTTGGTATTTAGCCTACTCCTATTGTCTATAGTATTTTGCGTTGATTATTAAGCAGATGTGTAGTAATGACATAATTAATGAACGTCCGTCAGAATCTGGCCAGAGGCCCAATGTCCAATGACCATGGATATAATATGTTACCCGTCACGCCAAAATGGACAATCCGGGAAATCCGAGCAACAAACATGTCGTCGCTTTTCAACAGAAAACCTCGTAGCTGCAGCTTGTTTTAAGCTGCAGTTATGAGATTCTTGTGGAAAAACGACGATATGAAAAAAGGATCAAAATAATACTTTCTAAAAACGAATATAATATAGTCGATATTCGTTTAGTCGACATCATGTAAGTCGAATTTCTGCGAAAGTCGAAGTCAAAAGCTGGTCCTGCCACCACATCAATAGATTTAAAAAATGTTTACAAAATATTTTTCATTTTAATGTTAATTTAGCCATTGAAATATAATAGGAAAGTGAGAAAAATTAATCGTTTCGAGCAAGAAATTCGTCGTTTCGAGCAATTTCCCCCAATTCCTTCAATATTTCACTTGTAAAATGCTCTGAATGGCCAATAAAAAATAAATAAATATCATTTCAATTGACACTGAACTAATATCGGAATAACCGAGCTCCGAATATCTCGATGTAAAAAGATCACTGGTGGTGAACTCGGCCAAAGCGCGGGACGTTTTTTCGCGATCATTGTATCCCGTCGGTGTTGTTATCAAATATCGTAACTACGGCTTCGATAAAGCCGTAGTTACAATATTTTATAACAACACCGACGGTTTGTCAATACATATCGGTAAACCCGGTCTATTTTTAGAACAAATTCATTGTTATTAGAAAAAACTATCCAATCAAATCTTTAAACTCACATTTAAACGCAAAATATCTGTACCTTGTTGTAGCGAAAAACGTCCATCACTTTGGCCGAGTTCACCACCAGTAAAGACGTTCCCTACGAGTTCGAGGCAACGGGTTCCAACTGGAAAACATTCCAGAATCGGAGAAACATCTTAGATTTAATGTTCGGACGCTAGTCATCCTATGCAATACTTTTCCCAATAAATGAAATATTGCATTTTGCAGTAATTGTACCTTTGTTTTAATTTCAAAATATTAACATGGGGAGTTTGGGAGGCGATTATTGTAAAAAAATATTCGACATATTGGTTGAAACTGGTTAAATTGCACGTTGATGATAATTGTTACATTATCAACATGTTTGTTTTACATGCTTACATCATTTACGAGGAAATACAATGTATAAACATGCATTTGTATATTATTTTATTTTCCTCCAGATGCGAATTACTAACCGCTCAATCACATGACCAGATCGGTCCATAGAAATACCGATATACACGAAGAACTGAAACGCATCATTATTAACTATTGTTGTCTATGCTCAATAATAGCAAGAAGAAAATTTTGTATGAAATGTTGAATGAATAACGGTAATATATATACGCTATGAACTGATCCGTATTAAAATCGATTCTGTGAATGTGTTTTGGTATTTATTAACGCGTTTCGGTATATCTACAGACCCACATTTCAGGGGCGGTAACTAGTCTAATCTGATGATAATTACTACTTTATATATAATATTACTAACACCACTCATTTGCAGAAAGCTCTGTGGCCAAATAGATTGATCTGAATTCCCAGATACCTTTTTGTTTATTGTTACGTGGGTTCGATACCTATCCACACTTGATTTTTTTCTTCATTTTCCACCTTTTTGTACTTTTTTTACATCAATAAGAAAGTTATCATACATATTCTCTCTGTGCGCTTTACCTTTTTTTTTTACTAATGCGTTTGGTTATTTCTAAGGAACAACTGACTTATTTCAGGGACGTTTACCAATCTATTCTGATAAATACTTCTTTATTTTTTTTTATCTAATTTACACTAATTATTTGGATGTGTCACAATGGCCTAATGGGTAGAGCTGAACGCTGATAACCTTTTTGTGTTTTTGTTATGTGGGTTCGAAACCCATCCACGCATGATTTTTTTCTTTTTTCCTCTTTTTGTACATTTTTAAATCAATAAGACAGAACTTTATCATATATTCTATCTGCACTTTACTTTTTTATTAGAATATTCTATGAAAATTACTTTAAATTGTTTTCAACCCGATTGACCAATCCAGTGTAACCACGCGGCGCTTTAATCTGGTACCAATCATATCAAAATCGAACTACCACGTATTGGTATCGGAGATGAAAACCAGCCTAGACCCGCTTTAACCGATTGACCAATCAGGTGACACTTGGGCTGCGTTCAGTATAACAAAACGTTAGCCGTTTCATTCGGAATACTCGGTCAATTTTGTCAATTTTGTGTCAAAGAAGTTGCGACCGTTGCTAACGTTAGGGAACGTTTTGTCTTACTGAACGTAGTGCTGGATTGACCAATCACATCACACATAAAGGCACACACCCTCGCCATTTCGACATTTGACGACGAGACAGCAACGGAGCAACATGGTAAGAAGTGTTCTATGGAATTTCCATCAGGGATGCAATATGTTTGCTCCATATAATGACTTACAATGCACAGCCATGTAATTGGTGGCTTTATTGGCATTTTTCCATTTTAATAATGAGCCGATTAATGAGCAGCTGAGATTATTCACTGCACACGACATTGACGATGTTTTGTTTCAGGGAAATGCGCTGTATGCACGTGTTGTAGAGCAAATTCATATTATTCAAAATTATGTGTCGCATAATGAACTGACGAATTCGTACGGTTTTTGTGGCCGTTCTTACGAGAATATTTTACCGATCAATTTTTGGGTCCATATTTTTTTTGACGAATCAAGATTTCCAACAAACGGCATTTCTTGAAGCAATCTCGCAAGCTGTTTTATTGTCACCACTGAATATTTTAACGTTAAATGACCCTACAATGGCGCTATACATACAGCAAGAAACTAACCAATTTCTCATTTTTGATTCTCACCACAGAAATAGTCTCGGGCAATATAGTCGATATGGCATGTCTGTGTTGTTGGTTTTTGACTATTTAGACGAGTTGGTTGACTACTTGTACAGTCAATACTCGGGTAATTTATATGAATTAACCCCTGTCTCATTTCAATTAAGTTCAAATGAAGTGGCTGATAGTGTGCTGAATTATGTAAGACCTGGTAGCACAAGTTTTGTATCCACATTTCACCAGACAATTGATTCTAAAAGTATTGACACTGAACAACCCAAAACTACCATGCATGCATATGCAGCAATTGGTTCCTTGTTGGAACAATCAACCCATTCAGTTAATTCAAACCAAATGTCAGAATATTAGACTGACCCGATTGTTCCATTTGTATCTAAGGATCATATTTATAGTAGGAAAAAACTATCAAGAAGTGTAGAAGGTCAAGAAGGCGAAAGACTTCAATTATAAGCGTGACAAATGGCACTGATAATGTCTCCACTGTAAACTCTGTATATGACATGTTGGGTGTGGGATATGTATGCAATGTATCGTCAACTGTCGATTTGACGTTCATAGATTATGAATTGAGCAGCGAGCATTGTTAAATTTATTAGAAGAATATAAGAATGAAGCCAGAGCATAAATGTGAATGCTGTTTTCGAATATTGTATGCAGACCAAGTACGTTCTATAAAGAAAGAAAATACAGTTACACAGCTGTTAAAAATTAAAATTTCAGATGATTGCTGTTCTACATGTTTTTGCGCTATCTCGAGGTATCAAATACCAAGCATATTCTTCACATACAATAATCTTGATCCAGGATTGATTGCTGAAGAACTGTTAGGTCTTTAATATGTTTAGAAGCGTCTGAATATAAATGTTTTTATGTCAGTAATACTATTGCCCGGTGGCCAATATGCTGAAAAGGGCTTGATTTTAAATTTGCCTGCACAAACTAGAGATATTATTCATAAATTACCCTTCAATGATGATGTTTCGCACGTAACGGTTGCATTTGAAAACACAGTATTGCACCCTAAAGCTGTAAATATAGTCATACAGTTTCAGTGTTTAAACTTACACGTGCTTTGCAATGGCTATTAGAAAACAATCCTCTGTATTGCAACGTAAGCCAAAATTTAGATGACAACAGTAATATATGTTCAAATCTACACAATGAACAGGATATTTTGAATCACGAAATAGAAGAATGTGTTATGGTGCCTGTGAATCCATCTAGAAACTGTGTCCTGAATGATGTATTGGGTAATCAACATATCAATATTACCCCCAATACAAATTCTACTATAAATGTTTTGGAAACATGTAGCGGTGAGGAAATGGCTTTTCCTTGGCTTTTCCATTTAGGAAGTAATGGTTTTAAGGTTAATCCTGAAAGGCCTCTAAAATTTAATCCTAATATGTACTTCAGGACAAGACTGTACAATTATGACTCAAGATTTCGAACAAATATCACATATCTTTTACATACAGCTGTTGCATATGATTTATCCTGCTTAAAGTCAGCTATTTTAAATTTTCGTATGAAAATAACTCATTCACACAATAACTGTTCTCAACCAGTTTCTCTTGGGAATTTAAGGAATCTAAATGAGAATCCAGAACTTCTTGAGAATTCATATATGTTTCTGAAAAATGTGTTGTATGACTTACTGTCCATGTTTCGGTGTTTAAGTCCTCCTAGTCTGTTTTCGGTGTTTAAGTCCTCCTACTCTGTTTATGACTTTATCAACTGATGACTTGCATTGGCCAGAATTAGGCATGACTTTGGAAGGTTTGACCTTTGATGATGCTTTCGGAAAAACATTTTTAGGTCAATGCGAAATGACCCAGTTCTTACTGCTACACATTTTTAGAAGAGATTTCGATTTTTGATGAAAAATGTTATTCTCTCAGACTCCAAACCTCTTGGAAAAATAGTGGAATACTTTGCTCGCGTTGAGTTTCAGAATAGGGGCAGTCCGCACATCCACATGTTTTCATGGGTGACCAATGTTCCGCTTGTGATAAATTGGTATTAAGGTTCATGTGTTAAAACCCCGATCAGGAGAAATTTACCAAATATGAAATAATAATCAAAAAAGGTGTCCAGATCAGTCTGTATAGCAGCTTATTGCAGTAAGGTCTAGATCTATATCGCTCTATAACTGACTTCAAATGGGAAGAAGCTGAAAGTGAAGCATGTATCTTGATCAGACTATACATTTGTAGGAGCTGATCAGTATCCATGTATGATCACAACGTTCATTGTTTTCCTATATCATATTGGCAATTGGTGAACATTTTATTGCTCATATCACCATGTTGACACGCAGATACACTTTTAATTGATGCTAACCAAAATATTGTCGGCTACTTTGATGCTATGCATCACAAATTTGTCTTGTAACTCCCTGTTATCCAACTGGTGGTGAACTAAAACAATTTTCGCTACAACAAGGTATAGATATTTTGCGTTTGAATGCAAGTTTATAGATTTTTTTCTAATGACAATGAACTTGTTCTAAAAACAGACCGGGTTTACCGTTTTGTATTGACAAACTGTCGGTGTTGTTATAAAATCTCGTAACTACGGCTTCGATAAAACCGTAGTTACGAGATTTTATAACAACACCGACGGAATACATTGTTCGCGAAAAGAACGTCCATCGCATTGGCCGAGTTCCCCACCAGTGTATCCAAAGCCTTGCATTCTGCGCAGACTGAATAAAGTCAATATTCTAAGACGGTCAGTTTCGGCGAAACGGGTCATATACATGTACTCGAGTATGCGTACACTGTAGTACCATTGTGAAATGGATTCGCTGAAAGCGCGAAATTTGTTGGTCTGGTCGATCAGCCCAATCCGGACAGCTTCATAAACGCTGACACATTTCGCCTTTGTGTTACTTTTAAAACTGGGCCACCGTTTACAAAGGCCGACCTATTATTCAAATTGAATTTCAGTATGGTCTTTGTAACGTAATAGGACACTACTATATAATATATAACAATGCATACCATTCTATGACATACTTTGGACAACCAGTGTGACCTAAATTTATAGATATTTTTTCATGGGGGTGGGGGGTGGGGGGAGGGGTATCCCCCTCCTAAATAACGCCTGATTCCTTCCAACATAGCCTAATGGGTGCGTTCAGGGTTCTCCCAGTGAGTGTTTTTACCGTCGGCAACCGATGGCAACCAACAAACTCTGGACGAATATTGTGCCGATCGGTAAAAAACATGGCGGATAATCAACCAAAAATATTATCAGAAATAAATGGCTAAATAAAATAACTACTGCTTTAACTGTTACTATAGATTCTTTCAAGAACGGTTAGAGGGCGATGCGCTTGCTAATGAAAAAATGTAGGGTTGGTTGGGATCGCCGTAGTTAGGTTGTTATCCGCCATCTTTTGTAATCAAAACGATGCTACCGACGGACGCTACCCGACTTGTCTACTCGCGGGACAATTGGTGACCAACAAAATATCCATCGGTATACCAATGGTTACCAATTACCAACGGTACCGATGGCTACCGATGGGAGAACCCTGAACCATCGACTCTAAATTTAAACAGATCGACATCATTTACATCGGGAAAACGGTCAGTCATCATAAATAAACTTTGAAAGAACAGAATTTATTTTGATAACGTTGCCATAGTTCGACATGAATTATACCTTGCTTTTTTCTGTAAGATCAGAATTGCCGTGTGGTTTCGGTGCCCCGAAAAAACAAAGCTTAGAAAACATCCAGACAAACGGAGAAAATGCTGATGATCAGCATTTTCTTCATTTAATCTAAATGTTTCATATGCCTAAGCGTAAAAGTTAATCTTAACTTATAAATTTATACAGTTGATGTTTTGGCCGCGGCCATATGTTAGCGATCAATTAGCGCATCTGACTCTCATTCGTGCGGTACAGGGTTTGAACCACGATCGCGGGAAATATCCTTTCTAACATTTGGTCCCACCAATGGTCGGATAATCGTAAACCTACGTGGACGAGCAGTTGGAGGCTAGGAGAGAATATTGTTGCAGTACTGGAGGGAGAAACGAAAGGGATACATGCTTTGGTGCTCCAGTCACCGTAATATGACCATAGCAATTGATAGAGTCGTTAAAACATATTCACCAATTCAGTATATGTTTCATATCTAACATAAGTAACTCTTTCAAATTCGGTCAATAATACTTCCACGGTGGAGATTGTGCATCATGGAATCGATAACGACTACGGACAAAATAATCTCGATTCTGGTAAGATATTTTGCAATAAATTTCTTATTTCTTCATCAATTTTCATACAGTTTGTTGCATGTACCCCGCATTATTCAGGTCTTTCATCATATATATGACTTATTAGAGAACTCTTGGTATTTTTCCAAAAATATTGTCCCAACCTGCCAGGTAGCGAAATGATAACAACTAAGGCCAAATAAGCCCCGTTTCAGGTTAGAATTTTTGCAATAATTTTCTTAATTATGCGTCAATTTTCAAGTGGTTTGTTACATGTACCCAGCCATACTGAGCTCTTTTCTCAGATGTAGATGTATGATTCATTTGGAAACTCCTTGTACTCTTCCAAAAAATGATCCCCACCAACCACAAAAACGATCTGAAATTGTTGTCGTTTTTCTAGTCGGTTAGGATCATTTATTTTTAGAAAAGTACAAGGATTCCACAGGCAAGTCATTAAGGCAAGGTACATGTAACAGCTTGAAAGTTGACGCAGAAATAAGAAAAGTAATGCACAATTTCTAACCTGAAACGGGGACAAATTTGTCTGTATTCGATACCCATCCCATGATGCACAATCTCCAACGTGATTTCGTTATCCGGGAAAGTGTTCAGGTTGTTCAGTCATTTCGCGTGACCAAAAACAATTGTCTTCGTAGAAAAATAGCTTACCGTCACGCACGATATGTTTGATGGATTTCAATCTGACCGAACACGGCGGGGAATCACATGACATAATATTTAAACGATAACTTCTATTTCTAATGATATATGACCTACTTGGTAAAAAGAAAGATTTGAAGCAAAGGAGGTGGTTGTAATCCTTGCACACAAATGCATTTGAGAGAACAGATATCAGCGAGTTTTGTTGTGATATGACTGAAGGATGGTTGAAACTAACGTAAAAATCGTAAAAAATCGGCTTGCAATATGTTTTTGTAATTTAAGATGTCATTGACGTAATGTAGGTTCTATTTAAAGAGTTACAAGGACGCCGCATCCTGACAATTAATTCTGAAAATTCTAACAAACATATGAAACAAGGCACGCGAAAAAGAACCAATCGGGACGCCCGTAAATCCGATATATCTACATTGTATATATGAAAAACGGATCGGACAAGCAGAAGTCAACCAGATATGGCGATTGACAAATAAACATAAGCAGGCATTTATAAGCAAGAAAATGCATTCTAGATTCGGGATTTAGAGTAAGACTGAAAAGTTTCGCGCAGACTGACATGGGTCGATACTCTTCACACTTTACAGATGGTCCCTTCTTCTAGAACGGATCGCATATATCGTCGCTTTTCTTCGAAAACCTCGTATCTGCAGCTTGTTTAAGCTGCAGATACGAGGTTTTCGTTGAAAAGCAGCGATATTCCACAGAGGGACTCATTAAAACGTGTTTTTCAATTATTTTTTCCGGTTGCTTTCACCTATTGCTTTCACCTGGTGCTTTAAGACTTCCCTAAACGACAAATATTCAGACTGTGCAAAACTGCAAGTTGTTAAAGACACCAGAATGGGAGGTCAGATTGTGTTCACGTAAAATGAATCACAGAAAAAGTTGAAACAAAAGAAGAAAATGTTTGTTATCAGCATTTTCTTCTTTATCCAATATTATTTTCAATCAATTTCTTTTAGTAGCGCCAAATCCATGTCTTGTTTTTGAGAGATGAAAAACAGCCCAGTCTGAAATAAGTTCAGGTTTTTCTTGTCAACAAAAATTTCGTGACATAAATAACAAATACGACAAAATAATAGCAAAATGCATTTATAGGCGTAGATACAGTGACGCGCCACGCGTAAAAGGACCACCAATACATCGTCGCTTTTCAACAAAAAACCCGTAACTACAACTTTGAACAAGCTGTAGTTACGAAGTTTTCGTTGAAAAGCAACATGTAAAACGGATCGGATCCACCGAAGGTCAACGAAATATCGCATTTGGAAAATTATGATAGAAATAGTATGACAGAAAAAGATTATTAGATTCAGAAAATCATACATGGGCGGATCTAGAGGGGGGGATCCGGACCATCCCTGGCATTGGCCGAAAATTAGATTTTGACTATTTAAATTTAGTGTAACGTTAGATATTTATTGCATTTTAAGCCATATTTTGAGCTTGGACCCCCTGAAAAAAATCTTGGGCTTGGACCCCCCCTGGAAAAAAAATCCTGGAACCGCCCTTGATCATATGTATTCTTGATTCGACGTTTCGACCTAAGTCAGTCTACACAATTCGTTCAGACTGACTAGGATCGATACTTTCCGCACGTCCCACTTTTCAGAGTGTCCCTTTTTGTTGAACACATCACAAACAACTACGACCGAACTTCCAGACGGTATATTATCGAAGATTTTCATCTTTGTTTTTATGATGCTGTAATTTTCAGCTAGGAAAATTACTGGTTTGCAGAATGGTTCGGGATAATGTGGTCGTGGTCAAATCGAAAACAGCCTTGATAAATACGCACCAAAATGAGGTTATTAGGGATCTTAAATATGCCCCTTTTTATATCATTGTAGTCGCTTTTCAGCTTGATTTAAACTGTAGTTACGAGGTTTTCGTTGAAAAGCAACGTTATATTATGGCATTTGAGACCTATATGGACCCAGATCAGACTATGTGGATACTTCTCAATCTTGAATAATTGTCTGGAAAAATATTTTAGCTCGTCAAGAAGAATCTGTTTGAGAATTGTATACGGTATTAATCAGACTGCACGTTGGTCTCAAAGGCATAATAAGGGTCCCTTTCCCAGGCCCCGGCTATTACAGGCTATACCACAGACGGAGAATCCTGTGACACAACAACAACAAGAATTACAGAAAATCTGTTAACTCTGTTAATACGTGACCGATTACAATTACAATTACTCTCCAAAGCCGAGGTCTATCAATATCTTCCAATAGATGTCGCCACCTGTCGATTACCATCTATCTTTGGTGGGCATTCTGGGTTAACTACTTTCAAGATGTCAGCGCCCGTAAAGTGCATGCACGTGGTACTTCCTGTCACGCGGCACATTTGCTTCACATGTTTGTATAAAGTAAAATGAATAATCCGATTTGAATTAATTATTTTATTCGATGAAATTGAGACGAAAAGTAAACTTTATTTTGTAGGTATTGTAGTTTTTCTTGCAATTTTCTGCTTGCTACTTTTTGGCGACAGGATCTGAGTTATGCGCACCGCGTAGTGATTTTTATCCAAAAATGGATAAAGTGATGCGTCAAATTAGTCAGTCCAAAAATAAAAAAAAATAGACTGGAAATATTGTAGACTGGCTGCTTAGTCAATGGAGGTCTATTGATTAAATCATCAAATATGACCTCTGCAGTTTTTGATACACCAACAGCCTGTTTGGTCGTCATAATCTAATTATAGCACAACATTTGAATTATCGAATCAAATATTCATTCAGTTTTATCTTGTATAATCATTATGTATACATTACGTCGCTTCTATTTTTGGCTAAAGCCGGTAATTTTTGAATTATAGAATCAAAATCATTCAGTTATAAGGCCCGGTCCCACTGCACTTTCGGATGCAAAGAGGATATAAAACGTACAAAAAATCTTGCTTTCCGTTAGACGTCCCTTTCCATCCGTTGGAAGTCCGATGTTTACTTATTGCATACGTTTTATCCAATGGGCATCCGTCAACCGTAATTTCATCCGCGCAAGAAGTTTTGGGCTGCCCAAAACTTTTAGAACGGATGAACATTCCGTCGTACGATATAAATCCGCAATATATACGAGCAACAGACGTTCTATGTCCGTTATCAGTCCGTTGTATCATTTCTCCATCCTATAGGCATCCTTGAAACTTAAATCGACCGAAACTGAAAATGGATTGATAGGGGAAAGATAAGGTACACGGAACGTCTATACATCGTTAGCAGCACGGAAATAGAAAGGATGTGAGTATATGCTTCGCGTATATATGAAGTATACAAAGGGAAAAAAGAGTTTTTATCTGGGATGTATTCCGTATATTTAGCTGACATCCGCTCCCATCCGCCAGGCTTCCCACGAATATCCGTTTAACATCCCCGCTATTTACTACTGACGTGCGCTTTTTTCCGTTATATTTTCGCCATTTTCTAAAAGCGGATGAAAACGGATGGTACCACTACCGAAATTTTGCTCGTCCGCTGTGTCCTTTTTGCATACGTTTTTGTCAATCTGCCAGTGGGACCGGGCCTTTATCTTGTATGATTACGTATACATTACGTCGCTTCTATTTTTGGCTGAAGCCGGTAATTTGAAGCGTCAGCCAATTAAAATCTGTATTAGATTATTCAAATGTTTTGTTGTTTAAGCCAACGATTGGATAACGAAATCCCGCAAAGGCCCCGAGATTAGACGTGAAATGACCCCGTGAGAACAGAGTATCATTCTATCGAAATGGAGATAATGTACTCTGTTTTAAGAGAGTAAATTACAATTTGAATAAGGTTTGAAGCAGTTTTATTCTACTTCAAACTATTTTTTTTATCGGTCGTGTATTAACAGAAGTATTGATGATTTTCTACGATTGTTGCTGTTGCTTCACGTAATTCCCCATCCAATCGTATATACATACAAGTAACAATAACTCTGCGGTGACCTCTCAATTTTCTCTTATACCGCTTCTTTACAAAGTAACACTTTCTATGGCGGCGAAAGCCTGGTCGTGCATATTTGAAACATACTGCAGATGACAAAATGGAAGCACAAGCACAAGAAGCATTTGGGCAAACGGAGAAAAGGGCTGATTATCAGCGTTGCCTTCTTTTGTCACGATGTTTTCCAAACCTTTCTATTGAGGATAGGAAGTCAAAACTAGATCATGTATTGGGAAAGGGTTCAAGCATAATCACTGCAACAGCCAGAGTTGACTTTTTATACGCCCGTCGAAGACGGGACGTATTATGGGATCACCCGTGATGTCCGGCGTCCGGCGTCCGGGCGTCCGGCGGCGTCCACTTCTTTGTCCGGAGCATAACTCTGTCACCTTAAGTCCGATTGACTTTAAACTTGGCAGTTATATTCTTCTCATCATTACGGAGTGCAGTGCACAAGAACCATAACTCTACCTGGCTTATTTTTTGAGTTATTGCCCTTTGTTGTTTTTCAAACTTGTATCTTGTCCGGAGTATATCTCTAAAAGTATAATAGCTAGGATCATGAAACTTCATGGGTGTATAGATCTCACCAAGGGGGAGTGCAGTGTACAAGAACCATAACTCTACCTGACTTATTTTTTGAGTTATTGCCCTTTGTTGTTTTTCATACTTGAATCTTGTCCGGAGTATATCTCTAAAAGTATAATAGCTAGGATCATGAAACTTCATGGGTGTATAGATCTCACCAAGGGGGGGTGCAGTGCACAAGAACCATAACTCTACCTAACTTATTTTTTGAGTTATTGCCCTTTGTTGTTTTTCATACTTGAATCTTGTCCGGAGTATATCTCTAAAAGTATAATAGCTAGGATCATGAAACTTCATGGGTATATAGATCTCACCAAGGGGGAGTGCAGTGTACAAGAACCATAACTCTACCTGACTTATTTTTTGAGTTATTGCCCTTTGTTGTTTTTCATACTTGAATCTTGTCCGGAGTATATCTCTAAAAGTATAATAGCTAGGATCATGAAACTTCATGGGTGTATAGATCTCACCAAGGGGGGGTGCAGTGCACAAGAACCATAACTCTACCTGGCTTATTTTTTGAGTTATTGCCCTTTGTTGTTTTTCATTCTTGAATCTTGTCCGGAGTATATCTCTAAAAGTATAATAGCTAGGATCATGAAACTTCATGGGTGTATAGATCTCACCAAGGGGGAGTGCAGTGCACAAGAACCATAACTCTACCTGGCTTATTTTTTGAGTTATTGCCCTTTGTTGTTTTTTCATACTTGAATCTTGTCCGGAGTATATCTCTAAAAGTATAATAGCTAGGATCATGAAACTTCATGGGTATATAGATCTCACCAAGGGGGAGTGCAGTGTACAAGAACCATAACTCTACCTGACTTATTTTTTGAGTAATTGCCCTTTGTTGTTTTTCATACTTGAATCTTGTCCGGAGTATATCTCTAAAAGTATAATAGCTAGGATCATGAAACTTCATGGGTGTATAGATCTCACCAAGGGGGAGTGCAGTGCACAAGAACCATAACTCTACCTGGCTTATTTTTTGAGTTATTGCCCTTTGTTGTTTTTTCATACTTGAATCTTGTCCGGAGTATATCTCTAAAAGTATTATAGCTAGGATCATGAAACTTCATGGGTGTATAGATCTCACTAAGGAGGAGTGCAGTGCACAAGAATTTTAACTATACCTAGCCTATATTTTGAGTTATTGCCCTTTGTTGTTTTCATACTTGAATCGTCCAGGGCATATCTCGAAAAGTATAATAGCTAGGACCATGAAACTTTTACCAACCCGCTCCCCCTGTTGACATAAAGCAGTGTTACGGGCGTATCTTGTGACAGTTTGACACCTTGTTGGTATTTGAATGCACCATGAATCCCCGTTCTTAATGCTAAGCCATGGGCAGAGATCCACTTTTACCATTCTTAAATAACTAGCTGGCGCTCACCTTCCGTCAGGTTTCAAATCTTCGGCACCGCTCTCAGATACTCAAGTCACAGCTCATCTTCAATTAGGGGCATTATAATGTTTAACCCTTTCCTAAAGAAAACGTGATTTTGAAGTATCCAATAGAGTTGGCTGTGGAAAGCAGCTACAAAAAAAGAAAATACTTAAAATCAGCATTTTTCCCTTGGCCTCGACGCAAAACCTGTCTTTTTAACACCATTATTTTGTCTACATTGCTTTACTAGTAAAATCAGAACAAGCCCCAAAAAATCTGTTTGAGAAATGGTTAACCTATCTGATTTTTTGCTAAATTTAATCAACTACCAACAGGCCCGTACGAACTGGACGGGGGGGGGGGGGGGGGCTAGGGGCCTGGGTGGGGGGGGGGTTAAGCCCCCAAAGTTGACCAGACATGCCGAATGTTCCCTATTTTACACTGAAAATTTAGGGAAAATCCAATTTAGCCCCTCCAATACCGGTATTTAGATACTGGTCACGACAGCCCTCCCCCCCCCCCCCCCCTACAAAATTGATTCCTACGAGCCTTACCAATTTGACTTATTTGACGACCCAGCTAGGTATGGTTTAAGGTATTTCATCCACCGTTACATACCAAAACCTCTTCGTGCAACTTCGAGCGTTATCTGTGCCACGGAAATTGATGTTGGTATCCGGAATTCAAAATCCGAATACCCTCGTTAATTTCCAGGCGTCATCCGTGGCAACGGAAATAGGCAAGGGAAAAGATGCCATCATTGACGCCCGAAGTATTGGTAGATGATGATGATGATGATGATGATGATGATGACGGATAGAATACCTTAATAAAATATTACATGGAAAGAAGAAACTGTTAACAACCACCGAGCTATGACCGTGTTTGATACAGGTTTGTCGACACTTACGACCACCCGCACATGATAGTATCCGAAAATAAATGCAATAAAAGTCAAGCCAGAATTGTTATGTGGCATCATTTGAAAGCCAGTATTTAACACTTCCCATACAGCATCTGATTTCGAAATCCATGTGAGAAAAGGATTGGGAAACTTTGAGGCTAAAGAAGAAAATGGGACCCGAAGAAAATGCCAAACAATGATCAGACTGGAACCAACGCTACATTTCTGAGCGTTTGTCTCTGCCTTTCAACAAAAACCTCGTAACTGCAGCTTAACAAGCTGCAGTTACGAGGTTCTTGTTGAAAAGTGACTATATATATGGACTATTCAGCAAAGCCCTTGTTTACCCCTTGGACTAATTGCGCGTACAAACTTTGCTTATTTTCACGTGACGTTTTCGTGGCCAGAATCAAGTTGTATAGACCTTATTGTGGGTAATTCCTATTTACAAATGGGATTACATTAATTAATCAAGAAAGATAACGCTTGTCACACTGATTTACACTAATTAACGTTGACTTGTACACATTTATACATTTACTTACGATGCAAATAACTCTCAAAGTCAAACCCTTTTTCTGCATTCTATACGATTTATCCATTTCCTAAACTGATGCAAATTTAGCTAATAGAATGCATTTTATCATCTATCCAAACTAAGAAAATCATATTAAGATAGTCCAATTTCAAAGATGTTGCAGACAACAAAATAGATCTGATTATCAGTATATTTTAACATCTAAACATGCAAAGCAATGAGGCAAAAGAAAATGCTTCCTCTTTCACCTCAATACTTTGTAACGCCTCCTCTATTGGAGACATTAACCCTTTCCCAAGCAGCCAAATTTTGGACTTTTCTTATTTGAAAGCTGCTGCAGACGACAGAATTGATGTTAATAAGGACATGATTTGTATACAATGTAGTACAACAAGAGATGTTTGTAAAACATATATGCCCCCTTCAAGTGCCTACATTTGATGTAGGTCAAAGTCCAAGGTCAAGTTAACAAGGTCCAAGGCCATGGTCAAATATGAAAGGTCTTGGTAGGAGGTGTCTATGTGTGAAATATCAAGGCTCTATATGTAAAAGTAAAATGAAATATAGGCCAGATTAAAGTTTTTAAAAGTAGGCCAAATGCCAAGGTCAAGGTCATGGTCAAATGTGAAAGGTTTTGGTTGGAGGTGTCCATGTGTGAAATATCAAGTCTATAGGTGTACAAGGACATGATATATATGCCTGGTTTAAGTTTTTTAAAAGTAGGTCAAACTCCAAGGTCAAGGTGCAATATTCAAGGTCATGGTCAAATGTGAGAGGTTGGAAGTGACCATGTGTGAAATATCAAGGCTATATGTGTAAAAAGACATGAAATATAGGCCAGGTTTATGTATTATAAAAGTAGGTCAAACACCAAGGTCAAGGTCACAAGGTCCAAGGTCATGGTCAAATGTGAAAGGTCTTGGTAGGAGGTGTCCATGTGTAAGATATCGAGACTGTATAGGTAACAGGACATGAGATATAGGCCTAGTTTAAGTTTTTTAAAAGTAGGTCAAACTTCAAGGTCTAGGTCCAAGGTCATGGTCAAATATGAAATGTCTTGGTTGGAAGTGACCATGTGTGAAATATCAATGCTGTATGTGTAAAATGACATAAAATATAGGCCAGGTTAATGTATTATGAAAGTAGGTCAAACAATAAGGTCAAGGTCACAAGGTCCAAGGTCATGGTCAAATGTGCAAGGTCTCGGTCGTAGGTGTCCATGTGTCAAATATCAAGGCTGTATGTGTAAAAGGACATGATATATCAGCTAGGTTAAAATTTTATAAAAGTAGGTAAAAGTCCAAGGTCAAGGTCACAAGTTCAAGGGTCATTGTCAAATGTGAAAGGTCTTGGTAGGATGTGTCCATGTGTGAAATATCAAGGCTGTATGTATAATAGCACATGAGATATAGGCCCAGTTTATTTTTTTTAAAAGTAGGTCAAACTCCAAGGTCAGGGTCACAAGGCCCAAGGTCATAGTCATATGTGATAGGTCTTAGTCGGAGGTTTCCATGTGTCAAATATCAAGGCTGTATGTGTAAAAGGACATGATATATCCGCCAGGTTAAAGTTTTTAAAATGTAGGTCAAACTCCAATGTCAAGGTCACAAGGTCCAAGGTCATGGTCAATTGTGAAAGGTCTTGGTAGGAGGTGTCCATGTGTGAAATATCAAGGCTGTATGTGTAATAGGTCATGAGATATATGCCCGGTTTAATTTTTTTAAAGTAGGTCAAACTCCAAGGTCAAGGTCACAAGGTCCAAGGTCATGACCAAATGTGAATGATGTTGATAGGAGGTATCTATGTGTGAGATATCAAGTCTGTATGTGTAAAAATACATGAGATATAGGCAAGGTTAAGAATTAAGTGTAAAAATCAACAAAGGGCAATTGATCGACAAGGTTATGGTTCTTGTGCACTGCACCTCTCCATAATGAGATCTATCCACCTGTAAAGTTTCATGATTCTACCTTACATACTTTTTGAGCTGTGCTCTGGACAAGAATCAAGTTATAAAATCAACAAAGGGCAATAACTCAAAAATTTTGATCGGCAGAGTTACGGTTCTTGTGCACTGCACCTCTCCATAATGAGATCTATCCACCTGTAAAGTGTCATGATTCTACCTTATATACTTTTTGAGTTATGCTCCGGACAAGAATCAAGTTTGAAAATCAACAAAGGGCAATAACTCCAAAAATATGATCGGCAGAGTTACGGTTCTTGTGCACTGCACCTCTCCATAATGAGATCTATCTACCTGTACAGATTCATGATTCTTCCTAACATACTTTTTGAGTTATGCTCCGGACAAGAATCAAGTTTGAAAATCAACAAAGGGCAATAACTCCAAAAAATTGATCGGCAGAGTTACGGTTCTTGTGCACTGCACCTCTCCATAATGAGATCTATCCACCTGTAAAGTGTCATGATTCTACCTTATATACTTTTTGAGTTATGCTCCGGACAAGAATCAAGTTTG
The DNA here is from genome assembly GCA_963680895.1 of Fragum sueziense. Taxonomy (NCBI): domain Eukaryota; kingdom Metazoa; phylum Mollusca; class Bivalvia; order Cardiida; family Cardiidae; genus Fragum; species Fragum sueziense. Next base: position 17,320,951 of record OY804594.1, read on the forward strand.
AAAATCAACAAAGGGCAATAACTCCAAAAATATGATCGGCAGAGTTACGGTTCTTGTGCACTGCACCTCTCCATAATGAGATCTATCTACCTGTACAGATTCATGATTCTTCCTAACATACTTTTTGAGTTATGCTCCGGACAAGAATCAAGTTTGAAAATCAACAAAGGGCAATAACTCCAAAAAATTGATCGGCAGAGTTACGGTTCTTGTGCACTGCACCTCTCCATAATGAGATCTATCCACCTGTAAAGTTTCATGATTCTACCTTACATACTTTTTGAGTTGTGCTCTGGACAAGAATCAAGTTATAAAATCAACAAAGGGCAATAACTAAAAAATTTTGATTGGCAGAGTTACGGTTCTTGTGCACTGCACCTCTCCATAATGAGATCTATCCACCTGTAAAGTGTCATGATTCTACCTTACATACTTTTTGAGTTATGCTCCGGACAAGAACCAAGTTTGAAAATCAACAAAGGGCAATAACTCCAAAAATATGATCGGCAGAGTTACGGTTCTTGTGCACTGCACCTCTCCATGATGAGATCTATCCACCTGTGAAGTTTCATGATTCTACCTTTAATACTTTTCGAGTTATGCTCCGGACAAGGTTTGGTCTACGGACAGACCGACCGACCTACGGACCGACCGACCGACCGACCGACCGACCGACCGACCGACCGACACTTGCAAATCAATATACCCCCATTTTCTTCGAAAGGGGGCATAAAAATATTGAGGCAAAAGGAGAAATTGCTGATTATCAGCAATTTCTTCTTTTGCCTCAATGTTTTCTCAAGCTTTTCCTATTAGGGACGAATAGCAGAAGCAGGTCTTGTTTGTGAAAGGGTAAATACAACCCTTGTTTAGTTAAAAGACAAGCAGACAAGAAATTCATGATAAGATACGTGTAACCAAGAAAGATTATTCATCTTAAGTCATTTAGAGAAAAATAAAGGGACAGAAAATTTCGGTGATCAGTACTTTAATTCTACTTCTGATTTAAACCTATCCTAAAGAAGGCATGGTTTTGACGTCCATTGCGAAAAAAGACTTGAGAAAACATTGAGATAAAAAATAAATACTTATAAGTATTAACAAAAAGCCTTTCAGGCATTTAAAATAATCCTATTTCCATATCAGCCTGTGCTCATTTGCAGTCTGAACAAGATCCATGCTGTTCTCATACAGTTGCTACAGGTCATGAAGCAGGTCTTAAAAAGAGAAAAGCATGGATCTTGATCAGACTGTGTGTATGCACAGGCCAATATGAAACCTTAATCTTCTCAAATGCTGTATCGCTGCTTTTCAACAAAAAAACTTGTATCTGCCGCTTGTTTTAAGCTGCAGATACGAGGTTTTTGTTGAAAAGCAACAATATGTAACTATCCTCGAGTACTTTATTTTGACGCATCACTATTATGACGCCATTTTTGTTTTGACCTCCCTTTCGATAAGACAACACCGAATGACGTCATTCTTGCGCACATCTGTCAGTATATTTCAAGGAGATTCCTTGGGGAGAAAATGTTGAAAGTTAGGGATTTAGAAGTACTATTTTAATTATGATTTATATGAAACACTAAAAAAACCTATTTTTTTCTTATGACCATTTTTCCAAATTCTTAAAATTGTTATTTTCGGTAAATTTATGAAAACGAAAAGCAGACCAGCGAACTTTAGCACTATTGTTATTTTTAGAAAGTCATGTGGCAGTCATTTGCAATGTAACGTGATTCCATAATGAATATTTCACTGTTTAGTAAGATGTACTTGTTATCCCCATTTTGTGTGATTGACAGAATAGCCTACAACAATATTGTTGTTTTGAAATGCTTACTCGATGCCATTTTCCTTTGTTTTCTTCAAAAAAAATCTCAAGGCAAGTGTAGGGATTTGTCTCCTACGTCATTGACAACAGTTTGGTCATGAGTTAAGCCTTGTAAGTAAAGCCTTCCCGAAATTTTGTATCTAAGGGTTGGTTCTTGAATTCCATACTGTAGTGTAGTGGTTCTAATAGAAGCCCCTTTATTCCTTCATAGTTGATAAGCACATCTTTATTAATTCATAAATTATTTTCACATAGATCGTTTCCTAATATGATGTACTGGTTTCTCAGACTGAAAAAAGAATTGTACTTTCGTTTTTGTAAAGCTAAATATAGAAACCAATCAAATGCGTCGTTTCTCTGCACTCTCACTTCCGCCATATTGGAACCCACTACCCGATATTGTTTGAGATTTTTCATTTTACAAAAGTTTTTAGTGATATCAAAAAGTTTCTGAAAGATGAACGAATGAATAAACTTTATTTTGCAAAGGCAAACAAATGTTTTTCATGTATTCTTGATTTCTTAATTATTGATTGTTTCTTAGATGCGTCGGAACTAAGTACACTAGGATATAACTGCTCTGTTTTCAGATCCCTGCACTATTAATATTTGTAACAGACAATCATGCAAGTAACAGTGCATAGCAGAAGACAAACATGCTATTAATGTAAGCACTATCAACTGTTCCTTCTTCAAATAAAGATCTATATGACATTTACACAATGAGACTATACTGCATTTTATCTACACTCAGAGGAATGGAAGTGGGATAGGAGAATTCTTAACTGAAACAGAGCTTAAGCCTTTCCAATAATTCGTCAAAAACGTTATGCGCTGGTCAGGCTGACAAGGGTCGAAATATTTAATGTTTAAATTGTAACTTTTTAGCTCATCTTGGCATGAAATGCTCGAGATGAACTATTGTTGTCCTAACCATTGATGCCTGTCGTTTCTCTTACCAGTATTAACACGATTATATGTGATTAACCCACTTAGGTATGCCGTTATGATCTCCAACCATTGATGGTGGTCACATTATCAGAAGGAAAGAAACTGCACCTGGGGGTTGATTGGATTGAATGGAGATGCTCGTCCCACTCAACAGGATAAGGTCATCTGAGACAGGCCTTCCGTTAAAGTCTCATCCAAAAGACTGGAGTGATGGGGGATCGCACCTGCGATCACTGTGTTAGTCCAGCGGGTAACCACTGTAGCAAATTTAACCCAACCCTAAGCCAAGGATTGTAACAGCTCAAGATGATGAGGTAATCAAACTAGACAGTCCTGGCGGCCTGGAAGCGCTCCACAGGCCTGATTGTTTGTCTTGTTGAATGCAATTTCAAAGGTTCAGACTGTGCAATCAAGCAAATGCATGACCAAGCTGACATTTACGAGCAAGTAAGATCATAATATGGTCAGTAAGAGTTCTGTGAAAGTTCTGTATTGATTAGTTAATACTAATGATTGTAAAAGTGAAAATAAGCCGAAAATGGCAATTTTGTCAATAACAAGGGCACATAACTCATATAAAATTCCGATCAAGCTGAAAATTACACCAAGGCAAGATCTTATAGTCACCAACATTCTGTACAAGTTTTGTCTTGATTGGTCAATATTTGTAGTTACTAGAGAAAAAACAAAGTCAAAATAGAGTCGAAAATGGCAATTTTGTCAATTTCAAGGGCAGATAAATCATGATGTAAAATTCAGATCAAGCTGAAAATTATACCAAGGCAAGATCTTATGGTCACCAACATTCTATACAAGTTTTGCTTTGATTGATTAATATTTGTAGTTGCTAGAGTGAAAACAAAGTCAAAATAGAGTCGAAAATGGCAATTTTGTCAATTTCGAGGGCACATAACTCATGATGTAAAATTCAGATCAAGCTGAAAATTATACCAAGGCAAGATCTTATGGTCGCCAACATTCTGTACAAGTTTTGTTTTGATTGACCAACATTTGTAGTTGCTAGAGTGAAAACGAAGTCAAAATAGAGCCTAAAATGGCAATTTTGTCAATTTCAAGGGCACATAACTCATGATGTAAAATTCAGATCAAGCTGAAAATTATACCAAGGCAAGATCTTATAGTCACCAACATTCTGTCTTAGTTGTGTCTTGATTGGTTGATATTTGTAGATTTTAGAGTAACTCAGGTTATTCTGATTCAATCCAAATTCTTTGAAGGAATCTGAGAGAGGGTCACCCAAGGATCATTCTTGTGAAGTTTGATTGAAATCCATCTGGCAGTTTCTGAGAAGAAGATTTTTAAAGAAAAAGTTAACGGACGGACGGACACACGCACGACGGACACACCGCCATGACAATAGCCCGCTGGCCTGTCGGCCAGTGGAGCTAAAAACTTATCCACAAGAAAGACTTTAAAAAGGTTGTGTTTATTGAAACAATGAATAATACAAATAAATCTAAAAAATATCAATACATGTGGGCCCAAATATGGAAAAAGGTCTCTCTTGGCATTTGCGTATGCACAGGCTGATCAAGACCCATGTTGGTCTAACATGCCATGATGCCTTTTTTCTAGATCCTGGCTAAAATATATCTAGCAAAGAATTAATATAAATGAGCCAGGATCTGGCAAAAGGTCTCTTAAGGCAAATGAAACCAACATGGATCCAGATAAGCCTGTGTCTATACACAGTCTAATCAAGATCCATGTTGCTCTGTATTACTCTATATATGACATGCAACAATTGTGAGATAACTTGGATCCTGATCAGACTATCAAGGGTTATGCTATAAGGACCCATTTTTCCAGATCCTGGCTCAAATATCTCTAACAAAGGATGAATACAAATATATCTAACATGACAGGGTACTTTATCAGTAGAATTATCACATAGCAGAGCACCAAGTGGCTACGAGGCTTTGTTTCTATTTATGTTACATGATTCTATTTCTGCTTTCCTTTAGATCAGTTCATTTAAATTGTATATATTTACTCGCAAAAGTTAAATGCTAAATCATGAATTAAGGCTTTTGCAACAACAAAATCTTACTTCCGGACTTTGTTTGTATTTACATTACACGACTCTATTTCTGCTTCCAATGATTTTTTATATCAATTGATTTGCAAAGTTTTCTACAGACCTATTGATTCACATTGTAAAAATAAATTCAAGCTAAGCTACAAACATAAAAGCTTTTCCATAGAAGACCTGATTTTGATGTTGCTTATGCTGAAAGCCTATGGCATATTGAAATCGCAGTTTCATTGCTCCTGAATTGTGAAATTTACTATCATTTGAAATAAGAATCGTTTCTACAATTTCATCAAGTAAAAAGTCCATTAAGACTCATCCATTTTTACAGATTAATGAAAATTGTGCATTGTATTTCTTTTTTGTGTGTGTAAATTGTCTTTCTTTTGTGGTCTATAGTGTTATGTTCATATGATTTTTACGTTTTATAATGTTATGCTGATATGTATTACTTTTACCTGTATATTTCAGTAGTTTTAAATTAATAAAGCACTTTTGAAAATACTCCTGTACGATAAAAGGGGTATGTATTTAACCCTTTCCTGAACAAGACTTGGTTTTGACGTCCCTAATAGAAATGGCTTGGGAAAAAATTGAAACAAAAGAAGAAACTGCTGATGACCAGCAGTTTCTCCTTTTGTCTCAATATTTTCTATGCCATATTTTACACTAATACTGTCTTTTATAGCTACCATTTTGTCATTTTTGGTAGTTTTTGAAGTGGATCACCCCAAAATTTTGTCGTTTGGGAAAGGGTTAATATGATATTCCAGTATGGCATTTTAACAATAAGCAGTGTACCCTTACCCAACTTTCTAAATTTGTGCACTAGCAGGAGCTTAGGTTTTAGCTAGATAACATACAAATAAGAGCTGTCTCAGGACAGCAAAGCACGACTATCAAGTGCTGGACAGTGAAAACTTCTAAGACCAAAAAGGGTAAAATTTTCATTCAATTACATGTCAGAGTAATGAATCTTTGTCTATAAGCTGATATTATGGTAACAGAGTATGGATATGTGCAAAGTTTCAGAGCAAAAGCATTAGTAAATACAGTGATTTGAGAAACTTGCATGTGATAACTTAGACAAAGCATTACCCCGACACCAATGCCTAGGTCAATGCCGACACCTGGGTGACTAGAATAGCCCCCCATTTCTACTAATAGTTGCACTTAAAGGGGGAATGGCACTTAAAATCATGCAAATTTTCCGAGAACTTCGTACAAAATAAATATGAGCCAGGATCTGGAAAAACGTCCCTTAAAGCATTTTCAATAAATGAGTTTCTAGATCAGCATGTTATCAAATGCAGCCCAATATGCATCTATGCTGCTATCTTTAAGTTACTACAGGTCACGAAGAAGACATTAGAGACCAACATGGATCCTGATCAGTCTGTGCGTATGCACAGGCTGATCTGGATCTATGTTGGGCTCAAAAGCCTTAAAGGGCGTTTTTCCAGATCCTGGCTCATATGTATTATGAAAATATGGCCTTTAAATTGCATCTATGCCAAATCTTAGCTTTCTATCTTGTGTATTGGCTAGGATGTCGACGGATTTAAAACCCCAAATGTTCCATTATTGTAAATATTATCCGCGGGACAACAAATCATGGGGTTTTAAATTCGTCGACATCTAAGCCAATACACAAGGCGGAAAGGTAAGATTTGGCATATATACAATTTAAAGACCATATTTTATAATATAAATTTATTTTTTTGTACGAAGTTCTCGGAAAATTTGCAAGATGTTAAGTGTTATTCTGCCTTTAAAAGTATATGGAAGGAGAGAGGAGAAAAATAATTGTCCAAGGATCACCAAGTTTGACAGCTCATTTAGCACAAGCTTTATAAAAACATTGAAGTTTAAAAAGAAAATAACTATAGTCATCCGTAAATTGTGGGTTTAAAGCATTTTTTTCTGCATTACCATACTTGTGTATTTTATACTTTGTCTGAAAAAGATTAGATATACATATATTGACACTTATTTTCATTTTCGGCATCTTTAATCAAAATTTACATTATTAAAATCTCATCAATAAGAGAAGCTTTCCAAAACAAGAAAGTTTAACCCTTTCCAAAACAAAGACACCTTTTGACACTCCTAATAAAAAGGGGTTAAAAAGGGCTTAGGAAAAAAATTAAACACAAAAAGAAAACGCTTATAACTAACATTTTCTCCTTTTGTATAATCTTTTCAATATCAAATTGTACACAACATCTATAAAATCATTTCCAACTGCTTTTGAATTGGACCATGCAGAAATGTTGGCGTTTGGGAAAGGGTTAAGATATTTCATCTGGCTGCATTTGCCCTTGCCTGAACAACACTTCTATAAATCAAGCTTACATAGATCGCTAACATGAGAATCACAAAGAAGTCATCGAAAAACCCTAGAAGTCCGAAGGCCGCTTCCGGTATAATGTCAAATGGTGATAAAAAGTAAAGAAAGGCTAGAAAAAATATCACAATAAATCGTAGTCGAAACATCCATAACAATCCTCCGACAGAAAAGAAATCGTGGACAGCATGACGTAGCAATGTGGGTAAATCTCGAATATAGTCCATCCACTGAAAATTAAGTATAAAACATGATTAATCATTTCAAAATAACAGAATGATAACCCTTTCCCTAGACTTGTGACAGTCTGATAAATAGAGATTTTGAAGTCAAACAATGACATTAAATGAAATTACATGTCTATGATTCTCTTATTTATCTGAATATTTAGACCAAGGAAAGATAATTTACTATAATTTACTATAATTCTGAAGGTTGTTCACGGTTGTGTGCCTTGATTTTTTTAGACATAACATAAATATTCAGAGTCTGACACCAGACTACCCTTTCCCAAACAAGATCTGGCTTTGAGATAACAAATAAAAAAAGCTTGGGAAAATATGAAGGCAAAAGAAGAAAATGCTGATGCTAATAATCAGCATTTTATTCTTTTGCCTCAATATTTTCTTTGCTATATTGTACACAAATTCAATCTTTACTTGCATTAATTTTGTTTGGTTGTCTGCAGCAGCTTACAAATTAAAATAGTCCACAACCTTGCTATTGGGGAAAGTATTAAATCCATCCAAATTACAAGAGCACAAAGATAGCCCAGCATTGCTCACCTGAGAAGGCCTTGAGAAATACTACATGTACATGCAAAATTTCAAGACTCTAAGGTTTCTGGTAATGAACAATGACAAAACTCAATTTTGGTGAAAGATATTCATATTCCATTTTTTTAGTCAGGACTTGGTCATCCATAGCAAATAGAAGGGTTTTAAGGACAGTTTTCCTTGCATGATCCATTTTTTCGCAGGAATCCAGATTGAGAGGTCCTGGGTTCAAATCCCGCCGGTGCCAAGGGGATTTTTGTGAGCAAAAAGTTACCCCATGTAGCTCCTCTCAACCCATGTGTATAAATGGGTACACTTGAGAGTTGAAAGCCAAAGTGCTATGGCTGCCAGAGGCACTGACAGTAAACAGCTGACTTGAAACTCAATGAACGGGAATAAAGTGGAAAGTCGCAAGAATATGAATTAGTTCATAGAAACAAGACTAAGCACCTAACCATGTATTTTGGTTGACGCAAACTTTTCTCTCACCAATACTACCACTACATAGTTTCTGAGCCTCCAACTGCTCATCCTTATAGGTAAATCATTATCCAAGCTTTCGTTGGAGACAAAGATGTCAGACAGGAAGTTTACTGCTTTGTTTGGAAAAGGATTAAGTCCTAAAGATAAACATATACTTACCGGCCTAGGCTGACCAGAAAACCGCCTATTGTATTGATAGATAGCATCAACAATGTTTCTCTTCTCCTCTGAGTTATTGTTGTGCTCTTCATGAGTAAAATTTATAAGTAATATCGTCACCTGTACAAAATGAGACAAAAATATAGGTCAAGTCAGTCTCAACTCTTTGCCTAATGGCAAATTTTAGATTGTTTTGATTCGAAAGTTGTCACGGTGTAAAATCACATGACTCAGAATTTCCAATAATCTTAAATAATTTTGTCAATAGCTGACCAATTTGAATTCGGTTTGAAGCAGAGAAGGTGGAAAATTGTTAGGAATAACCTGGATGTCATGTTTTTTTGAAAAATCAACTGATAAAAAAGTTATTGAAGATAAACCAAAATTTTGGTTTATCTTCAATAACTTTTTTTAAGTTGATTTTTCAAAAATCAACCACATCCATCTAGTGCTTGATGTCTGTCCACATTCTCTGCTTTAAACCGAATTCAAATCAGTCCAGTATAAAATTTACAAAATTATTGAAGACTTCCTGAAAATATTGTATCACGTGATTATCCACTGTGATTGTTGCAGACAAACACAATGTGTGTTGGTAAAAATAGGGTTCATGAAAAATAATGCAGAGAAAATTAAGGCAAACAGATAAAATGCTGGTTGTCAGCATTTACTTCTTTTTTCTAAAATGTTTATTAAATAGTGTTCAATTAAAGGTCTTGTTTGGGAAAGGGTTAAAGGCTTAAACCATTTCCAGATAGCGTTCATATTCCCATATTCTATGGATGCAAGTCTGGTTGATATGCATTTTTTCAGCTAATTTCTGTTTCAGATACTGAGCTTAAATTACTTGTACAGAGATTTCATGGAACAAACCCTAAATAGTCAGTAAACAGAAGGGAACTTACTCTTGCAAACTAGAAACTTAATGCTTGACCACACAGTGTTAAAATTTTTGCATGAAGAGAATGATTTACTCCTTTTTTCAGATAACATTTTTTTTGCCAGAGATGTAAAAACCTGCAAGTTTTTTTTTTAAATTTGGACCTGTACAGATTTTCTTTCACAAGGGAAACGGTAAAACCTTTGTCAGCAATAATGTAATCATATCACAATTTAAACAAACATTGAGATAGTGTTTTTCATTGACCCATGCAACATGCACAACAATATTTTTTGTAAAATATGACAACAATTCTGACAGCATATCTGTCTAAAATTTGTCATTGAAACAACATACCGTAATCTTGAAGTGAAAACTCACCATAAATTTAAATGAGCCAGGATCTGGAAAAACGTCCCTTAAGGCTTTTGAGCCCAACATAGATCCAGATCAGCCTGTGCATATGCACAGTCTGATCAGGATCCATGTTGTTCTCTAATGGCTTCTTTGTGACCTGTAGTAATTCAAAGAGAGCAGCATGGATGCACATTGGACTGCATTTGACGACAGGCTGATTTTGAAACTCAATTTTTAAAAATGCTTTAAGGGACTTTTTTCCAGATCCCGGCTCAAATATTTGCGACAAGTCTTGCCAAAAGTGGCAACCTGGACAGTGTGGTAAATGTGACCCGTCACGCTTAAAGGGACCTTTTCCGAACTCCAAAAATCCAAATTTTGAAAAACTTGTCAGACTCGGCACAGGTCAACCAGATCCCGTATGCAAAAAATGAATATATAGTAAGATAGGGAAAACACCCCGGATTTATAAAATTACATAAAAGTGAAAAGTGTCGGCCCTAGTCTGGCTGCGCGGACTGCGCAGACTGACTAGGGTCGATATTTTTCACACATCCGATAAGGTCCCTTTTAGCGTGATTGGTCTCAAATATCAATGCTAGTCAGTCTGCACAAACTGCATACGTTGAGAAGAATCAAAACTTTTTTTCTCTATGATGGCTTTTTGAAATCTAGGATTTTCTTTGCACCTTACCCATTACCAAACTGCAAAATTTTGCACTGGTCTAAATTCAAAAGTGTTGCAGTGTATGCAATATCTGGTTGACCTTTGATGGATATGGTTCGATTGTAATGTTATGAAACTTCCTGTATTTTCTCCTTTAAGTTAACCCTTTCCAAAACAAGACCTAGTTTTGACGTCTCGAATAGAATAGGCTTGGAAAAACTTTGAGGCAAAAGAAGAAACTGTTTATAACCAGCAGTTTCTCCTTTTGCCTCAATATTTTCTGTGCTATCGCATACACAAATCCCATCTTTGTTAACATCCAAAATGTCGTCTGCATGAGCTTTTAAATTGGAACACCCAGAATTTTTTTGTTTGGGAAAGGGTTAAAGTTTTGACTATCAATCCCATCTTTATCAACATCCATTGCGCCATTAGCAGCAGCTTTCAGTTTGAACTTTTATAATTACACCAAGGATTTAACAGTTGTGACAAGGCCTTTACCAACATAATTCCTTATTCATATTTGTGACCCGTCACGCTAAAAGGGACCTTATCCGAACTCCAAAAACCAAAATTTTGACAAAATTGTCACACTCACCAGAGGTCAACCAGATCCCCCGTATGTGAAAAATGAACATATAGTAAGTTAGGGAAAACATTCCGGATCAAGAAAATTACATAAAAGTGAAAAGTGTTGGTCCTAGTCTGGCTGCGCAGACTGCGCAGACTGACTAGGGACGATATTTTTCACACTTCCTATAAGGTCCCTTTTAGTGCGATGGGTCACATTTTTTTGCCTAATACATGTACAATATCATATCATTTTCTGCACTCTAGCTATACAAGTATAAAGTACATAAAACCATTACAAGGGGAACAATTGATCAAACACTGGCTGTCCATCAAAACCATCGATAAGCCAATGGACGATCAGAAAAATGCCACACACCCATTGTTTGTCTAAAATTCTTCGTTGCACATGATATTGTATAGATCTATCGACTGACAATCAAAACAATCCACATGCCAATGCCCCCATTGTTTGTCTTAGATTCTACGTTTGGTGGAGCAATCTATCAAATGGCATTTGGTCAATTCATAATTTGTACAAACATTGGACAATTTACTGCAGTCTTTGCGAAAACGCCACACTGCCGGTCATAGACCAGCAAATTTAAGTTTAAGTTGACTGTCGAAATGCCTGGCATGGTCAGCTAATCAACCAGTCAGCTGGTCTGCTTTCTATACCTACCAAATTAACCTTTTCCCAAACAAGACATTTGCTTTGGACGTCCCTAGATCAAATGACTTCGGAAAATGTTGAGGCAAAAGAAGAAAATGCTGATAAACAGCATTTTCTCGTTTTGCCTCAATATTTTCTATGCTATTTTGAACCACAAAACCTGTCATATCAACATCAATTTTGCCATCTGCAACAGCTTTCATGTAGGAAAAGTCCAAATTTAACTGTTTGGAAAAGGGTTAATTTAAAAATAAACAATGATATCATTTCCAATAGACTCCTTTCCATTATTGTTTTAGTCCGTACCCGCAATACTCTTACGATAATCAGAGTCTTCTCTGTTGAAATGTTTGTTGATATTTGGATGTCACTTTTTACATCAGAGCTCTGTTCCATTCAAAAACAAAAGAAAAGTCCGAGACAGCGATATAACTTGTGTCGGAATTTTCTTTTGTTTTTGAATGGGACAGCGCTCCGATGTAAATAGCGACATCCAAATATCAAAAAGCAAATTTTCATCAGAGAAGACTCGGATTAACTTCCGGTGGCAAACAACGGGTTTATGGGAAATAAACATTGTATTAAATCTATGGGGAATCGAAATGGTTTTAAACTGCATCGTTTATCAATGCAAGAATCGGAAGATAAATGATGGAAGTAAAGAGAATCTTCACTTTTTCCGATTTCCACAAGATCAACGCAAGCGTAGAGCATGGATAGAGGCAGTGAACAGGGATGAATTTCACCTTTTGCCTCTAAGGACGACTTCCAGTGGCTGTTAAGTGTGTGTGTGTGTGTGTGTGTGTGGGGGGGGGGGGGGGGGGTCTTAGTGGAAACTTGTCTATTGCCTGTCCAGATGTCAGGTTCTTTTTTTCTCTATTTTGCATAGACTGTTACTGCCATTGATATTTTGAATTACTTTAAAATCCTTTCCCAAACAATGAAACCTTTCGAAGCATCTAATAGGAAAAAGCTTGGCCAAACATTAAGGACAGATCCTCCAGTTGTTACTGCGCATCTTACTGCGCATATCCTAAATAATGAAATAAAGCTGTTTCAGTAATTGGCCTTTTTCAGAAAATGTATTTTTTACATTTAGTTAATGTTTGGTTGATAAATGATAAGACCCTTTTCGGTTATTTCATTTTTTTCTATTTGGTCAATTAAAGTGTAATAGTACTCGGATGGTACATTTCGCTTTTTGTTACGCGTTCAGCATGTTGCGTTAGCGATAGGAAACGGAGCAACAAAAGCAAAGTGGTGTCTTTATGAGCTAGTCCGCTTCAGATGGACACAAAAGATGACCCTTTCTATTATCTAAAACTGGTAATAAGGAAGAAAATGGATAAAAGTAGTGAAACAATTTCGGACAGAGCTGCAAAAAGTAAACCAAATTTTACTTATAACTTAGAAAAACGCTTGGTTTGATATATTTTTCTTTTTTTGTTTTTGTAGGTATGACCAAGCACTACGTCTATACTAGAAAGGAAAAAATTCTTACCGCTGGAATTTTTTTTATTAGCAGAAACGTTGCGAAAAAAAGAGCAATTTCAGCTATTTTGAAAGAATGTTTTACTAAAAATTTCAAAATTATCGCTTGATTTTCCCAAATTGATACTCATTTAGACAGAATAAAACATATTGAACACAATAAAGACTTATTTATGTAATCCTAGTCATTTCTAAAACCTTTTTTGTAGGTATTTAAGTTATACCTTATTTTTGCAATTTTAGACAAGAGTATTCTCCCTTGGAATCCAATGACTTTTTAATTCGCTTGGTGACCTATAGTTTTTAAGTCATTTTTTTACTTCTCATATATTTAAATATCAGTACAGAAAAAATAAAAAAATTCTTACCGTAGGAAATAAATGGAGGATCTGTCCTTAAAGTGTCCGATGATTGGCAAAATTAAAGTCTTGTGCCGAAAGAACACCTTACTATTAACCAAATATCAAAGTTTCTACTATTTTCCAACATTAGAAGTGTTTTTATTTCGTCTTTTAAATTGGATATTTTGGTCTTTTCCGATCTTTGCCGAAGAAAATACGCTAAACTTCCGACTTGAAATTATGACGTCATACTTGCCACTGAATGACGTCATGGCGGGAAAAACGGGCAGTCATGGGTCATTTCCCGGAAAGTCTGAAATTTCTAAAAAAGTTAAATGTCCGACTTTTCTGTCATAAAGTGACTTCCCCAATCGATACTCAAAACACGGAATTCGTCCTCAGTAAATGTTAGAAAAAAATGTTAAAACAGTCAAAGAATAGGTCGTAAGTGAATTAAGGAATGAGCCAAAGAACGGTTTAAGTTTGTCTGTATTACTCTTACGATCGAGAAATGGATAAAAACTGAGAATTCGCTATATGACAGAAAGTTCGAACACATTGTCTTTGTCAGACACCTCATGCTCTAGATTGGGGGCGGAGTCAAGCCATTGATGACGTCAACCCGTGGCAATTTTACTGAAATTGCCGATCTTTATTTTCTCGAAAATCAGTTTTTCAACGATGTAAAGAAAAGCAAATAAAACTTTTAAAACAACCGAGTTTGGCGGATCTTTTATAAAACACGTTAATTTAATGATTTTCTTCCAATATACGGCGCAATAAACTGCCAAGCTTGGTAGCCTTTAAGTCAAATGAAGGAAATGATGATTTTCTCCTTTTGCCTCAATGTTTTCTGTGCTACATATTACACAAATCCTTTCTTCATCAATACTTTACTCATTTTGTTGTCTGCAGTAGCTTTCAGATAGGACCTTCCTTATATTTTGCTGTTTGGGAAACGGTTACATTAAAGGGAGACAATTCACTTACAACTTGTCTACACACTGGACAGTTAACTGCCCCTAACCATCTTCCGTGTCTCCAGTATGTTACAATACACATTCCTAAAATAGAAACAAATGTCCACATTCACCAACATTTTTAAACTGATTTGTTTTGTTCTAAATTACAATCATGTGGATAAGATATACTGTTTGTCACAACCAGTGGCGGATCCAGGGGGGTTCGGGGGGTTCAAACGAACCCCCCTTTGTAGCCCCCCCCCCCCTCCCTGGCATGGGTCGGAAATTAAATTTTGACTTTAAAATGTTACATGTTTAACCCTTTCCCAAACAAGACCTGATTTTGACGTCCCTAATAGAAAAGGCTTGTGAAAACATTGAGACAAAAGAAGAAACTGCTGATAACCAGCAGTTTTTTCCTTTTGTCTCAATATTTTCTGTACTATATCTAACGCAAATCCTGCCTTTGTCGACATCCATTTTGACATCTCCAGCCACTTTTTACGTCCAAGAATCCAATTTTTTGTCGTTTGGGAAAGGGTTAATACATTTAAAGCCATCATTTGGGCTTAAACCAGCCTGGGAAAAAAACCTAGATCCATCCTTGAAGATTGTTCTTTAATTTTACAGCCAAACTGTGTACTGTGAAAGAATTAGATGTTGGTGAATATTGCAAAAGATGCCCTTCTGTAATATCACTGCCCCCAAAATGACATTTATCATGAACATCATCTCCAATATTTAACCCATTACCAAACAGCAAAAAAATGGACTGTTCCAAATTGAAAGATACTGCAGACGACAATTTCAAGTGAGTGAATTTTTGGATCTTTTTGGTTAACCTAACAATGTTATCCAAAGCCATGATTTTGTAGAGAGTCAAAAAGAGTCATTGTGTTGTAATGGGTTAACCTTGTCACCACAAGATGACACAAGTGATAGGCAGATGCAGGGGTGGGATTCAAGTCCCCCTCCTTCTTTGTAAAAAATTGACTCATTAAAGTGATTTTTTAGGACTTTCTCATTCGCAAATGCAGTCCAGTTGTAAATAATGACAAATCCTACCACAAAATAGATGACCACAGTTTGTTTGAATGGCAAACTCAGCCGTTCCTAAACAGATTGGACATGTATGTTGACCATGGTTCACTCTCATTGGTCGAGGCTCATTGGTGTTGTTTGCTGATTGGTCAGTCTGTGTGGACTGTTGATTGGTTGATCTCTGATTATTGACCTCATTTCGAGTTTCCTGGACATTTTGTTCACTTGCAGGATGTATAGTTGGTACTTCATTCCTGAAACAGATAAGGTTCATATTAGATGAGTCTAGAATGTCAATTTAACCCTTTCCCTAACCCTTTCCCAAACAGCACAATTTTAGACAAGTCTGATTCAAAAGCTACTGCAGACCACAAAATGTATGTATAAAAGATTGGATCTGTGTACATTGTAGCCTAGAAAATATTGAGGCAAAAGAGGAAAATGCTGATTATCAGCATTTTCATCTTTTACCTCAACGTTTTCCCTAGCCTATTCCATTATGGATGTCAAAACAGTTCTTGTTTGGGAAAGGGTTAACAAAATATGGTTTGAACTTTTGATGTCCCTGAAAGAAAAGGCTTGGGAAAACATTTAGACAAAAGAAGAAAATGCTAATAGACAGCATTTTCTCCTTTAGCCTCAATATTTTCCAAGCTATAATGTACACTAATCCAATCATAATCAACATCTATTTTGTGGTCTGTAGCAGCTTTCAAATTGAACCAACCTAAAACCTTGTTGTTTGGGAAAGGGTTTATCTTCAAATCTAGGGCTCAGTGCAAAACTACTGTTTGCAACCATGGCATTTTACCCTGAAAGAAAACATCTTATTCTTGGAAATGATAGGCATCAAGCATTTTGAATTAATCAATCAATAAATAAAAATATTTTGGGTTTTTTTTTTTCAAATTTGTGTGAGCCTATAGAAAGTTGAGTATAACATAGCTCTATAAACAAGAGGGCGTATTCACCTTTTAACCCTTTCCCAAACAACAAAACTTTAGCTTGGTCCAATTAAAAAACAGCTGCAGATAACAAAAGGGATGTTATAAAAGATAGAATTTGTGTATAATACAACACGGAAAATATTGATATAAAAGGAGAAACTGCTGATTATCAGCAGTTTCTTCTTTTGTTTCAATGTTTTCATAAGCCACTTCTTTTGGGGACCTCAAAACCAGGTTTTGTTTGTGAAAGGGTTAAAATGGAATATTTCAATAATAATCCATCAAACCCCGTGTTGTGGGTAGTCACTGGTAAGGTTTAGATTCAAAATATAACTAATATGGAATACCTTTACTTTCTCTTACATGTATTTGTTGCTCAGGGCCCGTATTCACCAACGTTTCTAAATTGATTTTTTAAAGTAAAATTACATACCAACCAATCAGAGTGGCCGAGACAAACGCAGACAAATTTATCGGCCACGCTGATTGGTTGTCTTGTAATTTTACTTTAGAAAATCAATTTAGAAACATTGGTGAATATGGGCCCTGATGTTATTTACCTTTGGTTGAATATGAAATACAGCATAGGAATGAACATCCCAAAAAATGCAGCAAAAGCTACCAACACATCATCTCCAATACCCTCCACCCAGTAGTTCCTGGTATGAGCTGGCATTACACAACTACTTTACAAAATGTCAGCTACAGTACAATTAAAATGTTGTCCTCTAACTGAAAATCTCTTCTCTGTAGGATTTATTTCTCTCTGTAAAGACAAGATATTGTTGATATAATATGTGTACACAATGACACCATAAGTAGACATTATCCCTCTTAATAAGGTAATACAGTACTCACTACAAAATTTTGTTTACAAACTTTGCAGAAGAAGTAGTTATCCAAGTCTTCTCAGATGAAAATATGCTCTTTGATATTTTGATTTTTCAACAAATAGCTAAAAATCAAAATATCAAAGAGCGTATTATATCTGAGAAGACTCGGATTAAAGAAGTAGATGCATGAAAAAAGGATGACAAGTGTTTTACTGTCTGTTTATCCGTCTGTCTGGCTCTCACTCAGATTGCCTCTGTGTGTTTCTGTGTGAGCCTCCCTGTGTCTCTGTGTGTCTCTCTGTCTGTCCATCTGAGTGTCTCTGTATGTCTATATGTCTGTCTCTGTATGTCTATATGTCTATATGTCTGTCACTATGTCTGTCTCTCTGAATGTCTCTGTGTGTCTCTATGTCTGTCCATCTGAGTGTCTCTGTATGTCTATATGTCTCTATGAGTGTCTCTCTGTCTGTCTCTCTATATGTATTTCTGTAAGTTTAAGTGTCTGTCTACTCTCAGTGTCTTTGTCTCAAGCTGTCTCTTTATCTGTCTCTCTGTGTGTTCATCTGTCTCTCCATCTGTATCTCAGCGTCTCTGTTTCCTTCTCTTTATGTCTTTTTGTCTCACTGTGCCCCATTGTCTCTCTGTTTGTCTCTCTGTCTTACTTTCTGTTTGTCTCTTTCTGTCTCTCAATCTCTCTCTCTCTAATTGTTATAGTGCTCTCTGTAGATCTTTCTGTCTGTCTCTTTGAGTGTCTCTCTATCTGTCCCTGTCAGTGTGTGTCTCTGTATTTGTCTGTTTGTCTCTCCGTCCCAAAATTTAAATCTCAGCATTTTAATAACTTGTTTTCTTGAATAAACTGCTGATGTAATGCTGTGGCTTAATTTCAATCAATATTGATCAAAAAAAGGTTAAAGGGGCCCATGCTAGATTTTATGCTTCTGAACTGTTTGGGAACTCATATTTGTGCATGGAAAACAATATACAAAGCATAAAAACCTCAATCAAAGCGGATAACCATCTTTCCTTTGCTATAGATCAATCCTTTACAAGCGTGTATACATTTTCTATTTTTACTTCAAAATGAGACAAGGTCAAGGTCAACGAGACACACATCCGCGGTATTAACCAGTGTTGAATCTAGCTTGGCCCGAGAGGGGGCCCGTCGGGGCCCACAGCCATCAAAACAGGGGGACATTTGGGGAAAATGGGGGACATAAAGACAAACATAGAAAAAGAAGTAAAATTATGATACTTACCGTTTATTGGTTTGTACACATGAATATACATTGTTTTCTTGCATTTATAAGCAAGTCAAAAAATACTGTGTAGACTTTGTATTATTCAAATTTAAAAATATGTAACGATATGTCAACTTATGGCAGTTTCGCAATATTTTACCTTACGATAGCGATAGGTCGATAGAACTTTTAAAAGTCGATAAACATCACTATAGTTCTTTCGACTATCAACTGTTTAGGATAGTTTTCTTAAAAACGAAAGTAGAACAATAGAATCCAGTAAACGCTTGATTCTAAGTAAACATGAACTCAAAAAAGCGTTTCAAAGATCATGAGTAAATTACTTTACTCCTAGAGGGGTGCTCTCAATGAAGTTAATTGATCAATTACTCGGGCAGGTGCGTGGAAGCGTCTATTTTGAAGCAAGTCAAATCGGGTCAGAAAAATGATCAATGAAGGCATTCCACACGAAGAAATGTATTCTGTTTTTGTGGGAAATTGGTTTAACTTTCAGAAAATAACTGAATTTGAAGCGTATTCTGTCGTTTTCAGCCCAATCGTAGGTTGCAGAGTTTTCTTCTCTGATTAAATCACCTGATAACCTACTCAAGCCGTCAGGTGATACTAAGTTCCGCCCATTTATGCAAATTTCTCATCGATCTCTTCCTTACCCATGCGCATCGTTAGCGGATATTGGAAAAATGTAAACAAACCAAACAGGGAACCTCCAAATAAGCGGAAAAGTTAAGTTAAAAATCTCAAATGAATTATTTTCAAGGCGAAAGTAAATTTTAGATTTGAAGTTAGGACAGCCATACGGGCTTTATAATACCGGAATGGACGTTTTACGATTGAGAAGCGAGTGCGCCCGTCGGGCCCGAGCTTGTGTTTCCATTGTGTAATTTGCGGATTTTGACGGTCCATGGCGCAATGGCGCAATCTAGATTCAACACTGATTAACACACCATACAACCGAATACCCGTACAACCGGCTGTGTTGATGACTGTGACCTTATTTGCGAGGGATACGTGGAAAGGCTTATTTTGTACAAGCGCTGAACATTTATGATTTATACGCGTATTTATCAACTATAGAAATACCAAAGATTCTTTTGTTTATTTATAAAAGTAAATTCATTTGACCTACCATGCATATGACATCAGTAATCCGAGTCTTCTCTGATGTAAATACGCTTTTTGATATTTTGATTTTTCGCTATTTACATCAGAGAGTGTTGCTCTTTGAAAATATCAAGAAGTTCGCAACTCGATGTTGCGCATCGTTCACCGTCCGATATTAAACGATATCCTTAAAACGCCTGATGGTATCGATAAATGAACCATCTATTGTTATGGCTGCTGAAAAAATTACGACCAAAAAGTTTTTCCAAAAGGTTTATAGGCAATGTTTTGCAACAACCCTCACCAGAGCAGCCTTTGTTTACCTTGACCTTCCATTCAAAACCAAAGGTTATACTCTTCCAGCAGGCCGATTTGAAATGAAATTTTTGGTCAGGTATGACAAAAAATGATTAATTGATCTATACCCTACAGTGTTTTACCGAGTGATTTGATATGATACACAAAAACAAAGCTTCACTACTTGTAACGTTACCGAACTTTCCGCTGTTTTCAAAGAGCAATGCTCTCTGATGTAAATAGCGAAAAATCAAAATATCAAAGAGCGTATTTACATCAGAGAAGACTCGGATTAATGACATCAGATGCCGAATCTGTCTTCGCAAACTTTCAACGCAGACGGTTGAAGGGTGTGTTGAATCTCGCTGAGCACAGATGACGTACCTCTGACATAGTTGATTTTTGAAGGTTGGGCATATGTAGCCGTTACAAAACAAAAACAAGGACAATAAACTAACCCGCATGTTATTAATTGACTTGGATTTCAATACTTAATAAAGCTTGATGAGTGCTAACAATGGACATAAGTGATCTACCCATTCAGGT
Source organism: Fragum sueziense (assembly GCA_963680895.1). Lineage (NCBI taxonomy): Eukaryota > Metazoa > Mollusca > Bivalvia > Cardiida > Cardiidae > Fragum > Fragum sueziense. The sequence continues at coordinate 17,341,519 of OY804594.1, forward strand.
TGGTAATTTCATACGTAATTTCTGATTTGTAATTATTGTGCCATATGCATTTTCGACAGCCTAGCTGGTCCCCCTTTAAGTCTCAATATCGAATTTCAAGATTCTGTAAAGAATAAACTGTCTAATCGCGAAATTTACCTTCTTCTTTACCCTTTATATGAGTGTCATTTTAAAGGATGTGCAATCAAGTGTTCTTGTGATTTTAATTGGAAAATATAAATGTAGGACTATAAACATTTTACTTCTTTACTTTCGGTTTCGTCAGAATTTTTGATTATGTTATTTTACGGCACAACAAGCAAAGAAAACTTACAAATTCATTTTAATAACGTGGTTATCTGAAATAAAACAAACACAACAAATGGTGTGATTCATTGGATCAAATTAAATAGATGCATAAAAAGTGATCTTAATATTTAATATATCTACAGTACTTATGTCTCAAAAATGGAAATTCGTTTTATGCGCAACGGAAGCCGGGTCTTAATATTCACCCCGGGACACCCCGGGACACCCCGGGACACCCCGGGAAGCCTTATATATGGGAATTATATCAATTATTGGGTATTATTTTATTAATTTATCATATTCAAGATTGATTTCAACAATATAATTGATTATGATAATAAAAAAAATCGGAATTATAGCCACAAGAACGTATTTTGTGCACCCCGGGACACCTCTGGACACCCCGGGACGCCCTGTATATAGAAAATTCTATCATTTATCGTATATATTTTAAGTAATTTATCATATTTAAGATTGATTTTAACATTATCATCAATTGAAATGTTAAAGAAAATAGGATGTATAGCCAAAAGAACGTATTTTGTGCACCCCGGGACACCAATAGAAGGAGGAAATAGTTCAATCGAGAGTAATTCACACACCCCGGGACACATGTACGTAAATCAAATCAAAGATTGGCTATTATTTAGTTAACAAATCATGTTGTTTCAAGAAAACAGCAATTCTTATTTAATAGAGACAATGATATTTGAGTATAGTTTGACCATTGTAGCACAAATCGCCGGGGATTTATATAGAAGGCAATAAATGATTGAATGAATTTAGGACACCCCGGGACACCCCGGGACTCCTCATATAAGGACATAATACCAATACAATATAACCTGGATTCATGTAAAATGTTCTTTCAATTGTTCAAAAGATAAACGTAATGAATAAAGCTAATCTTATGTTCGAAAATGAACTTGAAATTACGATGGTTTATGGGTTAATGAAGACATTTGTCATTGGTTAAGAACTGATACTTGTAAGAAACGATGCTCTATATAATCATTATATCGACGTTTGTGAAGTGTCCCGGGGTGCTCTATAATCATTATATCGACGTATGTGAGGTGTCCCGGGGTGCTCTATAACCATTATAGCGACGCATGTGAGTGTCCCGGGGTGTTATATAATCATAATATCGTCGTATAAGAAGTGTCCCGGGGTGTTCTATAATCATTATATCGACGTATAAGAAGTGTCCCGGGGTGCTCTATAATCATTATATCGACGTATAAGAAGTGTCCCGGGGTGTTCTATAATCATTATATCGACGTATGTGAGGTGTCCCGATGTGCTCTATAATCATTATATCGACGTATGTGAGTGTCCCGGGGTGTTCTATAATCATTATATCGACGTATAAGAAGTGTCCCGGGGTGCTCTATAATCATTATATCGACGTATGTGAGTGTCCCGGGGTGTCCCGGGGTGTTCTATAATCATTATATCGACGTATGTGAGTGTCCCGGGGTGTTCTATAATCATAATATCGACGTATAAGAAGTGTCCCGGGGTGCTCTATAATCATTATATCGACGTATGTGAGTGTCCCGGGGTGTCCCGGGGTGTTCTATAATCATAATATCGACGTATAAGAAGTGTCCCGGGGTGTCCCGGGGTGCTCTATAATCATTATATCGACGTATGTGAGGTGTCCCGGGGTGCTCTATAATCATTATAGCGACGTATGTGAGTGTCCCGGGGTGTTCTATAATCATTATATCGACGTATAAGAAGTGTCCCGGGGTGCTCTATAATCATTATATCGACGTATGTGAGTGTCCCGGGGTGCTCTATAATCATTATATCGACGTATGTGAGGTGTCCCGGGTTGTTTTGTAATCATTATATCGACGTATGTGAGTGTCCCGGGGTGTTCTATAATCATTATATCTACATATGTGAAGTGTCCCGGGGTGTTCTATAATCATAATATCGACGTATATGAGGTGTCCCGGGGTGCTCTATAATCATTATATCGACGTATGTGAGTGTCCCGGGGTGTTCTTTAATCATTATATCGACGTATAAGAAGTGTACCGGGTGCTCTATAATCATTATATCGACATATGTGAGGTGTCCCGGGGTGCTCTATAATCATTATATCGACGTATGTCAGGTGTCCCGGGGTGTCAAAATATCAGTATAATGCACTAAATTCACCATTTATTAATAAGAATTGTTTTTTTTTATATTCTCATGAATGATATAGTCCCTGATTAGAAGTGTCTCGGGGTGGCACGTGTTATTCTTAAAAGTGGTTATCTATCATAAAATATAATCATCATAGTATGACAGTTTCCTAGGTCCAAAAATATCTATATACTCGTCTTTTTTAATTTACATGATTTGGTTTTAGGGAGAACCATGCAAAAATGATGTGATATATATGGGCGTTATGATTTAATCGCTTATTTAAGATGACTATGATATATATTGATGTGTCCCGGGGTGTCCCGGGGTGACCCAAATCGGATCTCCTTGTATTATAATAAATTTGTCAGATTAAAATTTATACAAAATGTTGGTATCAATAAAAAAAATATGAAAAATACATAACATAACGCCCAATAATTGATATAATTCCCATATATAAGGCGTCCCGGGGTGTCCCGGGGTGTCCCGGGGTGAATATTAAGACCGACGGAAGCCTTGGTGGAAGGTCACTGAGATGGGCTCCTATATAACTCTATGTAAAATGCCCTTTTTCAACACATTTTTACACCTTTTCCAAAATAAGAATGAGCAAAACTATGCCTGAAATGGCACAGATCCATCCTTGCCCTGCAAAACTATCAGCAAATGGACCCATCTCATGTGATTCATTTTTTCACAATTTTCACTCAAACATACATACCGTGTTTTTTTCCGCACCAAAATGGAGACACCGGAAATGGGGGTCACGTGTATCCCTGCACCCAAACACACAGAATAGTCCTGAAAAGAAAGATGGATTCTGGCTCAGAAATGAGAAAACATGTCACTCAAAAGCATCCAATGAAAACCACAGCTCAAAATCATTCATGCAGAGAGCAAGGCACCATCAGAAAAGGGGCCAATTTTTTTTAAAGAACTATTTTAGCACCCCATGGAACGGAAGTACTTCGCTGAGTGACCTTACTCCTAGATGAGAGGATATATTTCCCAAATATATCAAAAGTGATATTTTTTGTTTGATTTAGCCCTAATGCAATAGAAATGTGCATATATAACAGTATTCTAACAATAGATACAGAAGTTGCAGGCATCCAAAAATATGGTACCTCGACTGAATTCCGGGTTCCGCGACACCGCTTTGAGCAATTCAAAGTGATATTTTGAGTCGAAGAGTTTTCCAAAGTTTTTGAAGGATTTTACCATTGAGAAGGCCTATTGCATGTGCAATCCTCCAGTTCTATAATTAAGTCATTTGGAGTCTCTTTTAGCTTTCAAAGTCAAATTTTTAGACAAATTATGCATATTCAGATGTGCATGCCAAAACATACACATTACTGGTCCTTGTAAGTGAGAAAAATGAACCTTTGTACTTAGCAATAGGTCCAATTGCCATTTATTTCTTAGAAATCAGTCCAAATGACTACTTTTGTGAAATTCAATCTTTTGATAATAAGTGATTCCACATCATTTTTAAGGAATTTTAGTCTGTGGCACCAAATTGATGTGGCAGTTGGTTCAGCTTACCATGTATTCCAGTCTATTTCAAAACAGAAGCAATCAAAACCCCAAACTGGTGGAAAAAATTGCTTATTCTACAGAGACAAATTCCTAGTGCCACATTACATTACCAAGATTTTGGTGGGAGGGGTGTTTAACAAAGAAAACTTACAAATATTGATGTTTGTCGGAACCCGAATCTGTACCGAAAGCGCTTTCGGAGTCCGAAAACCTCGATAAAGCACCAAACTCACTTCTTGGTCTCTTTGGTTGGACTTTCAGCAGCTCAGTCCATCAATCTTGGTCTACCATGGTTAAATTTCCTGAAATTATGGAACTAAATATCAATTTTAAGCAATTTTAAACAATCCTTTTAAAAAATTAAATCTTTTAATTTTTTTAAATTAATTAATCAAAATTTCAATTTCACAAAAACACCTTTCCAAATGCACTGAAATACCTTGCAGACAACATGGCATCTAATTTAGAGCAAAAAAGACTGTCTAGATGCAAGGAGAAGCTGACTACAATCAATCATAGACAGAAATAAGAGAATTTTGATAATTCCAATTAAATTTAATTTCTAAAAAATAAGATTCATACTTTACAGGACTAAATCATCAAAAATCAAGTTTTACATAGTATAAGCTAGATGCTGTCCAAATTTCAATCATTTATCTCTAAAAACATGAGAGCTATTAGCTGTCAAAAAATTTAACGCTACCCACATCTAGGTGGAAGGTCACTGAGATGGGCTCCTATATAACTCTATGTAAAATGCCCTTTTTCAACACATTTTTACACCTTTTCCAAAATAAGAATGAGCAAAACTATGCCTGAAATGGCACAGATCCATCCTTGCCCTGCAAAACTATCAGCAAATGGACCCATCTCATGTGATTCATTTTTTCACAATTTTCACTCAAACATACATACCGTGTTTTTTTCCGCGCCAAAATGGAGACACCGGAAATGGGGGTCACGTGTATCCCTGCACCCAAACACACAGAATAGTCCTGAAAAGAAAGATGGATTCTGGCTCAGAAATGAGAAAACATGTCACTCAAAAGCATCCAATGAAAACCACAGCTCAAAATCATTCATGCAGAGAGCAAGGCACCATCAGAAAAGGGGCCAATTTTTTTTAAAGAACTATTTTAGCACCCCATGGAACGGAAGTACTTCGCTGAGTGACCTTACTCCTAGATGAGAGGATATATTTCCCAAATATATCAAAAGTGATATTTTTTGTTTGATTTAGCCCTAATGCAATAGAAATGTGCATATATAACAGTATTCTAACAATAGATACAGAAGTTGCAGGCATCCAAAAATATGGTACCTCGACTGAATTCCGGGTTCCGCGACACCGCTTTGAGCAATTCAAAGTGATATTTTGAGTCGAAGAGTTTTCCAAAGTTTTTGAAGGATTTTACCATTGAGAAGGCCTATTGCATGTGCAATCCTCCAGTTCTATAATTAAGTCATTTGGAGTCTCTTTTAGCTTTCAAAGTCAAATTTTTAGACAAATTATGCATATTCAGATGTGCATGCCAAAACATACACATTACTGGTCCTTGTAAGTGAGAAAAATGAACCTTTGTACTTAGCAATAGGTCCAATTGCCATTTATTTCTTAGAAATCAGTCCAAATGACTACTTTTGTGAAATTCAATCTTTTGATAATAAGTGATTCCACATCATTTTTAAGGAATTTTAGTCTGTGGCACCAAATTGATGTGGCAGTTGGTTCAGCTTACCATGTATTCCAGTCTATTTCAAAACAGAAGCAATCAAAACCCCAAACTGGTGGAAAAAATTGCTTATTCTACAGAGACAAATTCCTAGTGCCACATTACATTACCAAGATTTTGGTGGGAGGGGTGTTTAACAAAGAAAACTTACAAATATTGATGTTTGTCGGAACCCGAATCTGTACCGAAAGCGCTTTCGGAGTCCGAAAACCTCGATAAAGCACCAAACTCACTTCTTGGTCTCTTTGGTTGGACTTTCAGCAGCTCAGTCCATCAATCTTGGTCTACCATGGTTAAATTTCCTGAAATTATGGAACTAAATATCAATTTTAAGCAATTTTAAACAATCCTTTTAAAAAATTAAATCTTTTAATTTTTTTAAATTAATTAATCAAAATTTCAATTTCACAAAAACACCTTTCCAAATGCACTGAAATACCTTGCAGACAACATGGCATCTAATTTAGAGCAAAAAAGACTGTCTAGATGCAAGGAGAAGCTGACTACAATCAATCATAGACAGAAATAAGAGAATTTTGATAATTCCAATTAAATTTAATTTCTAAAAAATAAGATTCATACTTTACAGGACTAAATCATCAAAAATCAAGTTTTACATAGTATAAGCTAGATGCTGTCCAAATTTCAATCATTTATCTCTAAAAACATGAGAGCTATTAGCTGTCAAAAAATTTAACGCTACCCACATAGATGAGAGGATATATTTCCCAAATATATCAAAAGTGATATTTTTTGTTTGATTTAGCCCTAATGCAATAGAAATGTGCATATATAACAGTATTCTAACAATAGATACAGAAGTTGCAGGCATCCAAAAATATGGTACCTCGACTGAATTCCGGGTTCCGCGACACCGCTTTGAGCAATTCAAAGTGATATTTTGAGTCGAAGAGTTTTCCAAAGTTTTTGAAGGATTTTACCATTGAGAAGGCCTATTGCATGTGCAATCCTCCAGTTCTATAATTAAGTCATTTGGAGTCTCTTTTAGCTTTCAAAGTCAAATTTTTAGACAAATTATGCATATTCAGATGTGCATGCCAAAACATACACATTACTGGTCCTTGTAAGTGAGAAAAATGAACCTTTGTACTTAGCAATAGGTCCAATTGCCATTTATTTCTTAGAAATCAGTCCAAATGACTACTTTTGTGAAATTCAATCTTTTGATAATAAGTGATTCCACATCATTTTTAAGGAATTTTAGTCTGTGGCACCAAATTGATGTGGCAGTTGGTTCAGCTTACCATGTATTCCAGTCTATTTCAAAACAGAAGCAATCAAAACCCCAAACTGGTGGAAAAAATTGCTTATTCTACAGAGACAAATTCCTAGTGCCACATTACATTACCAAGATTTTGGTGGGAGGGGTGTTTAACAAAGAAAACTTACAAATATTGATGTTTGTCGGAACCCGAATCTGTACCGAAAGCGCTTTCGGAGTCCGAAAACCTCGATAAAGCACCAAACTCACTTCTTGGTCTCTTTGGTTGGACTTTCAGCAGCTCAGTCCATCAATCTTGGTCTACCATGGTTAAATTTCCTGAAATTATGGAACTAAATATCAATTTTAAGCAATTTTAAACAATCCTTTTAAAAAATTAAATCTTTTAATTTTTTTAAATTAATTAATCAAAATTTCAATTTCACAAAAACACCTTTCCAAATGCACTGAAATACCTTGCAGACAACATGGCATCTAATTTAGAGCAAAAAAGACTGTCTAGATGCAAGGAGAAGCTGACTACAATCAATCATAGACAGAAATAAGAGAATTTTGATAATTCCAATTAAATTTAATTTCTAAAAAATAAGATTCATACTTTACAGGACTAAATCATCAAAAATCAAGTTTTACATAGTATAAGCTAGATGCTGTCCAAATTTCAATCATTTATCTCTAAAAACATGAGAGCTATTAGCTGTCAAAAAATTTAACGCTACCCACATCTAGGTGGAAGGTCACTGAGATGGGCTCCTATATAACTCTATGTAAAATGCCCTTTTTCAACACATTTTTACACCTTTTCCAAAATAAGAATGAGCAAAACTATGCCTGAAATGGCACAGATCCATCCTTGCCCTGCAAAACTATCAGCAAATGGACCCATCTCATGTGATTCATTTTTTCACAATTTTCACTCAAACATACATACCGTGTTTTTTTCCGCGCCAAAATGGAGACACCGGAAATGGGGGTCACGTGTATCCCTGCACCCAAACACACAGAATAGTCCTGAAAAGAAAGATGGATTCTGGCTCAGAAATGAGAAAACATGTCACTCAAAAGCATCCAATGAAAACCACAGCTCAAAATCATTCATGCAGAGAGCAAGGCACCATCAGAAAAGGGGCCAATTTTTTTTAAAGAACTATTTTAGCACCCCATGGAACGGAAGTACTTCGCTGAGTGACCTTACTCCTAGATGAGAGGATATATTTCCCAAATATATCAAAAGTGATATTTTTTGTTTGATTTAGCCCTAATGCAATAGAAATGTGCATATATAACAGTATTCTAACAATAGATACAGAAGTTGCAGGCATCCAAAAATATGGTACCTCGACTGAATTCCGGGTTCCGCGACACCGCTTTGAGCAATTCAAAGTGATATTTTGAGTCGAAGAGTTTTCCAAAGTTTTTGAAGGATTTTACCATTGAGAAGGCCTATTGCATGTGCAATCCTCCAGTTCTATAATTAAGTCATTTGGAGTCTCTTTTAGCTTTCAAAGTCAAATTTTTAGACAAATTATGCATATTCAGATGTGCATGCCAAAACATACACATTACTGGTCCTTGTAAGTGAGAAAAATGAACCTTTGTACTTAGCAATAGGTCCAATTGCCATTTATTTCTTAGAAATCAGTCCAAATGACTACTTTTGTGAAATTCAATCTTTTGATAATAAGTGATTCCACATCATTTTTAAGGAATTTTAGTCTGTGGCACCAAATTGATGTGGCAGTTGGTTCAGCTTACCATGTATTCCAGTCTATTTCAAAACAGAAGCAATCAAAACCCCAAACTGGTGGAAAAAATTGCTTATTCTACAGAGACAAATTCCTAGTGCCACATTACATTACCAAGATTTTGGTGGGAGGGGTGTTTAACAAAGAAAACTTACAAATATTGATGTTTGTCGGAACCCGAATCTGTACCGAAAGCGCTTTCGGAGTCCGAAAACCTCGATAAAGCACCAAACTCACTTCTTGGTCTCTTTGGTTGGACTTTCAGCAGCTCAGTCCATCAATCTTGGTCTACCATGGTTAAATTTCCTGAAATTATGGAACTAAATATCAATTTTAAGCAATTTTAAACAATCCTTTTAAAAAATTAAATCTTTTAATTTTTTTAAATTAATTAATCAAAATTTCAATTTCACAAAAACACCTTTCCAAATGCACTGAAATACCTTGCAGACAACATGGCATCTAATTTAGAGCAAAAAAGACTGTCTAGATGCAAGGAGAAGCTGACTACAATCAATCATAGACAGAAATAAGAGAATTTTGATAATTCCAATTAAATTTAATTTCTAAAAAATAAGATTCATACTTTACAGGACTAAATCATCAAAAATCAAGTTTTACATAGTATAAGCTAGATGCTGTCCAAATTTCAATCATTTATCTCTAAAAACATGAGAGCTATTAGCTGTCAAAAAATTTAACGCTACCCACATAGATGAGAGGATATATTTCCCAAATATATCAAAAGTGATATTTTTTGTTTGATTTAGCCCTAATGCAATAGAAATGTGCATATATAACAGTATTCTAACAATAGATACAGAAGTTGCAGGCATCCAAAAATATGGTACCTCGACTGAATTCCGGGTTCCGCGACACCGCTTTGAGCAATTCAAAGTGATATTTTGAGTCGAAGAGTTTTCCAAAGTTTTTGAAGGATTTTACCATTGAGAAGGCCTATTGCATGTGCAATCCTCCAGTTCTATAATTAAGTCATTTGGAGTCTCTTTTAGCTTTCAAAGTCAAATTTTTAGACAAATTATGCATATTCAGATGTGCATGCCAAAACATACACATTACTGGTCCTTGTAAGTGAGAAAAATGAACCTTTGTACTTAGCAATAGGTCCAATTGCCATTTATTTCTTAGAAATCAGTCCAAATGACTACTTTTGTGAAATTCAATCTTTTAATAATAAGTGATTCCACATCATTTTTAAGGAATTTTAGTCTGTGGCACCAAATTGATGTGGCAGTTGGTTCAGCTTACCATGTATTCCAGTCTATTTCAAAACAGAAGCAATCAAAACCCCAAACTGGTGGAAAAAATTGCTTATTCTACAGAGACAAATTCCTAGTGCCACATTACATTACCAAGATTTTGGTGGGAGGGGTGTTTAACAAAGAAAACTTACAAATATTGATGTTTGTCGGAACCCGAATCTGTACCGAAAGCGCTTTCGGAGTCCGAAAACCTCGATAAAGCACCAAACTCACTTCTTGGTCTCTTTGGTTGGACTTTCAGCAGCTCAGTCCATCAATCTTGGTCTACCATGGTTAAATTTCCTGAAATTATGGAACTAAATATCAATTTTAAGCAATTTTAAACAATCCTTTTAAAAAATTAAATCTTTTAATTTTTTTAAATTAATTAATCAAAATTTCAATTTCACAAAAACACCTTTCCAAATGCACTGAAATACCTTGCAGACAACATGGCATCTAATTTAGAGCAAAAAAGACTGTCTAGATGCAAGGAGAAGCTGACTACAATCAATCATAGACAGAAATAAGAGAATTTTGATAATTCCAATTAAATTTAATTTCTAAAAAATAAGATTCATACTTTACAGGACTAAATCATCAAAAATCAAGTTTTACATAGTATAAGCTAGATGCTGTCCAAATTTCAATCATTTATCTCTAAAAACATGAGAGCTATTAGCTGTCAAAAAATTTAACGCTACCCACATCTAGGTGGAAGGTCACTGAGATGGGCTCCTATATAACTCTATGTAAAATGCCCTTTTTCAACACATTTTTACACCTTTTCCAAAATAAGAATGAGCAAAACTATGCCTGAAATGGCACAGATCCATCCTTGCCCTGCAAAACTATCAGCAAATGGACCCATCTCATGTGATTCATTTTTTCACAATTTTCACTCAAACATACATACCGTGTTTTTTTCCGCGCCAAAATGGAGACACCGGAAATGGGGGTCACGTGTATCCCTGCACCCAAACACACAGAATAGTCCTGAAAAGAAAGATGGATTCTGGCTCAGAAATGAGAAAACATGTCACTCAAAAGCATCCAATGAAAACCACAGCTCAAAATCATTCATGCAGAGAGCAAGGCACCATCAGAAAAGGGGCCAATTTTTTTTAAAGAACTATTTTAGCACCCCATGGAACGGAAGTACTTCGCTGAGTGACCTTACTCCTAGATGAGAGGATATATTTCCCAAATATATCAAAAGTGATATTTTTTGTTTGATTTAGCCCTAATGCAATAGAAATGTGCATATATAACAGTATTCTAACAATAGATACAGAAGTTGCAGGCATCCAAAAATATGGTACCTCGACTGAATTCCGGGTTCCGCGACACCGCTTTGAGCAATTCAAAGTGATATTTTGAGTCGAAGAGTTTTCCAAAGTTTTTGAAGGATTTTACCATTGAGAAGGCCTATTGCATGTGCAATCCTCCAGTTCTATAATTAAGTCATTTGGAGTCTCTTTTAGCTTTCAAAGTCAAATTTTTAGACAAATTATGCATATTCAGATGTGCATGCCAAAACATACACATTACTGGTCCTTGTAAGTGAGAAAAATGAACCTTTGTACTTAGCAATAGGTCCAATTGCCATTTATTTCTTAGAAATCAGTCCAAATGACTACTTTTGTGAAATTCAATCTTTTGATAATAAGTGATTCCACATCATTTTTAAGGAATTTTAGTCTGTGGCACCAAATTGATGTGGCAGTTGGTTCAGCTTACCATGTATTCCAGTCTATTTCAAAACAGAAGCAATCAAAACCCCAAACTGGTGGAAAAAATTGCTTATTCTACAGAGACAAATTCCTAGTGCCACATTACATTACCAAGATTTTGGTGGGAGGGGTGTTTAACAAAGAAAACTTACAAATATTGATGTTTGTCGGAACCCGAATCTGTACCGAAAGCGCTTTCGGAGTCCGAAAACCTCGATAAAGCACCAAACTCACTTCTTGGTCTCTTTGGTTGGACTTTCAGCAGCTCAGTCCATCAATCTTGGTCTACCATGGTTAAATTTCCTGAAATTATGGAACTAAATATCAATTTTAAGCAATTTTAAACAATCCTTTTAAAAAATTAAATCTTTTAATTTTTTTAAATTAATTAATCAAAATTTCAATTTCACAAAAACACCTTTCCAAATGCACTGAAATACCTTGCAGACAACATGGCATCTAATTTAGAGCAAAAAAGACTGTCTAGATGCAAGGAGAAGCTGACTACAATCAATCATAGACAGAAATAAGAGAATTTTGATAATTCCAATTAAATTTAATTTCTAAAAAATAAGATTCATACTTTACAGGACTAAATCATCAAAAATCAAGTTTTACATAGTATAAGCTAGATGCTGTCCAAATTTCAATCATTTATCTCTAAAAACATGAGAGCTATTAGCTGTCAAAAAATTTAACGCTACCCACATCTAGGTGGAAGGTCACTGAGATGGGCTCCTATATAACTCTATGTAAAATGCCCTTTTTCAACACATTTTTACACCTTTTCCAAAATAAGAATGAGCAAAACTATGCCTGAAATGGCACAGATCCATCCTTGCCCTGCAAAACTATCAGCAAATGGACCCATCTCATGTGATTCATTTTTTCACAATTTTCACTCAAACATACATACCGTGTTTTTTTCCGCGCCAAAATGGAGACACCGGAAATGGGGGTCACGTGTATCCCTGCACCCAAACACACAGAATAGTCCTGAAAAGAAAGATGGATTCTGGCTCAGAAATGAGAAAACATGTCACTCAAAAGCATCCAATGAAAACCACAGCTCAAAATCATTCATGCAGAGAGCAAGGCACCATCAGAAAAGGGGCCAATTTTTTTTAAAGAACTATTTTAGCACCCCATGGAACGGAAGTACTTCGCTGAGTGACCTTACTCCTAGATGAGAGGATATATTTCCCAAATATATCAAAAGTGATATTTTTTGTTTGATTTAGCCCTAATGCAATAGAAATGTGCATATATAACAGTATTCTAACAATAGATACAGAAGTTGCAGGCATCCAAAAATATGGTACCTCGACTGAATTCCGGGTTCCGCGACACCGCTTTGAGCAATTCAAAGTGATATTTTGAGTCGAAGAGTTTTCCAAAGTTTTTGAAGGATTTTACCATTGAGAAGGCCTATTGCATGTGCAATCCTCCAGTTCTATAATTAAGTCATTTGGAGTCTCTTTTAGCTTTCAAAGTCAAATTTTTAGACAAATTATGCATATTCAGATGTGCATGCCAAAACATACACATTACTGGTCCTTGTAAGTGAGAAAAATGAACCTTTGTACTTAGCAATAGGTCCAATTGCCATTTATTTCTTAGAAATCAGTCCAAATGACTACTTTTGTGAAATTCAATCTTTTGATAATAAGTGATTCCACATCATTTTTAAGGAATTTTAGTCTGTGGCACCAAATTGATGTGGCAGTTGGTTCAGCTTACCATGTATTCCAGTCTATTTCAAAACAGAAGCAATCAAAACCCCAAACTGGTGGAAAAAATTGCTTATTCTACAGAGACAAATTCCTAGTGCCACATTACATTACCAAGATTTTGGTGGGAGGGGTGTTTAACAAAGAAAACTTACAAATATTGATGTTTGTCGGAACCCGAATCTGTACCGAAAGCGCTTTCGGAGTCCGAAAACCTCGATAAAGCACCAAACTCACTTCTTGGTCTCTTTGGTTGGACTTTCAGCAGCTCAGTCCATCAATCTTGGTCTACCATGGTTAAATTTCCTGAAATTATGGAACTAAATATCAATTTTAAGCAATTTTAAACAATCCTTTTAAAAAATTAAATCTTTTAATTTTTTTAAATTAATTAATCAAAATTTCAATTTCACAAAAACACCTTTCCAAATGCACTGAAATACCTTGCAGACAACATGGCATCTAATTTAGAGCAAAAAAGACTGTCTAGATGCAAGGAGAAGCTGACTACAATCAATCATAGACAGAAATAAGAGAATTTTGATAATTCCAATTAAATTTAATTTCTAAAAAATAAGATTCATACTTTACAGGACTAAATCATCAAAAATCAAGTTTTACATAGTATAAGCTAGATGCTGTCCAAATTTCAATCATTTATCTCTAAAAACATGAGAGCTATTAGCTGTCAAAAAATTTAACGCTACCCACATCTAGGTGGAAGGTCACTGAGATGGGCTCCTATATAACTCTATGTAAAATGCCCTTTTTCAACACATTTTTACACCTTTTCCAAAATAAGAATGAGCAAAACTATGCCTGAAATGGCACAGATCCATCCTTGCCCTGCAAAACTATCAGCAAATGGACCCATCTCATGTGATTCATTTTTTCACAATTTTCACTCAAACATACATACCGTGTTTTTTTCCGCGCCAAAATGGAGACACCGGAAATGGGGGTCACGTGTATCCCTGCACCCAAACACACAGAATAGTCCTGAAAAGAAAGATGGATTCTGGCTCAGAAATGAGAAAACATGTCACTCAAAAGCATCCAATGAAAACCACAGCTCAAAATCATTCATGCAGAGAGCAAGGCACCATCAGAAAAGGGGCCAATTTTTTTTAAAGAACTATTTTAGCACCCCATGGAACGGAAGTACTTCGCTGAGTGACCTTACTCCTAGATGAGAGGATATATTTCCCAAATATATCAAAAGTGATATTTTTTGTTTGATTTAGCCCTAATGCAATAGAAATGTGCATATATAACAGTATTCTAACAATAGATACAGAAGTTGCAGGCATCCAAAAATATGGTACCTCGACTGAATTCCGGGTTCCGCGACACCGCTTTGAGCAATTCAAAGTGATATTTTGAGTCGAAGAGTTTTCCAAAGTTTTTGAAGGATTTTACCATTGAGAAGGCCTATTGCATGTGCAATCCTCCAGTTCTATAATTAAGTCATTTGGAGTCTCTTTTAGCTTTCAAAGTCAAATTTTTAGACAAATTATGCATATTCAGATGTGCATGCCAAAACATACACATTACTGGTCCTTGTAAGTGAGAAAAATGAACCTTTGTACTTAGCAATAGGTCCAATTGCCATTTATTTCTTAGAAATCAGTCCAAATGACTACTTTTGTGAAATTCAATCTTTTGATAATAAGTGATTCCACATCATTTTTAAGGAATTTTAGTCTGTGGCACCAAATTGATGTGGCAGTTGGTTCAGCTTACCATGTATTCCAGTCTATTTCAAAACAGAAGCAATCAAAACCCCAAACTGGTGGAAAAAATTGCTTATTCTACAGAGACAAATTCCTAGTGCCACATTACATTACCAAGATTTTGGTGGGAGGGGTGTTTAACAAAGAAAACTTACAAATATTGATGTTTGTCGGAACCCGAATCTGTACCGAAAGCGCTTTCGGAGTCCGAAAACCTCGATAAAGCACCAAACTCACTTCTTGGTCTCTTTGGTTGGACTTTCAGCAGCTCAGTCCATCAATCTTGGTCTACCATGGTTAAATTTCCTGAAATTATGGAACTAAATATCAATTTTAAGCAATTTTAAACAATCCTTTTAAAAAATTAAATCTTTTAATTTTTTTAAATTAATTAATCAAAATTTCAATTTCACAAAAACACCTTTCCAAATGCACTGAAATACCTTGCAGACAACATGGCATCTAATTTAGAGCAAAAAAGACTGTCTAGATGCAAGGAGAAGCTGACTACAATCAATCATAGACAGAAATAAGAGAATTTTGATAATTCCAATTAAATTTAATTTCTAAAAAATAAGATTCATACTTTACAGGACTAAATCATCAAAAATCAAGTTTTACATAGTATAAGCTAGATGCTGTCCAAATTTCAATCATTTATCTCTAAAAACATGAGAGCTATTAGCTGTCAAAAAATTTAACGCTACCCACATCTAGGTGGAAGGTCACTGAGATGGGCTCCTATATAACTCTATGTAAAATGCCCTTTTTCAACACATTTTTACACCTTTTCCAAAATAAGAATGAGCAAAACTATGCCTGAAATGGCACAGATCCATCCTTGCCCTGCAAAACTATCAGCAAATGGACCCATCTCATGTGATTCATTTTTTCACAATTTTCACTCAAACATACATACCGTGTTTTTTTCCGCGCCAAAATGGAGACACCGGAAATGGGGGTCACGTGTATCCCTGCACCCAAACACACAGAATAGTCCTGAAAAGAAAGATGGATTCTGGCTCAGAAATGAGAAAACATGTCACTCAAAAGCATCCAATGAAAACCACAGCTCAAAATCATTCATGCAGAGAGCAAGGCACCATCAGAAAAGGGGCCAATTTTTTTTAAAGAACTATTTTAGCACCCCATGGAACGGAAGTACTTCGCTGAGTGACCTTACTCCTAGATGAGAGGATATATTTCCCAAATATATCAAAAGTGATATTTTTTGTTTGATTTAGCCCTAATGCAATAGAAATGTGCATATATAACAGTATTCTAACAATAGATACAGAAGTTGCAGGCATCCAAAAATATGGTACCTCGACTGAATTCCGGGTTCCGCGACACCGCTTTGAGCAATTCAAAGTGATATTTTGAGTCGAAGAGTTTTCCAAAGTTTTTGAAGGATTTTACCATTGAGAAGGCCTATTGCATGTGCAATCCTCCAGTTCTATAATTAAGTCATTTGGAGTCTCTTTTAGCTTTCAAAGTCAAATTTTTAGACAAATTATGCATATTCAGATGTGCATGCCAAAACATACACATTACTGGTCCTTGTAAGTGAGAAAAATGAACCTTTGTACTTAGCAATAGGTCCAATTGCCATTTATTTCTTAGAAATCAGTCCAAATGACTACTTTTGTGAAATTCAATCTTTTGATAATAAGTGATTCCACATCATTTTTAAGGAATTTTAGTCTGTGGCACCAAATTGATGTGGCAGTTGGTTCAGCTTACCATGTATTCCAGTCTATTTCAAAACAGAAGCAATCAAAACCCCAAACTGGTGGAAAAAATTGCTTATTCTACAGAGACAAATTCCTAGTGCCACATTACATTACCAAGATTTTGGTGGGAGGGGTGTTTAACAAAGAAAACTTACAAATATTGATGTTTGTCGGAACCCGAATCTGTACCGAAAGCGCTTTCGGAGTCCGAAAACCTCGATAAAGCACCAAACTCACTTCTTGGTCTCTTTGGTTGGACTTTCAGCAGCTCAGTCCATCAATCTTGGTCTACCATGGTTAAATTTCCTGAAATTATGGAACTAAATATCAATTTTAAGCAATTTTAAACAATCCTTTTAAAAAATTAAATCTTTTAATTTTTTTAAATTAATTAATCAAAATTTCAATTTCACAAAAACACCTTTCCAAATGCACTGAAATACCTTGCAGACAACATGGCATCTAATTTAGAGCAAAAAAGACTGTCTAGATGCAAGGAGAAGCTGACTACAATCAATCATAGACAGAAATAAGAGAATTTTGATAATTCCAATTAAATTTAATTTCTAAAAAATAAGATTCATACTTTACAGGACTAAATCATCAAAAATCAAGTTTTACATAGTATAAGCTAGATGCTGTCCAAATTTCAATCATTTATCTCTAAAAACATGAGAGCTATTAGCTGTCAAAAAATTTAACGCTACCCACATCTAGGTGGAAGGTCACTGAGATGGGCTCCTATATAACTCTATGTAAAATGCCCTTTTTCAACACATTTTTACACCTTTTCCAAAATAAGAATGAGCAAAACTATGCCTGAAATGGCACAGATCCATCCTTGCCCTGCAAAACTATCAGCAAATGGACCCATCTCATGTGATTCATTTTTTCACAATTTTCACTCAAACATACATACCGTGTTTTTTTCCGCGCCAAAATGGAGACACCGGAAATGGGGGTCACGTGTATCCCTGCACCCAAACACACAGAATAGTCCTGAAAAGAAAGATGGATTCTGGCTCAGAAATGAGAAAACATGTCACTCAAAAGCATCCAATGAAAACCACAGCTCAAAATCATTCATGCAGAGAGCAAGGCACCATCAGAAAAGGGGCCAATTTTTTTTAAAGAACTATTTTAGCACCCCATGGAACGGAAGTACTTCGCTGAGTGACCTTACTCCTAGATGAGAGGATATATTTCCCAAATATATCAAAAGTGATATTTTTTGTTTGATTTAGCCCTAATGCAATAGAAATGTGCATATATAACAGTATTCTAACAATAGATACAGAAGTTGCAGGCATCCAAAAATATGGTACCTCGACTGAATTCCGGGTTCCGCGACACCGCTTTGAGCAATTCAAAGTGATATTTTGAGTCGAAGAGTTTTCCAAAGTTTTTGAAGGATTTTACCATTGAGAAGGCCTATTGCATGTGCAATCCTCCAGTTCTATAATTAAGTCATTTGGAGTCTCTTTTAGCTTTCAAAGTCAAATTTTTAGACAAATTATGCATATTCAGATGTGCATGCCAAAACATACACATTACTGGTCCTTGTAAGTGAGAAAAATGAACCTTTGTACTTAGCAATAGGTCCAATTGCCATTTATTTCTTAGAAATCAGTCCAAATGACTACTTTTGTGAAATTCAATCTTTTGATAATAAGTGATTCCACATCATTTTTAAGGAATTTTAGTCTGTGGCACCAAATTGATGTGGCAGTTGGTTCAGCTTACCATGTATTCCAGTCTATTTCAAAACAGAAGCAATCAAAACCCCAAACTGGTGGAAAAAATTGCTTATTCTACAGAGACAAATTCCTAGTGCCACATTACATTACCAAGATTTTGGTGGGAGGGGTGTTTAACAAAGAAAACTTACAAATATTGATGTTTGTCGGAACCCGAATCTGTACCGAAAGCGCTTTCGGAGTCCGAAAACCTCGATAAAGCACCAAACTCACTTCTTGGTCTCTTTGGTTGGACTTTCAGCAGCTCAGTCCATCAATCTTGGTCTACCATGGTTAAATTTCCTGAAATTATGGAACTAAATATCAATTTTAAGCAATTTTAAACAATCCTTTTAAAAAATTAAATCTTTTAATTTTTTTAAATTAATTAATCAAAATTTCAATTTCACAAAAACACCTTTCCAAATGCACTGAAATACCTTGCAGACAACATGGCATCTAATTTAGAGCAAAAAAGACTGTCTAGATGCAAGGAGAAGCTGACTACAATCAATCATAGACAGAAATAAGAGAATTTTGATAATTCCAATTAAATTTAATTTCTAAAAAATAAGATTCATACTTTACAGGACTAAATCATCAAAAATCAAGTTTTACATAGTATAAGCTAGATGCTGTCCAAATTTCAATCATTTATCTCTAAAAACATGAGAGCTATTAGCTGTCAAAAAATTTAACGCTACCCACATCTAGGTGGAAGGTCACTGAGATGGGCTCCTATATAACTCTATGTAAAATGCCCTTTTTCAACACATTTTTACACCTTTTCCAAAATAAGAATGAGCAAAACTATGCCTGAAATGGCACAGATCCATCCTTGCCCTGCAAAACTATCAGCAAATGGACCCATCTCATGTGATTCATTTTTTCACAATTTTCACTCAAACATACATACCGTGTTTTTTTCCGCGCCAAAATGGAGACACCGGAAATGGGGGTCACGTGTATCCCTGCACCCAAACACACAGAATAGTCCTGAAAAGAAAGATGGATTCTGGCTCAGAAATGAGAAAACATGTCACTCAAAAGCATCCAATGAAAACCACAGCTCAAAATCATTCATGCAGAGAGCAAGGCACCATCAGAAAAGGGGCCAATTTTTTTTAAAGAACTATTTTAGCACCCCATGGAACGGAAGTACTTCGCTGAGTGACCTTACTCCTAGATGAGAGGATATATTTCCCAAATATATCAAAAGTGATATTTTTTGTTTGATTTAGCCCTAATGCAATAGAAATGTGCATATATAACAGTATTCTAACAATAGATACAGAAGTTGCAGGCATCCAAAAATATGGTACCTCGACTGAATTCCGGGTTCCGCGACACCGCTTTGAGCAATTCAAAGTGATATTTTGAGTCGAAGAGTTTTCCAAAGTTTTTGAAGGATTTTACCATTGAGAAGGCCTATTGCATGTGCAATCCTCCAGTTCTATAATTAAGTCATTTGGAGTCTCTTTTAGCTTTCAAAGTCAAATTTTTAGACAAATTATGCATATTCAGATGTGCATGCCAAAACATACACATTACTGGTCCTTGTAAGTGAGAAAAATGAACCTTTGTACTTAGCAATAGGTCCAATTGCCATTTATTTCTTAGAAATCAGTCCAAATGACTACTTTTGTGAAATTCAATCTTTTGATAATAAGTGATTCCACATCATTTTTAAGGAATTTTAGTCTGTGGCACCAAATTGATGTGGCAGTTGGTTCAGCTTACCATGTATTCCAGTCTATTTCAAAACAGAAGCAATCAAAACCCCAAACTGGTGGAAAAAATTGCTTATTCTACAGAGACAAATTCCTAGTGCCACATTACATTACCAAGATTTTGGTGGGAGGGGTGTTTAACAAAGAAAACTTACAAATATTGATGTTTGTCGGAACCCGAATCTGTACCGAAAGCGCTTTCGGAGTCCGAAAACCTCGATAAAGCACCAAACTCACTTCTTGGTCTCTTTGGTTGGACTTTCAGCAGCTCAGTCCATCAATCTTGGTCTACCATGGTTAAATTTCCTGAAATTATGGAACTAAATATCAATTTTAAGCAATTTTAAACAATCCTTTTAAAAAATTAAATCTTTTAATTTTTTTAAATTAATTAATCAAAATTTCAATTTCACAAAAACACCTTTCCAAATGCACTGAAATACCTTGCAGACAACATGGCATCTAATTTAGAGCAAAAAAGACTGTCTAGATGCAAGGAGAAGCTGACTACAATCAATCATAGACAGAAATAAGAGAATTTTGATAATTCCAATTAAATTTAATTTCTAAAAAATAAGATTCATACTTTACAGGACTAAATCATCAAAAATCAAGTTTTACATAGTATAAGCTAGATGCTGTCCAAATTTCAATCATTTATCTCTAAAAACATGAGAGCTATTAGCTGTCAAAAAATTTAACGCTACCCACATCTAGGTGGAAGGTCACTGAGATGGGCTCCTATATAACTCTATGTAAAATGCCCTTTTTCAACACATTTTTACACCTTTTCCAAAATAAGAATGAGCAAAACTATGCCTGAAATGGCACAGATCCATCCTTGCCCTGCAAAACTATCAGCAAATGGACCCATCTCATGTGATTCATTTTTTCACAATTTTCACTCAAACATACATACCGTGTTTTTTTCCGCGCCAAAATGGAGACACCGGAAATGGGGGTCACGTGTATCCCTGCACCCAAACACACAGAATAGTCCTGAAAAGAAAGATGGATTCTGGCTCAGAAATGAGAAAACATGTCACTCAAAAGCATCCAATGAAAACCACAGCTCAAAATCATTCATGCAGAGAGCAAGGCACCATCAGAAAAGGGGCCAATTTTTTTTAAAGAACTATTTTAGCACCCCATGGAACGGAAGTACTTCGCTGAGTGACCTTACTCCTAGATGAGAGGATATATTTCCCAAATATATCAAAAGTGATATTTTTTGTTTGATTTAGCCCTAATGCAATAGAAATGTGCATATATAACAGTATTCTAACAATAGATACAGAAGTTGCAGGCATCCAAAAATATGGTACCTCGACTGAATTCCGGGTTCCGCGACACCGCTTTGAGCAATTCAAAGTGATATTTTGAGTCGAAGAGTTTTCCAAAGTTTTTGAAGGATTTTACCATTGAGAAGGCCTATTGCATGTGCAATCCTCCAGTTCTATAATTAAGTCATTTGGAGTCTCTTTTAGCTTTCAAAGTCAAATTTTTAGACAAATTATGCATATTCAGATGTGCATGCCAAAACATACACATTACTGGTCCTTGTAAGTGAGAAAAATGAACCTTTGTACTTAGCAATAGGTCCAATTGCCATTTATTTCTTAGAAATCAGTCCAAATGACTACTTTTGTGAAATTCAATCTTTTGATAATAAGTGATTCCACATCATTTTTAAGGAATTTTAGTCTGTGGCACCAAATTGATGTGGCAGTTGGTTCAGCTTACCATGTATTCCAGTCTATTTCAAAACAGAAGCAATCAAAACCCCAAACTGGTGGAAAAAATTGCTTATTCTACAGAGACAAATTCCTAGTGCCACATTACATTACCAAGATTTTGGTGGGAGGGGTGTTTAACAAAGAAAACTTACAAATATTGATGTTTGTCGGAACCCGAATCTGTACCGAAAGCGCTTTCGGAGTCCGAAAACCTCGATAAAGCACCAAACTCACTTCTTGGTCTCTTTGGTTGGACTTTCAGCAGCTCAGTCCATCAATCTTGGTCTACCATGGTTAAATTTCCTGAAATTATGGAACTAAATATCAATTTTAAGCAATTTTAAACAATCCTTTTAAAAAATTAAATCTTTTAATTTTTTTAAATTAATTAATCAAAATTTCAATTTCACAAAAACACCTTTCCAAATGCACTGAAATACCTTGCAGACAACATGGCATCTAATTTAGAGCAAAAAAGACTGTCTAGATGCAAGGAGAAGCTGACTACAATCAATCATAGACAGAAATAAGAGAATTTTGATAATTCCAATTAAATTTAATTTCTAAAAAATAAGATTCATACTTTACAGGACTAAATCATCAAAAATCAAGTTTTACATAGTATAAGCTAGATGCTGTCCAAATTTCAATCATTTATCTCTAAAAACATGAGAGCTATTAGCTGTCAAAAAATTTAACGCTACCCACATCTAGGTGGAAGGTCACTGAGATGGGCTCCTATATAACTCTATGTAAAATGCCCTTTTTCAACACATTTTTACACCTTTTCCAAAATAAGAATGAGCAAAACTATGCCTGAAATGGCACAGATCCATCCTTGCCCTGCAAAACTATCAGCAAATGGACCCATCTCATGTGATTCATTTTTTCACAATTTTCACTCAAACATACATACCGTGTTTTTTTCCGCGCCAAAATGGAGACACCGGAAATGGGGGTCACGTGTATCCCTGCACCCAAACACACAGAATAGTCCTGAAAAGAAAGATGGATTCTGGCTCAGAAATGAGAAAACATGTCACTCAAAAGCATCCAATGAAAACCACAGCTCAAAATCATTCATGCAGAGAGCAAGGCACCATCAGAAAAGGGGCCAATTTTTTTTAAAGAACTATTTTAGCACCCCATGGAACGGAAGTACTTCGCTGAGTGACCTTACTCCTAGATGAGAGGATATATTTCCCAAATATATCAAAAGTGATATTTTTTGTTTGATTTAGCCCTAATGCAATAGAAATGTGCATATATAACAGTATTCTAACAATAGATACAGAAGTTGCAGGCATCCAAAAATATGGTACCTCGACTGAATTCCGGGTTCCGCGACACCGCTTTGAGCAATTCAAAGTGATATTTTGAGTCGAAGAGTTTTCCAAAGTTTTTGAAGGATTTTACCATTGAGAAGGCCTATTGCATGTGCAATCCTCCAGTTCTATAATTAAGTCATTTGGAGTCTCTTTTAGCTTTCAAAGTCAAATTTTTAGACAAATTATGCATATTCAGATGTGCATGCCAAAACATACACATTACTGGTCCTTGTAAGTGAGAAAAATGAACCTTTGTACTTAGCAATAGGTCCAATTGCCATTTATTTCTTAGAAATCAGTCCAAATGACTACTTTTGTGAAATTCAATCTTTTGATAATAAGTGATTCCACATCATTTTTAAGGAATTTTAGTCTGTGGCACCAAATTGATGTGGCAGTTGGTTCAGCTTACCATGTATTCCAGTCTATTTCAAAACAGAAGCAATCAAAACCCCAAACTGGTGGAAAAAATTGCTTATTCTACAGAGACAAATTCCTAGTGCCACATTACATTACCAAGATTTTGGTGGGAGGGGTGTTTAACAAAGAAAACTTACAAATATTGATGTTTGTCGGAACCCGAATCTGTACCGAAAGCGCTTTCGGAGTCCGAAAACCTCGATAAAGCACCAAACTCACTTCTTGGTCTCTTTGGTTGGACTTTCAGCAGCTCAGTCCATCAATCTTGGTCTACCATGGTTAAATTTCCTGAAATTATGGAACTAAATATCAATTTTAAGCAATTTTAAACAATCCTTTTAAAAAATTAAATCTTTTAATTTTTTTAAATTAATTAATCAAAATTTCAATTTCACAAAAACACCTTTCCAAATGCACTGAAATACCTTGCAGACAACATGGCATCTAATTTAGAGCAAAAAAGACTGTCTAGATGCAAGGAGAAGCTGACTACAATCAATCATAGACAGAAATAAGAGAATTTTGATAATTCCAATTAAATTTAATTTCTAAAAAATAAGATTCATACTTTACAGGACTAAATCATCAAAAATCAAGTTTTACATAGTATAAGCTAGATGCTGTCCAAATTTCAATCATTTATCTCTAAAAACATGAGAGCTATTAGCTGTCAAAAAATTTA
>OY804594.1:17366234-17602417 GCA_963680895.1 Fragum sueziense
AAACTATGCCTGAAATGGCACAGATCCATCCTTGCCCTGCAAAACTATCAGCAAATGGACCCATCTCATGTGATTCATTTTTTCACAATTTTCACTCAAACATACATACCGTGTTTTTTTCCGCGCCAAAATGGAGACACCGGAAATGGGGGTCACGTGTATCCCTGCACCCAAACACACAGAATAGTCCTGAAAAGAAAGATGGATTCTGGCTCAGAAATGAGAAAACATGTCACTCAAAAGCATCCAATGAAAACCACAGCTCAAAATCATTCATGCAGAGAGCAAGGCACCATCAGAAAAGGGGCCAATTTTTTTTAAAGAACTATTTTAGCACCCCATGGAACGGAAGTACTTCGCTGAGTGACCTTACTCCTAGATGAGAGGATATATTTCCCAAATATATCAAAAGTGATATTTTTTGTTTGATTTAGCCCTAATGCAATAGAAATGTGCATATATAACAGTATTCTAACAATAGATACAGAAGTTGCAGGCATCCAAAAATATGGTACCTCGACTGAATTCCGGGTTCCGCGACACCGCTTTGAGCAATTCAAAGTGATATTTTGAGTCGAAGAGTTTTCCAAAGTTTTTGAAGGATTTTACCATTGAGAAGGCCTATTGCATGTGCAATCCTCCAGTTCTATAATTAAGTCATTTGGAGTCTCTTTTAGCTTTCAAAGTCAAATTTTTAGACAAATTATGCATATTCAGATGTGCATGCCAAAACATACACATTACTGGTCCTTGTAAGTGAGAAAAATGAACCTTTGTACTTAGCAATAGGTCCAATTGCCATTTATTTCTTAGAAATCAGTCCAAATGACTACTTTTGTGAAATTCAATCTTTTGATAATAAGTGATTCCACATCATTTTTAAGGAATTTTAGTCTGTGGCACCAAATTGATGTGGCAGTTGGTTCAGCTTACCATGTATTCCAGTCTATTTCAAAACAGAAGCAATCAAAACCCCAAACTGGTGGAAAAAATTGCTTATTCTACAGAGACAAATTCCTAGTGCCACATTACATTACCAAGATTTTGGTGGGAGGGGTGTTTAACAAAGAAAACTTACAAATATTGATGTTTGTCGGAACCCGAATCTGTACCGAAAGCGCTTTCGGAGTCCGAAAACCTCGATAAAGCACCAAACTCACTTCTTGGTCTCTTTGGTTGGACTTTCAGCAGCTCAGTCCATCAATCTTGGTCTACCATGGTTAAATTTCCTGAAATTATGGAACTAAATATCAATTTTAAGCAATTTTAAACAATCCTTTTAAAAAATTAAATCTTTTAATTTTTTTAAATTAATTAATCAAAATTTCAATTTCACAAAAACACCTTTCCAAATGCACTGAAATACCTTGCAGACAACATGGCATCTAATTTAGAGCAAAAAAGACTGTCTAGATGCAAGGAGAAGCTGACTACAATCAATCATAGACAGAAATAAGAGAATTTTGATAATTCCAATTAAATTTAATTTCTAAAAAATAAGATTCATACTTTACAGGACTAAATCATCAAAAATCAAGTTTTACATAGTATAAGCTAGATGCTGTCCAAATTTCAATCATTTATCTCTAAAAACATGAGAGCTATTAGCTGTCAAAAAATTTAACGCTACCCACATCTAGGTGGAAGGTCACTGAGATGGGCTCCTATATAACTCTATGTAAAATGCCCTTTTTCAACACATTTTTACACCTTTTCCAAAATAAGAATGAGCAAAACTATGCCTGAAATGGCACAGATCCATCCTTGCCCTGCAAAACTATCAGCAAATGGACCCATCTCATGTGATTCATTTTTTCACAATTTTCACTCAAACATACATACCGTGTTTTTTTCCGCGCCAAAATGGAGACACCGGAAATGGGGGTCACGTGTATCCCTGCACCCAAACACACAGAATAGTCCTGAAAAGAAAGATGGATTCTGGCTCAGAAATGAGAAAACATGTCACTCAAAAGCATCCAATGAAAACCACAGCTCAAAATCATTCATGCAGAGAGCAAGGCACCATCAGAAAAGGGGCCAATTTTTTTTAAAGAACTATTTTAGCACCCCATGGAACGGAAGTACTTCGCTGAGTGACCTTACTCCTAGATGAGAGGATATATTTCCCAAATATATCAAAAGTGATATTTTTTGTTTGATTTAGCCCTAATGCAATAGAAATGTGCATATATAACAGTATTCTAACAATAGATACAGAAGTTGCAGGCATCCAAAAATATGGTACCTCGACTGAATTCCGGGTTCCGCGACACCGCTTTGAGCAATTCAAAGTGATATTTTGAGTCGAAGAGTTTTCCAAAGTTTTTGAAGGATTTTACCATTGAGAAGGCCTATTGCATGTGCAATCCTCCAGTTCTATAATTAAGTCATTTGGAGTCTCTTTTAGCTTTCAAAGTCAAATTTTTAGACAAATTATGCATATTCAGATGTGCATGCCAAAACATACACATTACTGGTCCTTGTAAGTGAGAAAAATGAACCTTTGTACTTAGCAATAGGTCCAATTGCCATTTATTTCTTAGAAATCAGTCCAAATGACTACTTTTGTGAAATTCAATCTTTTGATAATAAGTGATTCCACATCATTTTTAAGGAATTTTAGTCTGTGGCACCAAATTGATGTGGCAGTTGGTTCAGCTTACCATGTATTCCAGTCTATTTCAAAACAGAAGCAATCAAAACCCCAAACTGGTGGAAAAAATTGCTTATTCTACAGAGACAAATTCCTAGTGCCACATTACATTACCAAGATTTTGGTGGGAGGGGTGTTTAACAAAGAAAACTTACAAATATTGATGTTTGTCGGAACCCGAATCTGTACCGAAAGCGCTTTCGGAGTCCGAAAACCTCGATAAAGCACCAAACTCACTTCTTGGTCTCTTTGGTTGGACTTTCAGCAGCTCAGTCCATCAATCTTGGTCTACCATGGTTAAATTTCCTGAAATTATGGAACTAAATATCAATTTTAAGCAATTTTAAACAATCCTTTTAAAAAATTAAATCTTTTAATTTTTTTAAATTAATTAATCAAAATTTCAATTTCACAAAAACACCTTTCCAAATGCACTGAAATACCTTGCAGACAACATGGCATCTAATTTAGAGCAAAAAAGACTGTCTAGATGCAAGGAGAAGCTGACTACAATCAATCATAGACAGAAATAAGAGAATTTTGATAATTCCAATTAAATTTAATTTCTAAAAAATAAGATTCATACTTTACAGGACTAAATCATCAAAAATCAAGTTTTACATAGTATAAGCTAGATGCTGTCCAAATTTCAATCATTTATCTCTAAAAACATGAGAGCTATTAGCTGTCAAAAAATTTAACGCTACCCACATCTAGGTGGAAGGTCACTGAGATGGGCTCCTATATAACTCTATGTAAAATGCCCTTTTTCAACACATTTTTACACCTTTTCCAAAATAAGAATGAGCAAAACTATGCCTGAAATGGCACAGATCCATCCTTGCCCTGCAAAACTATCAGCAAATGGACCCATCTCATGTGATTCATTTTTTCACAATTTTCACTCAAACATACATACCGTGTTTTTTTCCGCGCCAAAATGGAGACACCGGAAATGGGGGTCACGTGTATCCCTGCACCCAAACACACAGAATAGTCCTGAAAAGAAAGATGGATTCTGGCTCAGAAATGAGAAAACATGTCACTCAAAAGCATCCAATGAAAACCACAGCTCAAAATCATTCATGCAGAGAGCAAGGCACCATCAGAAAAGGGGCCAATTTTTTTTAAAGAACTATTTTAGCACCCCATGGAACGGAAGTACTTCGCTGAGTGACCTTACTCCTAGATGAGAGGATATATTTCCCAAATATATCAAAAGTGATATTTTTTGTTTGATTTAGCCCTAATGCAATAGAAATGTGCATATATAACAGTATTCTAACAATAGATACAGAAGTTGCAGGCATCCAAAAATATGGTACCTCGACTGAATTCCGGGTTCCGCGACACCGCTTTGAGCAATTCAAAGTGATATTTTGAGTCGAAGAGTTTTCCAAAGTTTTTGAAGGATTTTACCATTGAGAAGGCCTATTGCATGTGCAATCCTCCAGTTCTATAATTAAGTCATTTGGAGTCTCTTTTAGCTTTCAAAGTCAAATTTTTAGACAAATTATGCATATTCAGATGTGCATGCCAAAACATACACATTACTGGTCCTTGTAAGTGAGAAAAATGAACCTTTGTACTTAGCAATAGGTCCAATTGCCATTTATTTCTTAGAAATCAGTCCAAATGACTACTTTTGTGAAATTCAATCTTTTGATAATAAGTGATTCCACATCATTTTTAAGGAATTTTAGTCTGTGGCACCAAATTGATGTGGCAGTTGGTTCAGCTTACCATGTATTCCAGTCTATTTCAAAACAGAAGCAATCAAAACCCCAAACTGGTGGAAAAAATTGCTTATTCTACAGAGACAAATTCCTAGTGCCACATTACATTACCAAGATTTTGGTGGGAGGGGTGTTTAACAAAGAAAACTTACAAATATTGATGTTTGTCGGAACCCGAATCTGTACCGAAAGCGCTTTCGGAGTCCGAAAACCTCGATAAAGCACCAAACTCACTTCTTGGTCTCTTTGGTTGGACTTTCAGCAGCTCAGTCCATCAATCTTGGTCTACCATGGTTAAATTTCCTGAAATTATGGAACTAAATATCAATTTTAAGCAATTTTAAACAATCCTTTTAAAAAATTAAATCTTTTAATTTTTTTAAATTAATTAATCAAAATTTCAATTTCACAAAAACACCTTTCCAAATGCACT
The DNA here is from genome assembly GCA_963680895.1 of Fragum sueziense. Classification (NCBI taxonomy): domain Eukaryota; kingdom Metazoa; phylum Mollusca; class Bivalvia; order Cardiida; family Cardiidae; genus Fragum; species Fragum sueziense. The sequence goes on from OY804594.1 coordinate 17,371,060, forward strand.
GAAATACCTTGCAGACAACATGGCATCTAATTTAGAGCAAAAAAGACTGTCTAGATGCAAGGAGAAGCTGACTACAATCAATCATAGACAGAAATAAGAGAATTTTGATAATTCCAATTAAATTTAATTTCTAAAAAATAAGATTCATACTTTACAGGACTAAATCATCAAAAATCAAGTTTTACATAGTATAAGCTAGATGCTGTCCAAATTTCAATCATTTATCTCTAAAAACATGAGAGCTATTAGCTGTCAAAAAATTTAACGCTACCCACATCTAGGTGGAAGGTCACTGAGATGGGCTCCTATATAACTCTATGTAAAATGCCCTTTTTCAACACATTTTTACACCTTTTCCAAAATAAGAATGAGCAAAACTATGCCTGAAATGGCACAGATCCATCCTTGCCCTGCAAAACTATCAGCAAATGGACCCATCTCATGTGATTCATTTTTTCACAATTTTCACTCAAACATACATACCGTGTTTTTTTCCGCGCCAAAATGGAGACACCGGAAATGGGGGTCACGTGTATCCCTGCACCCAAACACACAGAATAGTCCTGAAAAGAAAGATGGATTCTGGCTCAGAAATGAGAAAACATGTCACTCAAAAGCATCCAATGAAAACCACAGCTCAAAATCATTCATGCAGAGAGCAAGGCACCATCAGAAAAGGGGCCAATTTTTTTTAAAGAACTATTTTAGCACCCCATGGAACGGAAGTACTTCGCTGAGTGACCTTACTCCTAGATGAGAGGATATATTTCCCAAATATATCAAAAGTGATATTTTTTGTTTGATTTAGCCCTAATGCAATAGAAATGTGCATATATAACAGTATTCTAACAATAGATACAGAAGTTGCAGGCATCCAAAAATATGGTACCTCGACTGAATTCCGGGTTCCGCGACACCGCTTTGAGCAATTCAAAGTGATATTTTGAGTCGAAGAGTTTTCCAAAGTTTTTGAAGGATTTTACCATTGAGAAGGCCTATTGCATGTGCAATCCTCCAGTTCTATAATTAAGTCATTTGGAGTCTCTTTTAGCTTTCAAAGTCAAATTTTTAGACAAATTATGCATATTCAGATGTGCATGCCAAAACATACACATTACTGGTCCTTGTAAGTGAGAAAAATGAACCTTTGTACTTAGCAATAGGTCCAATTGCCATTTATTTCTTAGAAATCAGTCCAAATGACTACTTTTGTGAAATTCAATCTTTTGATAATAAGTGATTCCACATCATTTTTAAGGAATTTTAGTCTGTGGCACCAAATTGATGTGGCAGTTGGTTCAGCTTACCATGTATTCCAGTCTATTTCAAAACAGAAGCAATCAAAACCCCAAACTGGTGGAAAAAATTGCTTATTCTACAGAGACAAATTCCTAGTGCCACATTACATTACCAAGATTTTGGTGGGAGGGGTGTTTAACAAAGAAAACTTACAAATATTGATGTTTGTCGGAACCCGAATCTGTACCGAAAGCGCTTTCGGAGTCCGAAAACCTCGATAAAGCACCAAACTCACTTCTTGGTCTCTTTGGTTGGACTTTCAGCAGCTCAGTCCATCAATCTTGGTCTACCATGGTTAAATTTCCTGAAATTATGGAACTAAATATCAATTTTAAGCAATTTTAAACAATCCTTTTAAAAAATTAAATCTTTTAATTTTTTTAAATTAATTAATCAAAATTTCAATTTCACAAAAACACCTTTCCAAATGCACTGAAATACCTTGCAGACAACATGGCATCTAATTTAGAGCAAAAAAGACTGTCTAGATGCAAGGAGAAGCTGACTACAATCAATCATAGACAGAAATAAGAGAATTTTGATAATTCCAATTAAATTTAATTTCTAAAAAATAAGATTCATACTTTACAGGACTAAATCATCAAAAATCAAGTTTTACATAGTATAAGCTAGATGCTGTCCAAATTTCAATCATTTATCTCTAAAAACATGAGAGCTATTAGCTGTCAAAAAATTTAACGCTACCCACATCTAGGTGGAAGGTCACTGAGATGGGCTCCTATATAACTCTATGTAAAATGCCCTTTTTCAACACATTTTTACACCTTTTCCAAAATAAGAATGAGCAAAACTATGCCTGAAATGGCACAGATCCATCCTTGCCCTGCAAAACTATCAGCAAATGGACCCATCTCATGTGATTCATTTTTTCACAATTTTCACTCAAACATACATACCGTGTTTTTTTCCGCGCCAAAATGGAGACACCGGAAATGGGGGTCACGTGTATCCCTGCACCCAAACACACAGAATAGTCCTGAAAAGAAAGATGGATTCTGGCTCAGAAATGAGAAAACATGTCACTCAAAAGCATCCAATGAAAACCACAGCTCAAAATCATTCATGCAGAGAGCAAGGCACCATCAGAAAAGGGGCCAATTTTTTTTAAAGAACTATTTTAGCACCCCATGGAACGGAAGTACTTCGCTGAGTGACCTTACTCCTAGATGAGAGGATATATTTCCCAAATATATCAAAAGTGATATTTTTTGTTTGATTTAGCCCTAATGCAATAGAAATGTGCATATATAACAGTATTCTAACAATAGATACAGAAGTTGCAGGCATCCAAAAATATGGTACCTCGACTGAATTCCGGGTTCCGCGACACCGCTTTGAGCAATTCAAAGTGATATTTTGAGTCGAAGAGTTTTCCAAAGTTTTTGAAGGATTTTACCATTGAGAAGGCCTATTGCATGTGCAATCCTCCAGTTCTATAATTAAGTCATTTGGAGTCTCTTTTAGCTTTCAAAGTCAAATTTTTAGACAAATTATGCATATTCAGATGTGCATGCCAAAACATACACATTACTGGTCCTTGTAAGTGAGAAAAATGAACCTTTGTACTTAGCAATAGGTCCAATTGCCATTTATTTCTTAGAAATCAGTCCAAATGACTACTTTTGTGAAATTCAATCTTTTGATAATAAGTGATTCCACATCATTTTTAAGGAATTTTAGTCTGTGGCACCAAATTGATGTGGCAGTTGGTTCAGCTTACCATGTATTCCAGTCTATTTCAAAACAGAAGCAATCAAAACCCCAAACTGGTGGAAAAAATTGCTTATTCTACAGAGACAAATTCCTAGTGCCACATTACATTACCAAGATTTTGGTGGGAGGGGTGTTTAACAAAGAAAACTTACAAATATTGATGTTTGTCGGAACCCGAATCTGTACCGAAAGCGCTTTCGGAGTCCGAAAACCTCGATAAAGCACCAAACTCACTTCTTGGTCTCTTTGGTTGGACTTTCAGCAGCTCAGTCCATCAATCTTGGTCTACCATGGTTAAATTTCCTGAAATTATGGAACTAAATATCAATTTTAAGCAATTTTAAACAATCCTTTTAAAAAATTAAATCTTTTAATTTTTTTAAATTAATTAATCAAAATTTCAATTTCACAAAAACACCTTTCCAAATGCACTGAAATACCTTGCAGACAACATGGCATCTAATTTAGAGCAAAAAAGACTGTCTAGATGCAAGGAGAAGCTGACTACAATCAATCATAGACAGAAATAAGAGAATTTTGATAATTCCAATTAAATTTAATTTCTAAAAAATAAGATTCATACTTTACAGGACTAAATCATCAAAAATCAAGTTTTACATAGTATAAGCTAGATGCTGTCCAAATTTCAATCATTTATCTCTAAAAACATGAGAGCTATTAGCTGTCAAAAAATTTAACGCTACCCACATCTAGGTGGAAGGTCACTGAGATGGGCTCCTATATAACTCTATGTAAAATGCCCTTTTTCAACACATTTTTACACCTTTTCCAAAATAAGAATGAGCAAAACTATGCCTGAAATGGCACAGATCCATCCTTGCCCTGCAAAACTATCAGCAAATGGACCCATCTCATGTGATTCATTTTTTCACAATTTTCACTCAAACATACATACCGTGTTTTTTTCCGCGCCAAAATGGAGACACCGGAAATGGGGGTCACGTGTATCCCTGCACCCAAACACACAGAATAGTCCTGAAAAGAAAGATGGATTCTGGCTCAGAAATGAGAAAACATGTCACTCAAAAGCATCCAATGAAAACCACAGCTCAAAATCATTCATGCAGAGAGCAAGGCACCATCAGAAAAGGGGCCAATTTTTTTTAAAGAACTATTTTAGCACCCCATGGAACGGAAGTACTTCGCTGAGTGACCTTACTCCTAGATGAGAGGATATATTTCCCAAATATATCAAAAGTGATATTTTTTGTTTGATTTAGCCCTAATGCAATAGAAATGTGCATATATAACAGTATTCTAACAATAGATACAGAAGTTGCAGGCATCCAAAAATATGGTACCTCGACTGAATTCCGGGTTCCGCGACACCGCTTTGAGCAATTCAAAGTGATATTTTGAGTCGAAGAGTTTTCCAAAGTTTTTGAAGGATTTTACCATTGAGAAGGCCTATTGCATGTGCAATCCTCCAGTTCTATAATTAAGTCATTTGGAGTCTCTTTTAGCTTTCAAAGTCAAATTTTTAGACAAATTATGCATATTCAGATGTGCATGCCAAAACATACACATTACTGGTCCTTGTAAGTGAGAAAAATGAACCTTTGTACTTAGCAATAGGTCCAATTGCCATTTATTTCTTAGAAATCAGTCCAAATGACTACTTTTGTGAAATTCAATCTTTTGATAATAAGTGATTCCACATCATTTTTAAGGAATTTTAGTCTGTGGCACCAAATTGATGTGGCAGTTGGTTCAGCTTACCATGTATTCCAGTCTATTTCAAAACAGAAGCAATCAAAACCCCAAACTGGTGGAAAAAATTGCTTATTCTACAGAGACAAATTCCTAGTGCCACATTACATTACCAAGATTTTGGTGGGAGGGGTGTTTAACAAAGAAAACTTACAAATATTGATGTTTGTCGGAACCCGAATCTGTACCGAAAGCGCTTTCGGAGTCCGAAAACCTCGATAAAGCACCAAACTCACTTCTTGGTCTCTTTGGTTGGACTTTCAGCAGCTCAGTCCATCAATCTTGGTCTACCATGGTTAAATTTCCTGAAATTATGGAACTAAATATCAATTTTAAGCAATTTTAAACAATCCTTTTAAAAAATTAAATCTTTTAATTTTTTTAAATTAATTAATCAAAATTTCAATTTCACAAAAACACCTTTCCAAATGCACTGAAATACCTTGCAGACAACATGGCATCTAATTTAGAGCAAAAAAGACTGTCTAGATGCAAGGAGAAGCTGACTACAATCAATCATAGACAGAAATAAGAGAATTTTGATAATTCCAATTAAATTTAATTTCTAAAAAATAAGATTCATACTTTACAGGACTAAATCATCAAAAATCAAGTTTTACATAGTATAAGCTAGATGCTGTCCAAATTTCAATCATTTATCTCTAAAAACATGAGAGCTATTAGCTGTCAAAAAATTTAACGCTACCCACATCTAGGTGGAAGGTCACTGAGATGGGCTCCTATATAACTCTATGTAAAATGCCCTTTTTCAACACATTTTTACACCTTTTCCAAAATAAGAATGAGCAAAACTATGCCTGAAATGGCACAGATCCATCCTTGCCCTGCAAAACTATCAGCAAATGGACCCATCTCATGTGATTCATTTTTTCACAATTTTCACTCAAACATACATACCGTGTTTTTTTCCGCGCCAAAATGGAGACACCGGAAATGGGGGTCACGTGTATCCCTGCACCCAAACACACAGAATAGTCCTGAAAAGAAAGATGGATTCTGGCTCAGAAATGAGAAAACATGTCACTCAAAAGCATCCAATGAAAACCACAGCTCAAAATCATTCATGCAGAGAGCAAGGCACCATCAGAAAAGGGGCCAATTTTTTTTAAAGAACTATTTTAGCACCCCATGGAACGGAAGTACTTCGCTGAGTGACCTTACTCCTAGATGAGAGGATATATTTCCCAAATATATCAAAAGTGATATTTTTTGTTTGATTTAGCCCTAATGCAATAGAAATGTGCATATATAACAGTATTCTAACAATAGATACAGAAGTTGCAGGCATCCAAAAATATGGTACCTCGACTGAATTCCGGGTTCCGCGACACCGCTTTGAGCAATTCAAAGTGATATTTTGAGTCGAAGAGTTTTCCAAAGTTTTTGAAGGATTTTACCATTGAGAAGGCCTATTGCATGTGCAATCCTCCAGTTCTATAATTAAGTCATTTGGAGTCTCTTTTAGCTTTCAAAGTCAAATTTTTAGACAAATTATGCATATTCAGATGTGCATGCCAAAACATACACATTACTGGTCCTTGTAAGTGAGAAAAATGAACCTTTGTACTTAGCAATAGGTCCAATTGCCATTTATTTCTTAGAAATCAGTCCAAATGACTACTTTTGTGAAATTCAATCTTTTGATAATAAGTGATTCCACATCATTTTTAAGGAATTTTAGTCTGTGGCACCAAATTGATGTGGCAGTTGGTTCAGCTTACCATGTATTCCAGTCTATTTCAAAACAGAAGCAATCAAAACCCCAAACTGGTGGAAAAAATTGCTTATTCTACAGAGACAAATTCCTAGTGCCACATTACATTACCAAGATTTTGGTGGGAGGGGTGTTTAACAAAGAAAACTTACAAATATTGATGTTTGTCGGAACCCGAATCTGTACCGAAAGCGCTTTCGGAGTCCGAAAACCTCGATAAAGCACCAAACTCACTTCTTGGTCTCTTTGGTTGGACTTTCAGCAGCTCAGTCCATCAATCTTGGTCTACCATGGTTAAATTTCCTGAAATTATGGAACTAAATATCAATTTTAAGCAATTTTAAACAATCCTTTTAAAAAATTAAATCTTTTAATTTTTTTAAATTAATTAATCAAAATTTCAATTTCACAAAAACACCTTTCCAAATGCACTGAAATACCTTGCAGACAACATGGCATCTAATTTAGAGCAAAAAAGACTGTCTAGATGCAAGGAGAAGCTGACTACAATCAATCATAGACAGAAATAAGAGAATTTTGATAATTCCAATTAAATTTAATTTCTAAAAAATAAGATTCATACTTTACAGGACTAAATCATCAAAAATCAAGTTTTACATAGTATAAGCTAGATGCTGTCCAAATTTCAATCATTTATCTCTAAAAACATGAGAGCTATTAGCTGTCAAAAAATTTAACGCTACCCACATCTAGGTGGAAGGTCACTGAGATGGGCTCCTATATAACTCTATGTAAAATGCCCTTTTTCAACACATTTTTACACCTTTTCCAAAATAAGAATGAGCAAAACTATGCCTGAAATGGCACAGATCCATCCTTGCCCTGCAAAACTATCAGCAAATGGACCCATCTCATGTGATTCATTTTTTCACAATTTTCACTCAAACATACATACCGTGTTTTTTTCCGCGCCAAAATGGAGACACCGGAAATGGGGGTCACGTGTATCCCTGCACCCAAACACACAGAATAGTCCTGAAAAGAAAGATGGATTCTGGCTCAGAAATGAGAAAACATGTCACTCAAAAGCATCCAATGAAAACCACAGCTCAAAATCATTCATGCAGAGAGCAAGGCACCATCAGAAAAGGGGCCAATTTTTTTTAAAGAACTATTTTAGCACCCCATGGAACGGAAGTACTTCGCTGAGTGACCTTACTCCTAGATGAGAGGATATATTTCCCAAATATATCAAAAGTGATATTTTTTGTTTGATTTAGCCCTAATGCAATAGAAATGTGCATATATAACAGTATTCTAACAATAGATACAGAAGTTGCAGGCATCCAAAAATATGGTACCTCGACTGAATTCCGGGTTCCGCGACACCGCTTTGAGCAATTCAAAGTGATATTTTGAGTCGAAGAGTTTTCCAAAGTTTTTGAAGGATTTTACCATTGAGAAGGCCTATTGCATGTGCAATCCTCCAGTTCTATAATTAAGTCATTTGGAGTCTCTTTTAGCTTTCAAAGTCAAATTTTTAGACAAATTATGCATATTCAGATGTGCATGCCAAAACATACACATTACTGGTCCTTGTAAGTGAGAAAAATGAACCTTTGTACTTAGCAATAGGTCCAATTGCCATTTATTTCTTAGAAATCAGTCCAAATGACTACTTTTGTGAAATTCAATCTTTTGATAATAAGTGATTCCACATCATTTTTAAGGAATTTTAGTCTGTGGCACCAAATTGATGTGGCAGTTGGTTCAGCTTACCATGTATTCCAGTCTATTTCAAAACAGAAGCAATCAAAACCCCAAACTGGTGGAAAAAATTGCTTATTCTACAGAGACAAATTCCTAGTGCCACATTACATTACCAAGATTTTGGTGGGAGGGGTGTTTAACAAAGAAAACTTACAAATATTGATGTTTGTCGGAACCCGAATCTGTACCGAAAGCGCTTTCGGAGTCCGAAAACCTCGATAAAGCACCAAACTCACTTCTTGGTCTCTTTGGTTGGACTTTCAGCAGCTCAGTCCATCAATCTTGGTCTACCATGGTTAAATTTCCTGAAATTATGGAACTAAATATCAATTTTAAGCAATTTTAAACAATCCTTTTAAAAAATTAAATCTTTTAATTTTTTTAAATTAATTAATCAAAATTTCAATTTCACAAAAACACCTTTCCAAATGCACTGAAATACCTTGCAGACAACATGGCATCTAATTTAGAGCAAAAAAGACTGTCTAGATGCAAGGAGAAGCTGACTACAATCAATCATAGACAGAAATAAGAGAATTTTGATAATTCCAATTAAATTTAATTTCTAAAAAATAAGATTCATACTTTACAGGACTAAATCATCAAAAATCAAGTTTTACATAGTATAAGCTAGATGCTGTCCAAATTTCAATCATTTATCTCTAAAAACATGAGAGCTATTAGCTGTCAAAAAATTTAACGCTACCCACATCTAGGTGGAAGGTCACTGAGATGGGCTCCTATATAACTCTATGTAAAATGCCCTTTTTCAACACATTTTTACACCTTTTCCAAAATAAGAATGAGCAAAACTATGCCTGAAATGGCACAGATCCATCCTTGCCCTGCAAAACTATCAGCAAATGGACCCATCTCATGTGATTCATTTTTTCACAATTTTCACTCAAACATACATACCGTGTTTTTTTCCGCGCCAAAATGGAGACACCGGAAATGGGGGTCACGTGTATCCCTGCACCCAAACACACAGAATAGTCCTGAAAAGAAAGATGGATTCTGGCTCAGAAATGAGAAAACATGTCACTCAAAAGCATCCAATGAAAACCACAGCTCAAAATCATTCATGCAGAGAGCAAGGCACCATCAGAAAAGGGGCCAATTTTTTTTAAAGAACTATTTTAGCACCCCATGGAACGGAAGTACTTCGCTGAGTGACCTTACTCCTAGATGAGAGGATATATTTCCCAAATATATCAAAAGTGATATTTTTTGTTTGATTTAGCCCTAATGCAATAGAAATGTGCATATATAACAGTATTCTAACAATAGATACAGAAGTTGCAGGCATCCAAAAATATGGTACCTCGACTGAATTCCGGGTTCCGCGACACCGCTTTGAGCAATTCAAAGTGATATTTTGAGTCGAAGAGTTTTCCAAAGTTTTTGAAGGATTTTACCATTGAGAAGGCCTATTGCATGTGCAATCCTCCAGTTCTATAATTAAGTCATTTGGAGTCTCTTTTAGCTTTCAAAGTCAAATTTTTAGACAAATTATGCATATTCAGATGTGCATGCCAAAACATACACATTACTGGTCCTTGTAAGTGAGAAAAATGAACCTTTGTACTTAGCAATAGGTCCAATTGCCATTTATTTCTTAGAAATCAGTCCAAATGACTACTTTTGTGAAATTCAATCTTTTGATAATAAGTGATTCCACATCATTTTTAAGGAATTTTAGTCTGTGGCACCAAATTGATGTGGCAGTTGGTTCAGCTTACCATGTATTCCAGTCTATTTCAAAACAGAAGCAATCAAAACCCCAAACTGGTGGAAAAAATTGCTTATTCTACAGAGACAAATTCCTAGTGCCACATTACATTACCAAGATTTTGGTGGGAGGGGTGTTTAACAAAGAAAACTTACAAATATTGATGTTTGTCGGAACCCGAATCTGTACCGAAAGCGCTTTCGGAGTCCGAAAACCTCGATAAAGCACCAAACTCACTTCTTGGTCTCTTTGGTTGGACTTTCAGCAGCTCAGTCCATCAATCTTGGTCTACCATGGTTAAATTTCCTGAAATTATGGAACTAAATATCAATTTTAAGCAATTTTAAACAATCCTTTTAAAAAATTAAATCTTTTAATTTTTTTAAATTAATTAATCAAAATTTCAATTTCACAAAAACACCTTTCCAAATGCACTGAAATACCTTGCAGACAACATGGCATCTAATTTAGAGCAAAAAAGACTGTCTAGATGCAAGGAGAAGCTGACTACAATCAATCATAGACAGAAATAAGAGAATTTTGATAATTCCAATTAAATTTAATTTCTAAAAAATAAGATTCATACTTTACAGGACTAAATCATCAAAAATCAAGTTTTACATAGTATAAGCTAGATGCTGTCCAAATTTCAATCATTTATCTCTAAAAACATGAGAGCTATTAGCTGTCAAAAAATTTAACGCTACCCACATCTAGGTGGAAGGTCACTGAGATGGGCTCCTATATAACTCTATGTAAAATGCCCTTTTTCAACACATTTTTACACCTTTTCCAAAATAAGAATGAGCAAAACTATGCCTGAAATGGCACAGATCCATCCTTGCCCTGCAAAACTATCAGCAAATGGACCCATCTCATGTGATTCATTTTTTCACAATTTTCACTCAAACATACATACCGTGTTTTTTTCCGCGCCAAAATGGAGACACCGGAAATGGGGGTCACGTGTATCCCTGCACCCAAACACACAGAATAGTCCTGAAAAGAAAGATGGATTCTGGCTCAGAAATGAGAAAACATGTCACTCAAAAGCATCCAATGAAAACCACAGCTCAAAATCATTCATGCAGAGAGCAAGGCACCATCAGAAAAGGGGCCAATTTTTTTTAAAGAACTATTTTAGCACCCCATGGAACGGAAGTACTTCGCTGAGTGACCTTACTCCTAGATGAGAGGATATATTTCCCAAATATATCAAAAGTGATATTTTTTGTTTGATTTAGCCCTAATGCAATAGAAATGTGCATATATAACAGTATTCTAACAATAGATACAGAAGTTGCAGGCATCCAAAAATATGGTACCTCGACTGAATTCCGGGTTCCGCGACACCGCTTTGAGCAATTCAAAGTGATATTTTGAGTCGAAGAGTTTTCCAAAGTTTTTGAAGGATTTTACCATTGAGAAGGCCTATTGCATGTGCAATCCTCCAGTTCTATAATTAAGTCATTTGGAGTCTCTTTTAGCTTTCAAAGTCAAATTTTTAGACAAATTATGCATATTCAGATGTGCATGCCAAAACATACACATTACTGGTCCTTGTAAGTGAGAAAAATGAACCTTTGTACTTAGCAATAGGTCCAATTGCCATTTATTTCTTAGAAATCAGTCCAAATGACTACTTTTGTGAAATTCAATCTTTTGATAATAAGTGATTCCACATCATTTTTAAGGAATTTTAGTCTGTGGCACCAAATTGATGTGGCAGTTGGTTCAGCTTACCATGTATTCCAGTCTATTTCAAAACAGAAGCAATCAAAACCCCAAACTGGTGGAAAAAATTGCTTATTCTACAGAGACAAATTCCTAGTGCCACATTACATTACCAAGATTTTGGTGGGAGGGGTGTTTAACAAAGAAAACTTACAAATATTGATGTTTGTCGGAACCCGAATCTGTACCGAAAGCGCTTTCGGAGTCCGAAAACCTCGATAAAGCACCAAACTCACTTCTTGGTCTCTTTGGTTGGACTTTCAGCAGCTCAGTCCATCAATCTTGGTCTACCATGGTTAAATTTCCTGAAATTATGGAACTAAATATCAATTTTAAGCAATTTTAAACAATCCTTTTAAAAAATTAAATCTTTTAATTTTTTTAAATTAATTAATCAAAATTTCAATTTCACAAAAACACCTTTCCAAATGCACTGAAATACCTTGCAGACAACATGGCATCTAATTTAGAGCAAAAAAGACTGTCTAGATGCAAGGAGAAGCTGACTACAATCAATCATAGACAGAAATAAGAGAATTTTGATAATTCCAATTAAATTTAATTTCTAAAAAATAAGATTCATACTTTACAGGACTAAATCATCAAAAATCAAGTTTTACATAGTATAAGCTAGATGCTGTCCAAATTTCAATCATTTATCTCTAAAAACATGAGAGCTATTAGCTGTCAAAAAATTTAACGCTACCCACATCTAGGTGGAAGGTCACTGAGATGGGCTCCTATATAACTCTATGTAAAATGCCCTTTTTCAACACATTTTTACACCTTTTCCAAAATAAGAATGAGCAAAACTATGCCTGAAATGGCACAGATCCATCCTTGCCCTGCAAAACTATCAGCAAATGGACCCATCTCATGTGATTCATTTTTTCACAATTTTCACTCAAACATACATACCGTGTTTTTTTCCGCGCCAAAATGGAGACACCGGAAATGGGGGTCACGTGTATCCCTGCACCCAAACACACAGAATAGTCCTGAAAAGAAAGATGGATTCTGGCTCAGAAATGAGAAAACATGTCACTCAAAAGCATCCAATGAAAACCACAGCTCAAAATCATTCATGCAGAGAGCAAGGCACCATCAGAAAAGGGGCCAATTTTTTTTAAAGAACTATTTTAGCACCCCATGGAACGGAAGTACTTCGCTGAGTGACCTTACTCCTAGATGAGAGGATATATTTCCCAAATATATCAAAAGTGATATTTTTTGTTTGATTTAGCCCTAATGCAATAGAAATGTGCATATATAACAGTATTCTAACAATAGATACAGAAGTTGCAGGCATCCAAAAATATGGTACCTCGACTGAATTCCGGGTTCCGCGACACCGCTTTGAGCAATTCAAAGTGATATTTTGAGTCGAAGAGTTTTCCAAAGTTTTTGAAGGATTTTACCATTGAGAAGGCCTATTGCATGTGCAATCCTCCAGTTCTATAATTAAGTCATTTGGAGTCTCTTTTAGCTTTCAAAGTCAAATTTTTAGACAAATTATGCATATTCAGATGTGCATGCCAAAACATACACATTACTGGTCCTTGTAAGTGAGAAAAATGAACCTTTGTACTTAGCAATAGGTCCAATTGCCATTTATTTCTTAGAAATCAGTCCAAATGACTACTTTTGTGAAATTCAATCTTTTGATAATAAGTGATTCCACATCATTTTTAAGGAATTTTAGTCTGTGGCACCAAATTGATGTGGCAGTTGGTTCAGCTTACCATGTATTCCAGTCTATTTCAAAACAGAAGCAATCAAAACCCCAAACTGGTGGAAAAAATTGCTTATTCTACAGAGACAAATTCCTAGTGCCACATTACATTACCAAGATTTTGGTGGGAGGGGTGTTTAACAAAGAAAACTTACAAATATTGATGTTTGTCGGAACCCGAATCTGTACCGAAAGCGCTTTCGGAGTCCGAAAACCTCGATAAAGCACCAAACTCACTTCTTGGTCTCTTTGGTTGGACTTTCAGCAGCTCAGTCCATCAATCTTGGTCTACCATGGTTAAATTTCCTGAAATTATGGAACTAAATATCAATTTTAAGCAATTTTAAACAATCCTTTTAAAAAATTAAATCTTTTAATTTTTTTAAATTAATTAATCAAAATTTCAATTTCACAAAAACACCTTTCCAAATGCACTGAAATACCTTGCAGACAACATGGCATCTAATTTAGAGCAAAAAAGACTGTCTAGATGCAAGGAGAAGCTGACTACAATCAATCATAGACAGAAATAAGAGAATTTTGATAATTCCAATTAAATTTAATTTCTAAAAAATAAGATTCATACTTTACAGGACTAAATCATCAAAAATCAAGTTTTACATAGTATAAGCTAGATGCTGTCCAAATTTCAATCATTTATCTCTAAAAACATGAGAGCTATTAGCTGTCAAAAAATTTAACGCTACCCACATCTAGGTGGAAGGTCACTGAGATGGGCTCCTATATAACTCTATGTAAAATGCCCTTTTTCAACACATTTTTACACCTTTTCCAAAATAAGAATGAGCAAAACTATGCCTGAAATGGCACAGATCCATCCTTGCCCTGCAAAACTATCAGCAAATGGACCCATCTCATGTGATTCATTTTTTCACAATTTTCACTCAAACATACATACCGTGTTTTTTTCCGCGCCAAAATGGAGACACCGGAAATGGGGGTCACGTGTATCCCTGCACCCAAACACACAGAATAGTCCTGAAAAGAAAGATGGATTCTGGCTCAGAAATGAGAAAACATGTCACTCAAAAGCATCCAATGAAAACCACAGCTCAAAATCATTCATGCAGAGAGCAAGGCACCATCAGAAAAGGGGCCAATTTTTTTTAAAGAACTATTTTAGCACCCCATGGAACGGAAGTACTTCGCTGAGTGACCTTACTCCTAGATGAGAGGATATATTTCCCAAATATATCAAAAGTGATATTTTTTGTTTGATTTAGCCCTAATGCAATAGAAATGTGCATATATAACAGTATTCTAACAATAGATACAGAAGTTGCAGGCATCCAAAAATATGGTACCTCGACTGAATTCCGGGTTCCGCGACACCGCTTTGAGCAATTCAAAGTGATATTTTGAGTCGAAGAGTTTTCCAAAGTTTTTGAAGGATTTTACCATTGAGAAGGCCTATTGCATGTGCAATCCTCCAGTTCTATAATTAAGTCATTTGGAGTCTCTTTTAGCTTTCAAAGTCAAATTTTTAGACAAATTATGCATATTCAGATGTGCATGCCAAAACATACACATTACTGGTCCTTGTAAGTGAGAAAAATGAACCTTTGTACTTAGCAATAGGTCCAATTGCCATTTATTTCTTAGAAATCAGTCCAAATGACTACTTTTGTGAAATTCAATCTTTTGATAATAAGTGATTCCACATCATTTTTAAGGAATTTTAGTCTGTGGCACCAAATTGATGTGGCAGTTGGTTCAGCTTACCATGTATTCCAGTCTATTTCAAAACAGAAGCAATCAAAACCCCAAACTGGTGGAAAAAATTGCTTATTCTACAGAGACAAATTCCTAGTGCCACATTACATTACCAAGATTTTGGTGGGAGGGGTGTTTAACAAAGAAAACTTACAAATATTGATGTTTGTCGGAACCCGAATCTGTACCGAAAGCGCTTTCGGAGTCCGAAAACCTCGATAAAGCACCAAACTCACTTCTTGGTCTCTTTGGTTGGACTTTCAGCAGCTCAGTCCATCAATCTTGGTCTACCATGGTTAAATTTCCTGAAATTATGGAACTAAATATCAATTTTAAGCAATTTTAAACAATCCTTTTAAAAAATTAAATCTTTTAATTTTTTTAAATTAATTAATCAAAATTTCAATTTCACAAAAACACCTTTCCAAATGCACTGAAATACCTTGCAGACAACATGGCATCTAATTTAGAGCAAAAAAGACTGTCTAGATGCAAGGAGAAGCTGACTACAATCAATCATAGACAGAAATAAGAGAATTTTGATAATTCCAATTAAATTTAATTTCTAAAAAATAAGATTCATACTTTACAGGACTAAATCATCAAAAATCAAGTTTTACATAGTATAAGCTAGATGCTGTCCAAATTTCAATCATTTATCTCTAAAAACATGAGAGCTATTAGCTGTCAAAAAATTTAACGCTACCCACATCTAGGTGGAAGGTCACTGAGATGGGCTCCTATATAACTCTATGTAAAATGCCCTTTTTCAACACATTTTTACACCTTTTCCAAAATAAGAATGAGCAAAACTATGCCTGAAATGGCACAGATCCATCCTTGCCCTGCAAAACTATCAGCAAATGGACCCATCTCATGTGATTCATTTTTTCACAATTTTCACTCAAACATACATACCGTGTTTTTTTCCGCGCCAAAATGGAGACACCGGAAATGGGGGTCACGTGTATCCCTGCACCCAAACACACAGAATAGTCCTGAAAAGAAAGATGGATTCTGGCTCAGAAATGAGAAAACATGTCACTCAAAAGCATCCAATGAAAACCACAGCTCAAAATCATTCATGCAGAGAGCAAGGCACCATCAGAAAAGGGGCCAATTTTTTTTAAAGAACTATTTTAGCACCCCATGGAACGGAAGTACTTCGCTGAGTGACCTTACTCCTAGATGAGAGGATATATTTCCCAAATATATCAAAAGTGATATTTTTTGTTTGATTTAGCCCTAATGCAATAGAAATGTGCATATATAACAGTATTCTAACAATAGATACAGAAGTTGCAGGCATCCAAAAATATGGTACCTCGACTGAATTCCGGGTTCCGCGACACCGCTTTGAGCAATTCAAAGTGATATTTTGAGTCGAAGAGTTTTCCAAAGTTTTTGAAGGATTTTACCATTGAGAAGGCCTATTGCATGTGCAATCCTCCAGTTCTATAATTAAGTCATTTGGAGTCTCTTTTAGCTTTCAAAGTCAAATTTTTAGACAAATTATGCATATTCAGATGTGCATGCCAAAACATACACATTACTGGTCCTTGTAAGTGAGAAAAATGAACCTTTGTACTTAGCAATAGGTCCAATTGCCATTTATTTCTTAGAAATCAGTCCAAATGACTACTTTTGTGAAATTCAATCTTTTGATAATAAGTGATTCCACATCATTTTTAAGGAATTTTAGTCTGTGGCACCAAATTGATGTGGCAGTTGGTTCAGCTTACCATGTATTCCAGTCTATTTCAAAACAGAAGCAATCAAAACCCCAAACTGGTGGAAAAAATTGCTTATTCTACAGAGACAAATTCCTAGTGCCACATTACATTACCAAGATTTTGGTGGGAGGGGTGTTTAACAAAGAAAACTTACAAATATTGATGTTTGTCGGAACCCGAATCTGTACCGAAAGCGCTTTCGGAGTCCGAAAACCTCGATAAAGCACCAAACTCACTTCTTGGTCTCTTTGGTTGGACTTTCAGCAGCTCAGTCCATCAATCTTGGTCTACCATGGTTAAATTTCCTGAAATTATGGAACTAAATATCAATTTTAAGCAATTTTAAACAATCCTTTTAAAAAATTAAATCTTTTAATTTTTTTAAATTAATTAATCAAAATTTCAATTTCACAAAAACACCTTTCCAAATGCACTGAAATACCTTGCAGACAACATGGCATCTAATTTAGAGCAAAAAAGACTGTCTAGATGCAAGGAGAAGCTGACTACAATCAATCATAGACAGAAATAAGAGAATTTTGATAATTCCAATTAAATTTAATTTCTAAAAAATAAGATTCATACTTTACAGGACTAAATCATCAAAAATCAAGTTTTACATAGTATAAGCTAGATGCTGTCCAAATTTCAATCATTTATCTCTAAAAACATGAGAGCTATTAGCTGTCAAAAAATTTAACGCTACCCACATCTAGGTGGAAGGTCACTGAGATGGGCTCCTATATAACTCTATGTAAAATGCCCTTTTTCAACACATTTTTACACCTTTTCCAAAATAAGAATGAGCAAAACTATGCCTGAAATGGCACAGATCCATCCTTGCCCTGCAAAACTATCAGCAAATGGACCCATCTCATGTGATTCATTTTTTCACAATTTTCACTCAAACATACATACCGTGTTTTTTTCCGCGCCAAAATGGAGACACCGGAAATGGGGGTCACGTGTATCCCTGCACCCAAACACACAGAATAGTCCTGAAAAGAAAGATGGATTCTGGCTCAGAAATGAGAAAACATGTCACTCAAAAGCATCCAATGAAAACCACAGCTCAAAATCATTCATGCAGAGAGCAAGGCACCATCAGAAAAGGGGCCAATTTTTTTTAAAGAACTATTTTAGCACCCCATGGAACGGAAGTACTTCGCTGAGTGACCTTACTCCCCTTGATATAAACTTCTTTTCCGGAAGTAATTTATTTCCAACTTCCGGGTGGAGTTGGATCGAACTTTTTTCTTATCAAAAAGAAATCACGCGAAAGGCGTACATTGGAGAGTGACAACTGTCGAAAAATGATTTCCATTGCAAGAAGAAAGGATAGTTCAACGAATAAACAATGGCGGACTTTGTTAACATTCCAGTCGTGCACATAACACGCTTCAATATTGGCACTTCAACCTCTCGTTTCCTCATTTCCATACATTGAGTCTTCATTCGTCACTTGTTACCGGCAACGATTTCAGTCAACCGAATTCACACGAAATGGCATTCTTACATATTCCTATTTGACTTTTGCTCAGATTCTGTAAATAATGTAGCTTGTCATGTTATGAATGTCTAGTTTTGTTTATGAAATATTGTGCATGAATGTAGTCGGTATATCGTTTTCCATTAATTGTACATAATTAAGTAGAAAAAGTATTTGCTGCACAAAAATGGGTGATCCATGTATGCGGAAAAGTTCTGCATTGAACCGGCTCCGGAACCAGTTGAAGAAAAAGAGAGAATCCCTGGCAGACCATTTTGAATTCAAGATGTACATAGTTTTTCATTTCAAGGAAAAGGTATTCTAGCATTTTTTGTTTTAAATTGCATTTTAGGAAACAGGGGGGGGGGGGGGGGGGGGGGGGGAGGTACTAAGCTAAATCTCCATTAGTCCTAGCTGGTTGCGACTGTTAAGGGTAGCAAATGTAAAATCATTCAAAGTCACTTTTCAAGGTACAGCATGGCATAAACAATAGAAATTACTTCATAATGTTTAAAACTACCTATATGTTACTGAAATATTGCTTTGTCTACTAAATTATGCCTTTGAAACATGTTTTCATTTCAACTGGCGAGCGAGTCGGCCATCTTGATTTTGTTCATGGCTGTTGGAAATTTGGTTTGATTTGAATAAAACAAGATAAAATTTTATTTCAAAATTATACTGAAGTGAAAAACAATTGATTTATCTTTCAATCTATGCCATTTTTAGATCAAAATTTCGATTTTAGACATAGTAGTTTGATGGCTAAACATCGACGTTTTCCGCATGGCGGAAGTGCTATGTACAAAATGGCGTATCTGATAAGACCGGACATTGAAATATGTCCAGGCTTATAGATAGGACTAAATCTCCATGTTTGAAGATTTAATAACTTTTAGTTGTACCCTCAATATTGCATTTTTTTACATAAAATTGACCTGAGACATCGTTTTACAAGTATTGCACAATTTTGACTGAATTTCTGCATTCAAATAAAATAACATGGCTACGTATGAGGGTTCATTTGAACATCCAAACCCCCTCTTGATCAGCCACTGTGGAATATCAGGAATTTGGTATAGTCTCCCATTCTCATAGTGTCCAAGCAAGAAAAGTGTTTGTTATAAATTTATATTTTTTTCTAGCTCTTTTGGACTTTGTATCAAAAAGTCAGATTCCAGTGTCAGGGCTAGAATTTCCCTAAAAAAGTAACTCGCAATATTTTGCTAGTAGCTCTTGAAACCACTAGCAAAAAGTCAAAATCACTCGCAATCTGATTTTGTAAATTGTAAAAGTCTTCATTTTGAAAGAAAAGTATAATTTGGTGCATGTTTATTGATGATATGTTCAAAAACTAGTATGTTAATCAATAATTGGAAGTGGTTTTCTGATCATTTTCAAGATGCTTTGATAAAACTTGTTGGTGGGGAAATTTTTACTACTCGCCAAAAAAATCTAGTGTCAGATAGAATCACTAGCAATTTTCAATTTTAACTAGCAAATTGCTAGTATGCTAGTGGAAATTCGAGCCCTGAGTGTGTGAAAACCTTGATGTCTGACTCAATTCTTGTGTATAAACATTTACAACATGGAATTGAGAATGATTAATCTTAGTTGTGTATTGAACTTTTCCCTCAATTTATTATATATATATATAATAAGTAGTTTAACCCTTTCGCCAACAAGATCTGGTTTTAATGCCCCTTATGGAAAAGTCTGGAGAAAACATTGAGTCAAAAGAAAAAAAATGCTGATAATCAGCATTTTCTCCTTTTGTCTCAAAATTTTCTGAGCTATGTCATACAAACACCTCATCTTTATCAACAACCACCTTGTTGTCTCCGAGAGCTTTCCAATTGTCTGGCACTATACGTTTGTTGTTTAAGAAAGGGTTGAACTAAACTCACAACATAGAATTTGATTATTTTTGTTATTTTTCAGAAGAAAAAATCAGCTATCTACGAGATATCTGAGGTTCTGCCTGTGATGACTAACAATTATGAAGAAAGCATACTTAAAGGAGCAAAGGTATCTTAATCCATATCTATAGCAATAGAGAAGAGTGTGTGAAACCATTCTATATTGGTTATTTCAATATTTAAAATCCAAACCCTATGTTGTGGGCACTCATTTGAATCATCTAGATGAGACAATTGCAATGAGTACCCACAACAAATTTACATACAGTTTGATTAATTATATAAATGGAAATGTTCCTTTTTTGTAAAATCTTCACTGCCTCTTATCTCTAGCTCTATAATATTATTAGTTAAATATGGTTTCTTGCTGGGGTATATGACCATTTATTCCCGGCTGGAAAAATGATGTCACGCAAGCCGAAGGCCAGAATTTTCTTAACAGTATAATAAATATCAATGTGCGGGAATATTATATAGTTTTTGCCGTATCTGTCTGTCAGACTGTCAACAGAAGTCCGATATTATTATTATTATTTAATATTGGCTTTAATTTTTTCAACCATAAGTGATGGGGATATTATATATCATAATTCGCATGCATTTTTAACATTTCTAAAGACTTAACATGGAGCCAGCTCAGACTGAGGCTGAGCATTGCATTACACACAGTCTAATAAGGCCGATCTATTGTGTAATTTTCATTGCCTTTAGAGACCAACTTTGAATCTGATCAGACTGTTTTAACCCTTATCCTGCTGACTTAAGATTTGGTTTCAAACAAATTTTCAATTTAAGAGATGTTTCAATAAGATAACCTCAAGTTTTTGCCACAATAATGGAGAGGATAGGCTGTTAGTATAGGCTAAGATCAGACTGCAGGTCAGTGCAGGCTGATCTTAGTCTATACTGCCTACCAAAGCTTTGGTCACAACAGTGATTTGATGTGAACAGCTTCAGAAGGGTTAATCAAATCCTAAACAAGACCGAGGTCTCATATCTCGCATTAAAAGAAAGTTCATATCATTCATATCCTTTACCTTCGAATTTTTTCTGCTTCATTGATGAGTGTGCATTAATTCTGTCATTATCACTTTTTCAACATCAACTTTGTTGTCATGAGGCCGGAGCCCATTTCAAATGGCATAGCCAAGATTGTTTCTGCTTGAAAAAGAATTAACCCATTCCCACACATTGATGCTTTTTGATGCCCTCATAAGGAAAGGCTTGGGAAAACATAGTGGAAAGTGAAGAAATTGCTTGTGACAAGCAATTTCTTCATTTTCCACAATGTTTTTTTTTAACTCAAAATGGAAATATTTTTAAAATTTCATAAACTTGAAATTGTTGTCTGCAACATCTTCCAATTTGGACCAACTTAAAATTTTTGCTGTCTGGTAATGGTTAAAAGCCCAAGCTTCCAAATCCCAACAATTTTGTACACTCTTGTACAATATTTCAGAATGATGCCTATTCCATGGAGAGTTCGTTAGAGCTACTTGAGAAGGATGTTGTCCAGTTCCATGCTCCAAGATGGCAGTCAATGAGAAGAGTAAGTGTGTTAACCCTTTCCCAAACGGGAAAATTTTAGGATGATCCACTTCAAAAACTGCCACAAATGACAAAATGGAAGTTACTAAAGATAGAATCTGTGTAAAATATGGCATAGAAAATATTGAGACAAAAGGAGAAACTGTTGGTTATCAGCAGTTTCTTCTTTTCTTTCAATGTTTTCTCAACCTTTTCTATTAAGGTCGTCAAAACCTGGTCTTGTTTGTGATAGGATTAACCCTTTCCCAAACAATTCATGGGTTTGAAGGCCTAAACTCTTTCCCAAACGACGAAAATTTAGGGTGGTCTAAATTAAAAGATGTTTCTGACAACACAATAGATAATGATAAACATAAGATATGTGTACAATATAGCAAAGAAAATGTTGAGACAAAAGGAGAAATTGCTGATTATCAGCAATTTCTTCTTTTGTGCCGATGTTTTCCCAAACTATTTCTCCCAGGGACATCAAAACCAGGTCCTGTTTGGGAAAATGTTAATAGAAAAAATGCTAGATAAAACTTGGAGGCAAAGAAGAAAATGCTGATAAAATGCTTATAATCAGCATTTTCCCAATTTGCCTCAATATTTTCTTTTCTATTTTGTACATAGATCCCATCTTTACCATCATCCATTTTGTTGTCCGCAACAGCTTTCAAATTGGAGTCTGGATCACCCAAAAAACTTGTCACTTAGGAAAGAGTTAATTAACAGCTGTTGTATTTTAGAATGGATTCTGGTTGATTCTTTTTCCACTTCTACCACACAGACTGCTTGTTTTAATCCCAAGTATTAATGTTGCATGAGGAGGCTTGATATTCGGATGATTCTGTTATATAGCCATAAAAGTATCATTTTTGTTCATGTACTGTGCATTCAAAGACTAAAGTATCTCACAAACTTAAATTAGGGTGACACCTCATATACAATGCATTTTATTTATTTGTTTGTAGGATATTATAGGATGTACCACAGATGTCGACTATTTCCTCTGGCCAAGAAACGATATAGAGAAGATAGAATGTTGTTTGTTTTCAAGGTGGAAGAAAGACCCTTCACCATTTAAACAGATACAGGTAGGTCCCTTGTAGAAGCTTTGCCCTTTACAACACAAACAGATGTATAAGGTTATTAGACACAGCAGAAACTAGTATATTATGTCAAATAGGTGACTGAAAAAGATTCAAATTATGGCATGATGAAAAGATGATGTCATTAATGTTTCTTGCTGTTTGTGATAGTCCTAGTAAATCCATAGGAATTATTGAATTATATGACACCCATTTAAACCTTTCTCAAACAAGACCTGGTTTTGACGTCCCTAATAGAAATAGCTTGGGAAAACATTGAGACAAAAGAAGAAACTGCTGATAGCCAGCAGTTTCACCTTTTGTCTCAATATTTTCTGTTCTACATTATACTCAAATCATATCTTTAACTGTCTAAACAACTTCTATTTTGTCGTTTTCAGCAGCTTTCATATAGGAAACGTCCAAATTTTGGTTGTTTGGGAAAAGGTTAAACAGACTTTTATCACCCTTTTCAATTTGGTACTGTTGTCCTTTTTGATGGTCAAACTCATTGTCCCCTGAAAGCGCTTGTCCCATATCTTAGTGCAGCCTGGTACAAGTATTTGGATTTGATGATATATGGTGAATACGGAGTATACAGCACATGTGTAAGGAGCGCAATGCTCCACGCTAGCGAAACATGGGCTCTGTCAAAGCCAAATCTCCAACGTCTGCTTCGAAATGACGGGGCCATGATTAGACAAATTTGCGGTACAAAGCCAAAGGACATTACCACTGTCAGATCAAACGAACTACTCAAGCGACTAGGCATTGATGACCTTGCCATCGTACTACGTGAAAGAGGATTTCACTGGCATGGACATGTTCAACGGTCCGACAGTGCCATTAAGACTGCATATAATTTAGAAGTCTCAGGAAAACGTGCTGTTGGCAGACCGAAGAGATCGTGGAAAGAATTGACAGTGAAGGACATCGAAGAATGGAGCCTGTCAGCTGTAAATATCTATGACAGAAAGAAATGGAGAGGGGATGTCAAGTCTGCCATGCGTGCAGCTAGCCAGACAACTGGACAGGACCCCACTGATGCTGGAACAGTCCCACCACCTGCACGGAAATCAAAACTCCGATGATGATGATGATGATGATGGTGTGGCAATATTGACATGTTATTTGGTAGTTCAGTGGATAGAGTGCAGGAATGGTATTTCTGAGGTACATTTGGGCTGCATTGTTTGACCACCTGTTACATTTGGTGCCCAATGTGGCAAATGCTGTGAAAAATATGACAGCCTGACCAGGATACAAATCCAGGACCTCAGGAATACTGTTCCTGCACACTAATCACTGAGCTATCAAAACGCGTGTCAATATTGCTGCAATGTTTCACCAAATACCTGCATTTGGCTACATTAGCTCATATCTTAATTGGTTGTATTACAGGCTTCGTTTGAATTTCACCATGCCGACTTTGAGAAGCAAGTGATGTGTTTACTCACCAGGAAGGAAAAGAACGGTCTTATTATTAACAACCCAGATCAGAGTGTTTTCCTATTTATAGATCGAGTCAACTTACAGGTATGTGAAAGTAGAGAGATCAGAGGCGCGTTCTTTAGAGCGAGATTTTTTAAGATTTCTTAAGATGTTTTTGATACAGCGTTTTTAAGACCGAGATTATAAGCGAGGTGTGGAATGTTCCATACTTCATACAAATGACGTCATCATGACGTCAATTGTATGAAGTACGGAGCATTTGGAACTCTGCGGTTTATGAATCATGGAGCATTCGGAACAACTCGGTCAATTCTCTCCCATATAGATTCTACGGAATTTACTGAGGTGTTCCGAAAGAAGTATAGAGCAATGGCGGCTCGCAGTGATCGTCTTAAAAATCTTGCTCAAAAGAGCGCTTTATCCTAAATCATCTTAAGAAATCTCAAGATATCTCAAGAAATCTCGCTCTAAAGAACGCGGCTCTGATTTCTTACAATCATTACCAAAATACCTCAGTTATTGATATCAGAAGGCAGCAAAATTACAATAGCTTAGTTGATGAGGTTTCAGATTTGGAAAATCCTCTTAGACTGGAATGTTTCAACCTTCGTTTGTCTGCATGAGCAGTCGGTACAGACTGATCAGGGTCAATACTTTTCATTTGCAAGATGACCCCTTTTTGCAAGATGGGTCATGTTTGATGAGAATTATAGTTAACTTCATTATTGGTATTCCAGTATTGGTTGAACTGGAATCTTTCAAAGAAATATGTATGTTTCATTTTAACCCTTTCCCTAAAGGTAAACATTTGGTTTATTCTAATTTTAAAGTTGCTGCAGACAGCATAAAGGATTTTGACAAAGTTTGTATTTGTGTACAAAATAGCAAAGAAAATGTTTTAACATGTTGTATGTCTGTGTTTTCTTCCTTTGTTTGAATATTTTCACAGGTCTTCAATTATGAATTTTGATTCGGAGTGATTAAAAAGACCATAAGTAACGTACATCACCAGCAAGTTTGAATTCAAAGTTTCCTCTTTCTAAACCATTTCCCGAACAACAATATCTTAGAGTGGTCCGATTTGAAACCCTCTATAGATGAAAAGAAAATCATGTCAATAAGGAAAAGAATTGTGGTCAGTTAACCCCAGAAAATATTGAGGCAAAAGGAGAAAATGCTGATTATCAGCATTTTTATGCTCCCCGAAGGGAGAGCATATAGTCCCCGCTTCGTCTGTCCGTCCGTCCGTCTTTCCGTCCGTCCGTCCGTCCGTCCGTCCGAAGCGATTTCTCTATAACCCTTGGGCCAAATCAAATGAAACTTACCATGTGAACTCCCTATGACATAATGCCGATGTACTTTTGCCAGTTTTTGGATTTGAGGCCTTGTCATGGGAAAAGAGGACTTAAGGTCAAATACACTTTTTCTCTAATTTCTCATAGTCTAATGGTCAGAATTTGATGAAATTTCATATTTGAGTAGCAAATCAGATGCCCTTGACAATAAACTACTTGAAATTTGCGTATAAAAAGTATGTCATGGAAAAAGGGGGCTTAACGTTTGTTAGCTTAATCTTAGCTCTGCATGGCATACATTTATTGTGACAATGCCTTAATCGGGGAGCATCGTCCGTCTCTGACGGCTCTTGTCTTCTTTTGTCTCAATGTTTTCCCAAGCCAATTCTATTATGGACGTCAAAACCAGGGCATGGTTTCTCGAAAAAACTTAAGTATATTCTCATGAGAACATGCTCAACTACAAAGGGACTCTCCAACGTTGAATGGTATTCGATTGAAGTTCATGTAGATTTCGTGCGATTTGAGCACGGTGCTCAGATTTGAGCATGAGAACGTACTTAATTTTTTTTTGAGAAACGAGGACCAGGTCTTGTTTGGGAAAGGGTTAATAGAACAATTGTTTCTTTCAGACCCAGACAAAGACAGTTACTATACTAAAGCTGGCCAGCGTATGTCTATATCTACCACAAGATCAACTCATGTCATGGACGACTGATACTATAGAGAACACTATCCACAACCTGCTAGAAAATAACACATAAACCTCTAGGTGCTTGTACCATGGAAAACAACAGCTATATACAGTCGACACTCGTTATGTCGACATCGGATAAGTCGAACTTTCGCTTAAGTCGAAGTTCAAATCTTGTCCCGTCCTCATCTATTTGCATATTTTTTTCAAAACAAAATAATTTCGAACTGAATATAGCCATTGAAATATAGTAAGAAAAGGACAGAAATTGCTCGACACGAGCAATTTCTTTCCTTTTCCTACTATATTTCAATAATATTCCGTACTTGATAAGTTTCAAAAACGGTCAAATATCAAATATTTCGAAGCCGAACAAAATCGGATGAGTCAAACTCTGGATATGTCGAGATATTTTGACCGCCCCTCCGACTGCGACACAACGAGTGTCGACTGTATTGCTACTTTTCGTCAAAAACCTCGTATCTACAGCATATTTAATGCTTATCCCTTTACCATTGACTCCCTTCAAGTAAATGGCTTTGGAAAACATTGTGGAAAATGAAGAAATTGCTTGTGACAAGCAATTTCTTCATTTTCAACAATGTTTTCCATCCAAAAAGACCTAAAAATTAAAAATTCTATTCACTTGAAATTGTCGTCTGCAGGATCTTTCAATTTGGACCACCCAAAAATGTTTTTGTTTGGTAATGGGTTAAGGTATAATGTTTTTGTTGAAAAGGGTCAATATGGTGGCTAATAAAAGTCTAGACAACCAGTGTCAACTGTAGCATGGTATGGAGAGAACCATCGATAATTTGACAGACATTCTTTCGGATGAGGCTTTAAACAAGGGTTAAATGTAGGAAAAATTCTTACACAATAATGAAAATGGCAAAAAAAACCCTTATTTTTTTAGCCCTATAATAATAATTATGGTTAATACTTTTGGATAACAAATAAGGCTTGAAATCAAAGGTCTTGCAGGATGGCTCTTTCTCATCAAAAGTGCCATAATGTTACAATTTTGTGTAATGTTTTACAAAGCTTTTAAAACCATTACTGCACAGTGACGCCTTCTGACTCGCTTACAAGAAAATGCTTGCGAAAACATCGTGAGAAATGAAGAAATTGCTTGTGACAAGCAATTTCTTCATTTTCCACATTGTTTTCTAACCCAAAAATGTGCAGATTTTTTAAAGTTTCATCAACTTGAAAATGTCGTCTGCAACAGTTTTTAAATTGGAACTGTCCAAAATTTTGTTGTCTAGTTATGGGTTAAAAGAAATACAGGATTGCTTGCTAAGATTTTCCCAAAAGGTAAAATTTGGAATGTTACATAAATTGAAATCTGCTTCAGATGACAAAATGAATGCAGATAAGGAATTTCTTGACCTTATAGCATAGAAAATATTGGAGAAATATAAGAAACTGCTTGGTTTTTTTATGCTCCCCGAAAAAATTTCGGGGGAGCATATAGTCGCCACGCTGTCCGTGTGTCCGTCCGTGTGTCCGTCCGTCCTTCCGTCCGTCCGTCCGTCCACAGCCAGATCTCAGTAACCCTTGGACCAAATTCAATGAAACTTCACATGTGAACTCCCTGGGATAATCCCTAGGGACCTTTTTCTCCGTTTTCTAATTTGAGGCTGCGTCATGGAAAAAGGGGCCTTAATGTCAAAATTAGTTTTTCTCTAATTTCTCTTCATCTAATGGACAGAATTAAATGAAATTTTGTGCTTATCTGATAAATGAGATGTCCTAGACCATATTCTATAAATAATGTGTGTACAAAAAATCTGTCATGGGAAAAGGGGGCTTAAAGGGATAATAGCTGTGAAAAAGGAAGAAATACCACAAAAAATATTTTTTGTGTTATCGAGGTCTAATCATCTGATATTATGAAAGAAGTCTTTTCCGCCTGTAACAGAAATGTGTATTTGCGTATTTTCCCCCTTTTACAATGTATGTCAGTAGGTAATGTTTACAATTTCAAGTGCGAGTCGGAATTATCCGAGTTCTGAACGGTAAAATACGAAAATCAACGGAATTTATTTTCAAATCGTGTGCACACATTGAAATGACGTCAGAGAATATAAACAGTAATATTGCAAAATGTGACCTGTCTCGGTAAAAGGGATCTTCTGGTAATTGTTAAAGTACCAGTCCTTGTCAATCTATGAAGACTGCAAAGACTACCCAGGATCGGAACTTTTTACTCTAAGTTAGTTTTCTGAATCAAGATTGTTCTTCCTATCTACCTATAATATATTAAATATCCGATTTCAAAATTCGAATGAGGTTGTTGTCCGATAGATGTTATCTCAAAATTCAGTTTTCAACTAATTTCATAGAAGCACGCCTTTAGCGTGACGGGACACGTTAATACGGATGAGCACTGACTCTTTCCCAAACATGACCTTGTTTGAATGCCCTTACTAAAAAGAGTTCAAAAAGCATTCGTGCAATCTGAGGAAACGCTGATAACCAACATTTCCCCCTATTGCCTAGATATTTCACCAGCAGTATTTTACTAAACCCTATGTTTATATACTCATTTTGTCGTCTACAAAACATTCAATATTCCAATTTATGAAAAGTTAAAGTTATTGCCGCATGGGAAAGGGTTAGATACAACAATTTACTACAATTTGAGGTTAACCCTTTCCCATACAAAACCTGATTCGGACGCCCCTATTGCTAAAGCTGAGGAACCAACGTGACAAAAGAAAGGAATGCTTATTATTAGCAGTTTCTCCTTTTGCCTTTATATTGTCTAAGCTATTTCTTAAATATTTTACATTTTCAATGCCATTTATTTTGCAGTTTGGATCCGATTTCAATTGGAAATGGAAACAGTTATTTTTTGTCGTTTTGGGAAAGGGTTTAACATTATTCATAAGAAAGCACGCACTGGAATTCCGTGGAAATCGAAATGTTTCAAATTTGTGACCCGTCATGTTAAAAGGGACCGTATGGGAAGCGTGGAAAGTATCGACCTTGTTCAGTCTGATCTGACTGCGCAGACTGACTAGGATCGGAACTTTTGATTCAAAGGTTATTTTCTGAATCTAGAATGGTTTATACATCTTACCTTATTTACATTTTCCAGAAGCAAAAAATGATTGACATCTGTTGAGTCTGGTTCATTTCGCGAAATTTGATTTTATAGACTTCCCATTAGGCCCTTTTCTGCGTGACGGGCAACATTCATGAAATAACGGGAACTCATTTAAATTTGTGACGCACACTTTCCTGTGTATCACATGATCAACCGATTGTATACGGATGTTCACGGCTGTGACAAGTACCCGTTATGCTATATTTAGCCACGAATGTAAACATATTTTGAGCGCCGTGGAAATGTGAAAATACCAACATTTATACGCTTGTTGTGGGTAAACCGCGCATGGTTACTCGCTTGAAATACGGTCTTTCTGCATCTTTTTGTTCATACTTTAAAAAGGTAAACCTTTTTTGAGGCAAATAGACAGTTTTTTCACAGCTATTATCCCTTTAATGTATGATAGTTTTTATTTTGTGACAAACACTTATTCGGGGAGCATAATCCGTCTATGACGGCTCTTGTTTCTTTCAATGTTTTCCCAGGCTTTCTCCACATGCATCTGCCAAAGTCTTGTTTATGAACAGGTTAAAATTTTGTTTTAGCCTTGGAATAATAGAAAAATATTGTAAAAAAAATAAGAGATTATTTTAACCCATTACCACACAGCAACCTCTTTTGAGGCCCCACAAGATAAAGGCTTTGGAAAACATGGAAAATGAAGAAATTGCTTATGACAAGCTGAAGCAAGTTCTTCATTTCCCAGAATGTTTTCGACCAATAACAAAACATTTAAGATTTCATTCATTAAAATTATTGTGTACATCATCTTTGAATTTGGATTAAGACTAGAATTTTGCCATCTGGAAATGGGTTAATTCAAAACTTCTGTTGTTAAGTGACAAGTGTGTTATGTTCAAACTGTTGTACATGTAATTACTGCTTATTTAAGCTGTCGTTATGACAATTTTGAACATATCCAATCAAATAATTGTGTCTATGGTTTAGCACAAAATTGTTGTAAGTCCATACCCTCGCTTTTCAACAAAAACCTTGTAACTGCAGCTTGTTTTAAGCTGCAGTTACGAGGTTTTCATTGAAAAGCAGTGATATCTTTCAGAGCTAAAGATAAGAGGGGGTAAAGACCACTGGCTTTCGATCCCAATATCTTGACATATTTACAATGACGTAAATGCAGTAACCCTGACCTTTATTACGTCGCTTTTCAACTAAAACCCTGTATCTACAACTTAAAATAAGCTGTAGATACGAGGTTTTTGTTGAAAAGCAGTGATTAGTAGTGAGAAAGAGTGCCAGTGGCAAAGACATTCCAATTTTGAAATTTCTATTCCAATCCCTATGTAGTTGGTACTCATTTGAATGGTCCCAATGAGACAATTTTAATGAGGACTCACAGTGTAGTGTTTAAATTATATTTGAACAATAAATGAAATATCGCATTTTGAAAAGCCTTTACCCTATCTTATCTGGAGCGATATTGATGAGCACTTTCCATGGTATTTTACTGACTTCTTGCAAAATCTTCTAAATTCTTTATTCCTCAGAATCCAGTTTAATTGCCAAAGACTTTATTCATTGGCTTTTAAATCAATATATAGCTGATTATATTATTCTGAATGCCATTAAAATGCCTCAGAAATTTGCCCATAACTTTTTCATTTTAGGCATTGGCTTTTATCAAGAGCGTTGAAATGCATTTTAATACCTAAATCATTTATAATACAGATAAAAAAATCTCCATAGAAATCATGTTTAATGCGCTTCGTCTGCCTTGCATGAAAAACTTACCAAAATAGTCCAAGAGGCATTACTTGCGGCACTAAGTATTTATTGCCCATAATTGGCTGCCAAAAAAATTGTGCCAGGATCTGGAAATAGGTCCCTTAAGGCATTTGAGACCAACATGGTTCCAGATCAGCCTGCATTTACATGCAGTCTGATCTAGAACCATGTTTTTTCCAATAGTTTCTTCATGACCTCTAGCAACTGTAACACAGCATAGTGGATACCAATTAACCTTTTCCCAAACAAGACCTGGTTTTGACGTCTCGTGTAACAATGACTTGGGAAAACATTGAGACAAAAGAAGAAACTGCTGATAACCAGCAGTTTCTCCTTTTGTCGCAATCTTTTCCGTGCTATATTTTGCACAAATCTCTTCCTTTTCAACATCAATTTAGTTGTCCACAGCAGCTTTTAAGTAGGACCACCCTTAAATTTTGCCGTTCGGGAAGGGTTATGTTTTTTCGGCCACATGCTGTTCTGGAAACACGGTAGTTGTCTTTTATGCTTAAAGGGGCCCTTTTCCAGATGTCGGCTCTAATGTATTAACCTTGACTGAAAAAGTGTGATATCTCTTTTCATTGTAGGAAATGGATCGTTTGTACAGATGTAATTAGCTGTAAATAAAGCTTCATATAGTTCTTGATTCTCGTTTTGTTATAAGCTGCAGTTGGTACCATATCAGACTCATCTATACTTAGCAAAAAAAGAAACTTTACATGGTTTTTTGACGGTTGTAGCGTTGCTTTGAAGCAATATAGAATAATTATGTAATTATTATATGAAACTTGAAACCAATGTCCTTGACTTTGAGAAAGGTTTGGGACCATTGGTGTGAAAAAGGAAGGTCAACTTGAAGGTCAAAAGAGGGAGGGGTCAATTTCAAAAATCACAAAAAATGACGAAAGGCTAAAGTGATTTTTGAGTATCATTTCTGAATTTGTTAACGCAAACCATTATTTTAATAACGTGTATAACCGCCATTTGCCACAATACAGAATGCTATTCTCCTTCCCATTGAATTTGTGAGCCGACGGATGGTATGTTCTGTCATTCCAAAAGAAGGGCATGTCTCAAGTCATTCACGTTATTGATTTTATGTTTTTTGCGAACCCGACGCTCCTGCTCACCCCACATGTGCTCAATAGGGTTTTGGTCGGGCGAAAGAGCCGGCCACTCTAGGACACTGACACTGTTCAGGGCCAAAAGCTGCGCGTTGAGCTGTGTGTGATCCCAAGTGGTCTCCAGGACCTTGATTATGCATGAAAGGGAGGAGAGTATTCCTTAGAATATTCACATACCCTACTGCATTCAGATTACCATGAACAATTACTTAATCTGTTCGTTGGTTGTCCATTATACCCGGCCAAACCATGACGCTGCCAACACCAAATCTGTCTCGTTCTTGCACGCAACATTGGGCAAATCGCTCGTTCCTGCGCCTGTAAACCTGACCCTGTCGTCCTCAAAGCTCACCCTAAAGCGTGACTCGTCGGTAAAAATCACATTTCGCAATAGAGCTCTTATCAAGTGCCTGAGACGACGAGCCCATACTAAGCGAGCGTGTCTGTGGCGGGCAGTGATGATGTGTCCCCTATAAGGTCGGCGCGCTCGAATGGCAACTCTATTTTGTCTAAGACGATTACGTATGGTCTGGGCCGAGACTCCTAGCTGTCTAGAAGTTATTGTTGCTGGGATGAATCGGGTACGCAGATGCGTTACGGTGATAAAACGATCGCCTCTATATGACGTCACTCGAGGCCTGACTGATCTGGGCATATCTTACTTCTCCAGTAGTTGCATACCGAGTCGTTAGGTTATGAATTGTTTGCATTCAGCATCCAAAATGAAGGGCAACGTTATTCACAGACATACCGGCTCTAAGCATACCGACAGCCTGATTTGGTCATTTTCCGATAGCCGTGGCATATTTGTTTTCATAAGAAAATGCAAACAATTTTGTTTTTTCGTTTTAGTGATAAAGAGTATAATACGTTTAAAGTTAAACGAGAAAAATTTTGGTTGTTTTGATAAACCATTTCAACGGTAATCATTCTCGTTTAATAGTGAATCGATTATACGTGACACTTGAGGTCAAAAAACATTCGAAATGAACTTGGGATTGCTTAACACGAGTAGGGTTATGAAAACCGGAAGTGAAAAGCGTGAAAGCCCGTGCGCTGTAAAACATCAAAATTTTTTATGTCTGTATAATCTCAATTCATCGCCAAATAAGTACTTATCGATTTAATTGACATAGAGAAACGTTTTAGCTATCTAAAAAGGTAATAAAAGATGTAAAGTTTCTTTTTTGCTAAGTATATGATCATTGACCCTTTCCCAAACAAGACTTGGGCTCTGTTTTACCTAAGAATGTAGGATTTTTTTAGTGATTACTTGATAATAATTGACCCAATCTTATTTCTCGTGCTTAGTTTACAGTAAAACGTGTTAGTCCGATCATTAGTAAAAAGAGCCCCTGATGTTGACATCCCAAGTAGAAAAGGCTTTATAAAAGATTGAGACAAATTAAGAAAATCAGCATTTTCTCCTTCGGTCTCAATCTTGTCTGTGATTTAATGTGCTCCCCGAAAAAATTTCGGGGGAGCATAGTCACCACGCTGTCCGTCCACGGCCATATCTCAGCAACCCTTTTACCAATTTAGATGAAACTTCATTTATGAACTTCCTGGAATATTTCAAGCGGAAGTTCTTTTTGTTTGTGAATTTCGGGCTGCGTCAATATAGAAATTAGGTTTTCTCTAATTTCTTATCATCTTATGGTCAGAAATTAATGAAACTTTGTACTTTTGTGATAAATGAAATGTTCTACACCATGTACCATTTTCAATCAATGTACATACAAGCCTGTCATGGAAATAGGGGGCTTAATGTATTTTTGTGACAAACACTTATTCGGGGAGCATAATCCGTCTATGACGGCTCTTGTTCATACTTGTAAATAATTCTTTACTTTATCAACACTTATTTTGTTGTCTGCAGCAGCAGCTAGAACAGTGTAAGTTCTTGCAGTTTGAGAAAGGGTTAAGTCGATGTTCGAAACTTGGCCACTGCAAATATCCTTTCTTACAATTCTCTCTCACCAATGGCACGGTGGAGATTGTGCATCATGGGATGGGTAGACTATGGACAAATTTGCCCTGCTTCAGGTAAGAAATTGTGCAATTACTTTATTTCTGCGTCAATTTTTCAAGCGGTTTGCTGCATGTACGCCGCTTTATTGAGATCTTTCCTCAGATATATGACTTGTTTGTGGAATCCATGTACTTTTCCCAAAAGTTGATCCCAACCGACCAGAAAATGGACAAAAATTGAGATCGTCTTGTGGTCAATTGGGATCAATTTTTGGGAAAAGGACAAGTTCCCAAATGAGTCGTACATCTGAGGAAAGCGCTCGGTAAGGTGGGGGTACATACAACAAACCGCTTGAAAATTGGCACAGAATTAAGAAAGTTATTGCAAAAATTCTTACCTGAGGTGGGGCTAATTTGACCGTAGTTATCATTTCGCTTTCTGGTCGGTTGGGACAACATTTTACGAAAAGTAAGAAGACTTTCCTTATAAGTTCTATATTCGATGAAAGAGCCGAATAAGGCTGGGTACATGCAACAATCAGTTTGAATATTGATGCAGAGATAAGAAAGTTATTGCAAAATATCTAACCTGAATCGAGATTATTTTGTCCGCAGTCGTTATCCATCCCATGATGCACAATCTCAACCGTGAATAGGTTGATAATCGTAATTTTTAGTTAAAATTTGATGGGCTTCTGAAGGTTCGGAAAGAATGTGATAGTACTAATGAGGGAAACAACCAGTATCCATGGTTAGGTGCTCCAGTCAGCAAAAAATGACTGAAATACTGTTTAACTCCATCTCATGACAACTAAATAGTAAACTATATATAATTGTTGGTACTCGTCGGTACATCGTATAGACGAGTACCTATGTCCTAGCAGACGGTTAATTGACAAACCGGTTTTGTTCCGCACGAGAGATAGGTGCGGTGGCTATTTATAGATTTGGGCGTAGACGAAATCACTTCTATCGAGACTGTTGGCGTCAACACGTATTTCAAATTCAAATTCGATGATAAGTTAAGTTATTTATGGGTAATTGTTATAATTACAACTTTTTTCGTTGTTTGATGATAACGTGAATAGAATGCGGCCCAACATTCAACGACAAAGACGGTCGACAAACGGGCACAGGTTTCCAGTCATTTTTTCTACTAAAAGTAGTTTTCTGGTCGTTCCTGAGCGAGTCATGTCGGATTTATGTTGTTCATCAGCAATGATTTGATACATGTCTATATAATACTGATTTATCTGGTTGTACCGCCTTGTTAACCTTGTATATAGTTGATGCCAATACACGCGTCTCACGTACGCACAACATAGGTGATGTTGTTGTCTTGGTTTGTGTATCCGTCGGGTTGGACTATTATAATGCTAGTCCTATTAGATCAGAGGTGTTTCAAACAACACCTCTTAGGAATATCGCAGCGCAACAAAACACTCTTGAAAACGGTTATCGCGTTAACGTCGAACGTCCGTGCATGTGCATTTGGTTGAATTCGATATTTTGCTTACAAGCAAATCTTAGGGACATATGCGAGAGATGTTTCGTATAGTATGTCCACTGGTGGGGAACTCGGCCAAACCGAGGGACATTTTTTCGCGATCTATGTATTCCGTCGGTGTTATAAAATATCGTTACTACGGCTTTGTCGAAGCCGTAGTTACGAGATTTTATATCAACACCGACAGTTTGTCAATACAAAACGGTAAACCCGGTCTGTCTTTAGAACACGTTCATTGTCATTAGAAAAAAAAATCTATAAACTCACATTTAAACGCAAAATATCTATACCTTGTTGTAGCTAAAATTGTTTTAGTTCACCACCAGTGATGTCGTCTATTTCAATAATAGGTTTGAAATATACTGAGAGGCAAAAGAAAGTATACACTTTTTATTTTTTCGAAATCTCTCTTAATTTCCATCATATCGACTCAAAAATTTGTTTTATTTATTTCTACTTATACAACCAATAATACAGTCTTGTTATTTCACCTGAAATTACTTGACTACCCATACTCTTGCTTCATGCCGATTTTACAATTTTTGCACATGCGACATAGTGGAGTTGCTGTTAATCCGTATTTGATTTCTTTATTAGTTATCACAACAAATCACAACGTTAAATTTTCTCTAACACTGTAGCACAATTCTCGGCGGCTGGTAGAAAACGATCAATATGCCACTTTTTGCCAACAAGACCCATTTTTCTATGACGCAGCGTAATACGAAAGAAACGTGACATAATATACACTTACTCTGGTAGCATAGGAACATCCTGTGCAAATTTTATCAAAGCCCGTCTATAAATTCAGAAGGAGTTATGTCAGATAACTTGTTTGCATCAAGCCCCCTTTTGCCATGACACATCGTAATATGGAAAAGCACTAACGATGTGCGCATGGTTCTATGTGACTAGGCACTTTCTGCGAAAATTTTATCCAAATCCGTTAGTAAATGTAGGGATTGTGTCGAAGTGAATTATTGCATTAATTTAATAATTAAACCCCCCTTTTCGATGCCGCTGTATGACATAGAAACCGTCACAACGGAAGGAAGTACAGATAGACAGGTAGTCGAAGAAGTGTACGTCATACAAACGACCACCATCGGTGGCGTTTAAAAATCGTAATAACCTATATATCGTTTTCTTAGAAAACGTGGAAGAACTATGGTGTATACTTATTTTGCCTCTCAATTTATATTTATATCTTATGTATTCTGCTGCACATACGCGCGGGTAATTTCGAGCAGATATTTGCGTCCGAGCCTAGAAAAAGAGTGAGAAAAAGATAAGAACTAAAAGATGATGACGGTGAATTGACAAACGAAATTGCTCTCTATTTTTAGGATGAGAATATAATTGATGAGAACACTCAGGGGCAGTGCAAAGGGTTTTCGGAGAAAAATTGTGCTGACAGAGGACATAAAATGATTCAAGTCCCCTGTCAACACAACGTTTGGTTGCAGAGCATTCCATTGCACAATGGTGATTGGGGAAAAGGAGTAATCAAAAATTTATAGAAGTCTACTTTGGTATGGATCTGTCGGTAGCTGTAACGATGGCTGCATCCGGATGTACGAGATTTTTTTATGAATATAGGAAGGCAGGGGGACAGTGACTAGACCGTGGATTATCTTGTAATACATGCAAAGGCGGACATGAGATCGTCGCTGTTCCAATGATTTTCAACCTAATTTATCCACCATGGATGTTACACTTTCAAGAGTGTCTTGAATATCACCAAGACCTAACGTGGTGCACCTCTACGTTGCACTAGATCTATTTCTATTTTGTTGGTGTTGGACCTTGTATGAGGATACCAGACTCTGCCTGCGTAGACTACTCTAACTGCAGTCTTGTATGTGTACTCTCTTATCTTTACTGACCTTGTCTTTGTTGTAACTTTTGTTGATACGGAGTTTATAGTTTAAGTCAAATTGAGTAATCACAGAATGTGGTATAGAATAGAGCACTAAGCGTGTTGACTCTATAAACTTTTATTATAAACTACTGATAGGTAAAGGATGGTTCCAAGTAAATACATACATGTATGAGCAGATAATTACAATCTTAACAACATTACAACAGTTTTCACGTTCTGTTTCAAGAATCCAAGAGTTCCATTCAAGGTAATGAGACACCTTAACCCTTTCCCAAACAAGACCTGGTTTTGACGTACCTAATTGAATAGGCTTGGGAAAACATTGAAACAGACGAAGAAACTGCTGATAACCAACAGTTTCTCGTTTTGTCTCAATATTTTCTATGCCATATTTTACACAAATCCTATCTTTAACTCTATCACCAATTTTGTCATTTGTAGCAGTTTTTGAAGTGGATCATCTGAAAATTTTGCCGGTTTGGAAAGGGTTAAGTAGATCTAACATTAGAGAAAACATAGTACCATGCAAGAGTCACTAGACGTCCCTTGACAGCCAGAAGTTAAATTTTTACTGCTGATATCCACTTCTGGCTGTCAGGGGATGTTCTTAAGTGACGTAGGGGAGACCGGGGCTATTTCGGTCCCCTAATTTCGATTGCTCATATTTTGAATTATATGAAAGTTATTTGGGCGTGATTTATATATTTAGGTTCGACAGGCGAAAGCCTTTCAAACTGCGTCTGTCCTTTTTATATTTTTCTTTTCAATAAAGAGAATTTCAAATTTTAGAGTTTTGATCGTGGTGGCCGAACTTGCCCCATACATGGGGCAAGTTCGGCCCACCCTTGGGGCAAGGTATGCACAGACCTATAAATCCTTATATTTTATTTTTAGACTGTTTAAATTTATAGGAATCTGTATACGACTAGACGTCGCGCACGGTATTGCGACCAATCGTGCCGGATCATAAGTGAAAGCTGTGCTAGTTAAAGAAACATATTAAATTGAGAATCGTTTTCTTTTTAGAAACTGTTTCTGTATACACGAATCTGTATGTATGCAGTTTTACGTGGACCTGAAACACCGGAAAGTCCCGAATTTCGGTTAAAATTTAATGGAAAAGACACCCGTTTCAAAGCGTGACGTGTAACATAAAAAATCGAAGAATTTGATTACTCCGAGCAAAACTTATATTTGCGGCGTAAAAACTTATTTAAAGATATCACTTTACGTGTGTTTATCCTATTGTCTATCATTAGATATGTTTATTATAAAATACAAGGAAATATTAAAGTCAGTATAATGAAAAATAAAGCTTGAACTGGCGCGTGACGTAAGCCATTTTCTGGATTTTTTCATTGAAATTCGATTTTTCACTGTCTTTGAAATAAATACCGTCTTATTATTTTCATTCAAACTTCTTGCATAATCAAGTTCAACATAAGGACAATAAATGTAATGAATATGAACGATCTATTACGCTGTTTGCATGTATTAATTAGAATTCTCCCAGGTAAAACAGAAATGTCCACCCCCTGCGTTTTTTCGAACAAAATTGTTTTAGTGCGCCATTCGACATGAATATTTTGTAATACGTCAAATTATGAGCATTAATATTTTGAATACAAGTTAGTTCATTACAATATCTTTAAAATGGTGTATCATGTAGATGCGTATCATTGATATAGGAGAAACGCCAGAATTTTCCCCAGGTAAAACAGAAATGTCCACCCCCTTAAATTTACGTCAAAATGGACGTTGAACGTCGACGTTAAAGCGATTGATCCTTGATGTATTGAAAAATAAAATATCTGAAGAATTTGGAGAATCTATAACAAACATTAAAGGCATTGGTTATGATCAAATGTAAAGTCGTTTGCTTTCTCTCGCCGAGTAAAAAGAAACAAAATGATGTTAAAGTTTCTTCGCGTGTCTCTTTCAAATCATTATCTCATGTTTACATGAATCACACAATATTCGCTATACATGACATGGCCTGTGTTTCTTATTTCCACCTTCAAAGACATTTTACAAGTAGGCCTTAGAAGTGTTGTTTCATTCACAAGTTTGATTAATGAGAGTTTTTTTTAAACAAAATAAACGAAATATTTACGACGCGTAATAAGCAAATAACACACAGACAACATGAATCACAAAGACATATTATAAGACTAATTCCCCTGCATGATAAAAGATCTGATTTTGTATGTTGCGACAAAGTAATTGCAAAATGTGTTTTAAACAGATTTGTTTTCAAAATATATATAAAATAAAATCAAATACCGCCCGCGTTTTGAATATCACGGAAATACTCGAATGCCTTGAACGAGTATTCACAAACAATGTAAAGAGTTTGAAATTGTTAACACAAACCATAATTCAGAAATTTATTCATTTTTTTTTACTTA
Organism: Fragum sueziense; assembly: GCA_963680895.1. NCBI lineage: Eukaryota > Metazoa > Mollusca > Bivalvia > Cardiida > Cardiidae > Fragum > Fragum sueziense. The sequence continues at coordinate 17,411,175 of OY804594.1, forward strand.
TTCATACTCCTGTTTTAAGAATGAATTAATAAACGACGCTGATTGACTTTTCCCCACAATGTAAGGAAAAAGAAAGCATGGATAACAAAGAAATGTTCGTTACGCGCAACGTTTACGTGCAACGTTTTTCTATATTTTGACGTTACATAAATTGGTCGCAATACCGTGCGCGACGTCCTTCCAAATGAAGGTATAAATTGAAAAAGCATTGTTATAACAGTCAAATCATCGTGAGTAAGGGGACATTCGGGATAACAAGTAGAGGATGGGGCAAGTTCGGCCTGTGATTTTGAATTTGTCCATTTTTTACATTTCTGTTAGAGCTAGGTCTGAACAATTGATATATTCGGAGTCGTCAAGAAATGGCAATTCTAACAGCGATTATTCTTTTTATTCATGGGCAAGTTTGGTGGTGGCCGAACTTGCCCCAACCCCAAAGGCCGAACTAGCCCCAGAAAGACCTGGTGTCAACATCACGCCATATCTTCTTTTAGATAACATGAACACTTCACCTTTAGTTTTAATATGAAAGAGGACTTAATTGTCTTCATAAATATACAAAAATGAAATCTGAATCCTGGCGCATATTACTATAAATTTAAACTTACATCAATGTGGAAAAATACTGAAAGTGTCTAAGAATCAGAATCGTGTTCTAAATTCTATGTTTTTGTATTAAATTCGACCAAAAATCTTCTGCGAAAAGCTTTCGTCATGAGTGACATTAAAATCCGGGTCAGAGCTCTCTATCTCTGTCGGCAGGCTCAAAAGAGCCACTAGCCCAACTTGCCCCGGGGCCGAAATAGCCCCGGTCTCCTCTAGCCTATAGAGTCCGTGGATCGAGGATCGAGGATTGATCCTCTTTTCAAATGACAGTCTTTGAGACTGGCTCAAATTGACAGCTCTATAGAGTAAAATAAAAGTTCAGTACCCCACCTGATTGTTATAGGCCTAGATCTGTAAATACATGTAGGCATATAAAGCTTTGACAATATGGTGGAAAAGGAGAAAATGCTGGTTAACTCTTAAGTGTTTCTAAATATTTTTCCTTTTGTTCAAAACTTTATAAGTTTTCGATTAATATTTGTTTAGTAGATTTAATGATCTATCGTCGGTTCATTTCCGAAATGTCAAATGCACGTGAAATTTTATTGGGAAGACAGGTCAAGCACGTGTTTTTGTTTGGACACGTGGTGTAAACAGTTGCTATGAACGCATCCAATCAGATGAATCGAACCATAAATAGTGCGCACCTGTTCAAAATGGAGACCAGAGATATTTCGGGTCTGTCAAAACGTGTTTTGAACTGAATTATCGATAAGTAGATGATGAAAATCAATGATACATCATAGATTATATTGATATAAACTGAATAATATTTATTTGTGATTTAGCCACTGTGACATGAACATATAGTCGTGACTTATTCCGGAATTGGTGTTTCGTCTAAAATAGTTTCGTTCCTTTTCTTGTAGATCTACTGCAATATCTACATGTATATTTTACTTCGGATGTTATTATAATTTCACATTCTATTTTGGTTGGAATTTTTACTTTTTCATGTGAAGATTTGTTTAACTTAAGCGTTTATTATTTTGATATTATTTTTTTTTTAAAATTTGACTAAAACAAATTAAACAAAAAATATGAATTTTATAATACAGAGAATACAGTTTTATTTTATAAATGGAGAGATAGATTTACATAATGGAAGTACTAGCTTCCATAACCCTTTCCAAAACGTCAAAATTTTAGGGTTATCCAATTAGAGAGGTGCTGCAGACAACAAAATGGATGTTAATTAAGGTCAAATTGGTGAATAACATGGCACAGAAAACATTAAGGCGAAAGGGAAAAATGCTGATTAACAGCATTTTTTCCTTTTGCCTTGATGTTTTCCCAAGCCAATTCTATCAGGGACGTCAAAACCAGGCCTTGTTTGGGAATGGGTTAAAATTAAACAATCTAAATGTGTTACAAATCATTCACAACAAATTATCAAAATATTTCATCTATTCCATTCATTTATAATATTTAGCAATTTATTTACTTTATTTACATATAGGCCCTAATATTAATTGTGGTTGATATTTTTACTAGTGCTTCCCTATGACTTAGTAATGAAATACAAATATTTCAAGTTTTTTGAAAATGTTCTAATTTTATTTTAAGGAATACAATAAATAAATGGGAAGCTAATTTGTGTGTTTATACTCATAGAATGGACTAAAGTGGTATGTTTGAAAGTAGGGTTTAAATTATCTGAATATAGTACTAAAATCATGTCAGATGGAAATTGTTCGTAACAAAAATTTATGTAGTATGCTACACATATTCAAATGTGGATTGTATGATTTTCAAAATCTGTCAAAACTAAAAGCTGTTGCAGACAACAAATTTAATGGTTACTCTGGAAAAAAAATGCCCAGGTTAGAAAACTTTGAAGGAAAACGAAGAAAAAGTTAATTTTTAGAAATCTTTTATGATCCTGCAAAGGGAACTAAACCTTTATCCAGTTAGGGTGTCAAATGATGCCTTTTACTGTCTGGATAAGGCTTTATTTTTGGCTTTCCAATAGATAAAGATAAAGTATACAAGTGCTAAGTTATAAACTTATAGAGTCTATATTTTAATGTTCTTACATGTTTTAGGAGGATTTGACTTGTGTAAAGGCCACCAAGACTTGAGTGTAAGTCTCTATGCCTAATGTATATGACAGACTTGGTTGTGATTTCGCCAAACATGGCAAGCTTACATCGATGCAATGATTGTCATATGACATTTAACAACCAACCACTGTTGGACAAACATAAACGCAAGTTTTGTGTCGGCAGTACCGGTGATCCAAATGACTTACAATTACGACGAGGATTCCGATCTACATCTCCACCCAGGCTGATCTCTCCAGATGACAGGGTAAGTAACATTGGATCATGGTTATTTTTTATCTAGCAATAACCTTTTCCCTAGCAAGAAAATTTAGATTGTAACAAATTTAAAAGCAGTTGTAGAAGGCAATATAATGGCCTTCAAAATACTTTCCCAAACTACAAAATTTTGGGATTATTTGATTTGAAAAGTGTTGCAGACGACAATTTCAAGTTGGTGTAATTCTGAAAATATTTCCAGTTTTGGTAAGAAAACATTGTGAAAAATGAAGAAATTGCATGTCACAAGCAATTTCTTCATTTTCCACAATGTTTTCCTAACCATTTCTTGTGAGGGAGTCAAATAGCGACACTGTGCAGTGACAGTTTTGTGTAGGTATATAATTGTAATACAGAAAATATTGAGGTAAAATGAAAAAAATGTTGCTTGCCTGCATTTTCTTCCTCTGCTTCAAATATCATTATTGTTTGACTTTAGGAAAGGAATAGACAGGGTTTTATGAGGGACTATTTTATAGTGTTATTTATGGTACATGTATTCCCATTGGCAAAACCTTTTTTGTGCAACTTTCTGCAAAAACATCTCAAATTTTCTACCATAATGGCATTTTTTAGACTTATTAGCAAGTGTCTGTATATATTCAATAGAGTAACCTTGAAGTTTTTTTTTATTGAAAGATGATGATTGCTTTTAAAAGCCTTAAATCATCATGACAAGTCACAAGTGTTATGTATCAGATGTTTTCATGCCCATATAATGTCATTATGTAGAAAGATTTAGGTAAAATTCATATATAGATAAACCTCTTCACAAAATAACAGAATTTTAGGTGGTCCAATTTGGATGCTTCTGCAGAGGATATTATATAACAACGGGCTCTGTGAAAATCATAGCACAGAATATATAGAGGGAAAAGGAGAAATTTCTGGTTACCACCATTTTCTTCTTTTGTTTCAATCTTTACCCAAGCCTTTTCTTTTTTGAATGTCCATGCAAACCAGGTCTTGTATTGGGATGGGATAAATGCTGTTCATTTCTTTGCATTTGTTTCTTATTATACATTTGCTGAAACCATTTCATTAAATTCTGTATAGATGAATAAAAACATTCTTGCTTGACTTAAGGTAGAATACCCACAATGTGGCCATTTTGAGATTAATATAACGTTGTCTTTATGTATCTAAACTTATTCGGGAGAGATCATAAATATTCGGCGGTTGAACTTTACACCGCCGAATGTTTTCAACGTCGGCCGAATAATTCCGACGTTGCACGAATCTCATTAGTGGTAGACTACCTTAAATTGTGTTTAGAAGAAATAGAGTATTTCTACACATACATCATACCCAAGTTTTACTTTACATTAATAAAGTGCCTTTGGAAGAGATATAAATTTATCCATTTAATCTTATTTGTAAACAATAACTGATCAATAACTGACTGATAATTGAACTTAAAGCCCCTTTAGACTTATTTGTACCTTTTGACTGAACTGGACAAATGTTCATAACTAAAACCTAGTTTTGATGTCCCTTAAATAGTAAAAGTCTAAGAAACAAGCAATTGGAGGCAAAAACAGAAATGCTGCTTACCAGCCTTTTTTCCTTTCCCTTCAACATATCCTCTCTATCACGAATAAAATGATTATGCATAGATCATAATCACATTTTGTCGTCTGTAGCATCATTCATTATTTCATTTCAGAAAGGACAAAGATTCTTCATCTTCCACAGCTTTTTTTCCAAAAGCTTTATAAGTAGGATGTGAAAAAGCATAATTATTTGGGAATGGGCAGGAAAAAAATAGAAAAAAGACAACTCACTCAGCATTTCCTCAATTTCTCTAAATACATATTTTCTTTGCTATGTCATTCTGCTTTTCGAACATTTTGAATTGCCTTTAGATTTAAATCATAGTAAACATTCTTTGTTAGGTGAAGAATGACAGAGATCTTTCCAAAACAAGCCATGGTTTTTATGTCACTGATTAAAGTAAATAGAAAAACATTGAAGTAAATTATTAATGAAGAAAATTCTGATGATAAGCCATTTGTTCCTGTGTTTTGTACTCAAATCCTGTCTTTATCAAGATGAAATTGTTCATCTCCAACAGCCTTTGAATTGTGATCATTTAACATTTTTGCCATTTGGGAATAGGCTTAACGTTTAAAGAGAGAGAATTGTATAAGCATTTGAAATGAGATAAAGAATATTGATGCCCTTATAATAGTTTACTTTTCACTTAAAGATTAGTATGAGCTGTTCCTTTTGAAAGATTCCTTATATGTCAAATGTCCAACTGTTAAATTGAATTTGTATAATATAAACCTTTTTGAAGACTTGCGTGTTTTGTGAGGATCGAACAATTGAAAAAAATTCAATTCAATTTCAATTCTTTATTCAGTAATATAAGGCCACCGGCCCATAATACTAATACAAAACCTCATTATAATACATTATGTACAAGAAACAATCCTTATGGTAGATAATAGATGAAATTTTTGAATATGAATTTCAGCTTTTTTACAGCTTCATATTTTCCAAAATAGAAGTACATTATACAGCTGGTGCAGACAGAGATCAGCCACCCTGTTTGACCGGCTGATCTCCGTTTGCGTCATCCGAAAATGTGTAAATTTTGCAAACATGTACTATGGAGAAATTATAAAATTATTTATTTTGGCCGAGTGTAGATATGATCAGATTGCTAACATAAGCAGTCTTATCTATACCTTCACTGTCCAAATTGTTAAATAATTTTTGACGGTACTGGTTGGCTGCTTTACATAGGAAATTCAAGAATCATCTGTAGTATCCAGAAATTGTTGTCGCTCAGCAAAAGCAATAGATATAAATTTAGCTAAAGCAAAAATCAAATCATGTTTTTTATATTGCATTATTTCAAAAAATAAAAAGTTTGTTGGTAATCCTTTGCTCCATCTGCTAGGAAAGCTAATTTTTCTAATATTATTGTATAAAGGACAAATTAAAAGGAAATGGAGCTCATCTTCCACAGTATAAATGTTATTTTTAAGGCAATATTTGCTAAACCTAAAATGTCTATCAATTTGTTCATGCCTTCCAGTCTCAATTGCGAGGTTATGATTTGAGCACCTAAAATTTGCTAATTTGCGTTTATATAAAAATGGCATAAAAAAAACTTTGGTAAAGTTAGATTTTTACCCCTACCCAAACAATTCATTGTTTTTGATCTCCCTACAAAATCTAGTACATGTATTATTACCTCTTCCAAATGAAAACGGTCATAATATTTCCAAAGTTTTTATACAATTGCCTAGTAAAATATTTGATTTTTTTTTCAATTGGAAAAGAGTTAATACTTGATTAGTTGCACCAGCTTCTTCACCAGAAATTAGCAGATTAAAGTTGAAGTCAAAATCTGTCCAATTTCTTTCTTGAATTAAAGTTTAGGAGACATTCTTATCACAATGGATTTATAGAAGTTTGGAAAGGAGAGAAATTTCCCATCTTGAATGATTTTACTCCCTTGTCTACCATCCTGTTTTGTAATTTCAGACAAAAAAATGTTATTTAAACTATCACCAAACGGCAAAATTTGAGACTGGTCCAAATTCAAAGATGTTTTCAGACGACAATTTCAAGTGAATGAAATTTTATGTTTTTTGGTCTTTCTTGGTAGAAAACATTGTGGAAAATGAAGAAATTGCTTGTGACAAGCAATTTCTTCTTTTTCCACAATGTTTACCCCTGTATTTTCTTGTAAGAAAGTCAAAAGGCGTCACAGTGCAGGAAAAGATTAAAATTGATTTGTCTTGAGGTATGGCCCCCATTGATTTCGAGGTGTATTAATTTAGTTTCAAAAGTGTTCCTTGAGAAAGAAGGGAAGAGATTATTATTGAAAGTTATTGTACATACCCCCTATAAGCCAAAATGATTTTGACATCTTCAAGTTTATTGTAAAGTTGATTTAACGTTTATGTTCAAATGTCTATAGATAAATCTTTCTTGTTCAAATTTATGCAAGTTGACTTGGTGATGGTATAATCATTTAGGAATCCAAATTTATTTATCAATGCTTTTCAACAAAAACCTTGTAACTGCAGCTTGTTTTAAGCTGTAGTTACGAGGTTTTTAGCTCCACTGGCCGACAGGCCAGCGGGCTATTGTCATGGCGGTGTGTCCGTCGTGCGTGCGTCCGTGCGTCCATCCGTCCGTTAACTTTTTCTTTAAAAATCTTCTCCTCAGAAACTACTTGATGGATTTCAATCAAACTTCACAAGAACAGACATTGCGAAAGCTCAAAAAAACTGTCAGACATTCGGTCTGACAGGCTTGAAAAATCTGTCAGACCGAAAACAAATCTGTCAGACCGAAAAAAAACAAGGAAAAATAACATGTAACCACCTTTTTTATTCTGAAGATATAAAAACATGACTGACACTCTAATCATTCACGCCCATAGTCCATAAGCCTTTCAAAATTAGACAATTCACTTTGCACCCTCGAAATATTTAAGGGACGCCATTATACTACGACAGTAAAAGTAATATGTATTCCGATTGGCTAATCAATACCTGTTTCAGCCAACCACAATCCGGTTTACAAATCAAGGGAAATAATCGGCAAAACCACGATATAATAGTGCCGTCCCTTCGTACTTTGTTGTTTATCAATTTTCTCGCAAACAGAATGACAAATATTTTGGTTATAAGCTTCCATAATTATGCAAACGCGAGGTATTGAAAAAAAGCAAAATGGTCAAAATATGTCGGACATACGGACCGACGGTATCGAATTTTCAATCGGACCGAAGTCAAAACTATCGGACAATGTCCGCGGTCCGACGTCTTTCGCAATGTCTGCATGAATGATCCTTGGGTGACCCTCTCTCAGATTCCTTCAAAGAATTTGGATTGAATCAGAATAACCTGAGTTATCTGCCCTTGAATGTCAAAAATAGCTGGTTTTGACTTTAAATTCACTCTAAAATCCACAAATATCAACCAATCAAGACAAAACTATAACAGAATGTTGGTGACAATAAGATCTTGCCTTGGTATAAATTTCAGCTTGATCTGAATTTTACATCATGAGTTATGTGCCCTTGAAATTGACAAAATTGCCCTTTTCGGCTCTATTTTGACTTGTTTTCACTCTAGCAACTACAAATATTGATTAATCAAGACAAAACTTGTACAGAATGTTGGTGACCATAAGATCTTGCCTTGGTATAATTTTCAGCTTAATCTGAATTTTACGTCAAGAGTTATGTGCCCTTGAAATTGACAAAATTGCCATTTTCGACTCTATTTTGACTTTGTTTTCACTCTAGCAACTACAAATATTGACCAATCAAGACAAAACTTGTACAGAATGTTGGTGACCATAAGATCTTGCCTTGGTATAATTTTCAGCTTGATCTGAATTTTACATCATTAGTTATGTGCCCTTGAAATTGACAAAATTGCCATTTTCGACTCTATTTTGACTTTGTTTTCACTCTAGCAACTACAAATATTGACTAATCAAGACAAAACTTGTACAGAATGTTGGTGACTATAAGATCTTGCCTTGGTGTAATTTTCAGCTTGATCTGAATTTAACATTATGAGTTATGTGCCCTTGTTATTGACAAAATTGCCATTTTGGGCTTTATTTTCACTTTTACAACCATTAGTATTAACTAATCAATACAGAATTTTCACAGAAATCTTACTGACCATATGATCTTACTTGCTTGTAATTTTCAGCTTGGTCATGCATTTGCTTGTTGTTGAAAAAGCGGCAATACATCTTTATCCCCTTTGCCTAAGTCACCTTTGAAGTTTTGGTCAGATGAAATATGCTATAATGATTATCATGGTATTCTAGTGCCTTTTTGTCTTTTATCTTTTATTTAGTTTGACTTCGCTAATCATACTTTATAATGAATAAACCCTATGTGCAATTTTCTCAGTTCTTGCATCTATAGCTAAGTGCAGATTGATTTTCTAAATATGGATATCATATGATATTTAGGAAAAGATTAAGCTTTTAACCTTTTCCCAAAGACCAAAATTGTACTGTGGGTCAATTCTTAAGGTGCTTCAGGGGACAAAATGGACATTAATAAACATGGTTTGTGTTCATCATAGCACAAAAAATATTGAGGCAAAAGAAGAAAATGTTGATAATCAGCATTTTCTTCTTTTTTTCTCAGTGTTTTCCCAAGCCATTTCTATTGGTATGTCTAAACCAGTTCTTTTTCGGGAAAGGTTAAAGTTTTCAGCAATATGGTGTGATATTAGCTTTTAGTTTATGCGATAAAACAAAAACAAACTACTGTAAGATGATAAATCTGGGATTTTTAAGATTTTTATAGTATTACTAATCAAGGACTTAGCACAGAACTATAAGTGCTAGTAAAGCTATTAAATTTTGCTCTTAAAGTTTGTTTTGTACTAAACCTGCGGTAATGCTTCCAGAATTGAAGGAGTTCAGTGGGTAAGACAAGAAATCTCCCTAAATGGCTTAAATAGGTGGGTCAATTTTCAAAACATTCAAATTTAAAAATATGTGAATTTTGGGAAAAAAAGCAGTTTGAGTAGGCATATAACATAGTATGTGCCTAAATCTTAGTTTATTACAGTATAAAAAACAATTTTATACAATTGAATTGTTCCCTGTATAAACCTAACAACTGACTGTGATTTTTTTCTCAATTTGCACTTTTTATCTTTGAATTTGGACAAGTCTAAAAGTGTGCCGTATTGTAATGGGTTAAATAATGATCCTTTAATTTAAGCCTCTCAGGGAGATTCTTGTCTTATCCACAGAACTATTTTGCCTTTTCATTGAAGAATGTCAAAAGAACAGACTGGTACATTTATAACATAAATTGAATGACAATGAATTTTGTTCAAGAAATAGCCTGGGTTTACGATTATGTTTCGATATACCGTTTGTGTTGTTATAAAATATCGTAACTACGGCTTGAATAAAGCCATAGTTATGAGGTTTGATAACAACGCCTATGAAATGCTATCATTTGTCCGAAATAGCGACACAATTCACTTGATAAAATCGTTGCCTATTGTAAACTGTTCATTCTTATTGGTAAAAATAGAGAAAAAATGTCAAGAACAACTTCTTTTAACCCTTTCCCAAACGGCAAAATTTTAGGGTGATCCACTTTGAAAACTGTGACAAATGACAAAATGGATGTTACTAAAGATAAAATTTGTGTAAAATATGGCATAGAAAATATTGAGACAAAAGGAGAAACTGCTGGTTATCAGCAGTTTCTTCTTTTGTTTCAATGTTTTCCCAAGCCATTTCGATTAGGGACGTCAAAACCAGGTCTTGTTTGGGAAAGGGTTAAAAGGGTTTGAATGTTCTAACTGGTTTGTGGCCAAGACCAGTCATTGTTTTTAAGAAAAAAATATCTTGGAAAGTGTTAATCACCATTTGCCTTAGTTAGGTGTGTATTAAGTTCTTCTATATAAATCTTTATCATGTTTCTTTATATCAGAAAAAATCAAATGGCTCAAAACTCAAGGCTCCACTGCAAGAAAAGGTATAACATTTTTACTGTATGTGTTACTGAAATGGTTGTTCCATACTAACCTATCACACTCCCCTACAATGCCTGGGTTTGATGTTCTTAATCGACTATTTGATAACTAGCAGTTACAGTCGACACTAGTAACTTATGTCGACATCGGATAAGTCGAAATCCCGCTTAAGTCGAAGCGAATTTTTGGTCCCGTCTTCAACTGATATCAACACGTTTAAACAAAATAATTTTGAAATGAAAATAGCCATTGAAATTTAGTAAGAAAAGGACAGAAATTGCTCGTTTCTAGCAATTTCTTTCCTTTTCCTACTATATTTCAATTAGGAATGCTTTTTATGGGCAACAAAATGGTCGAATGTCATGTAAAATTGAAACTGAAGAAAATCGGATATGAGTCGAATTCCGGATATGCTGAACTTTTCTACGACCCCTCTGACTTCGACTCAACGAGTGTCGACTGTACATGCTTCCCTCATTCTTATTGACTACAGAAGGCAGTCATATATCGGTGACATATTTTCTGTCAACCCAAGTTTTCTCTGATGAAATTTTTTGTATGTTGATGTCGCTCATGCATTTACATCAGAGCGCACTACCATTAAAAAACAACGGAAAGTTTGACACAAGTTGTGGCGCTTTGTTCACTGTTCGATTTTAAAAGCTATTACGCCTTATGATATCGATCAATGAACCATTTATTGTCATGTATGGTGAAAAATTTAAGACCAAAAAGTATTTCTTAAAGGTTTATAGGCAATGTTTTGCAACAACCCTCACCTGAACAGCCATTGATTACAATGACTTACTTTCCATTGTTTTTCAGTGGTATAGCTTACAATAATTGAACTGGCAGAGCAGCCCTAGCCAATAGGCTTGGATGGTCTGCCAGGTCATTTCTTGTGAGGTATAGTGCGCTCTGATTTAAATGAGCAACATCAACATATCAAAGAGCCAATTTCATCAAAGAAAACTCGGATTAATTTTCTGTCTGTATGCATGTCTGTCTGTCTACATCTGGTTTATATAACTACATGAGGAAGAAATTTTCACAGAATGTTCATGAATATTCACCTTACTATGCACATGGTGGTTTGGTTTTGCCATATCATTCTGCATCATGGAAAAAGAGGACTTGCTGCAAAAAGTGTCAATGCATTGTGCTTTGGCTGTGGCTATTATGTATTTTATCTTTTGATATCAAAAAAAAGAAAAATGAATGAACAAAGAGTCAAGGTTCAATTACTAGAAAATGTTTAAAGATTTGGATGGCAATGAAACAAAAGAAGAAAATACTGATGATATTAGCATCTTTTCCCTTTTTCTCAATATTTTCTATGATATATTGAAAAACACAATTATTCAGAATTTGTTGCAATTCTATTTTGGCATCTGCAAAACCTTATTTGGAGAAATACTTTGTTTTTTGGGAAATACTTAAGGTATAAGTTCACCCCTAATGAGATTCGCGCGACGTTGGCATTATTCAGGCCAAGTAGAAAACATTTGGCTGTGGAACATTCCTCAGCTGAATGTTTACGACCGAATAGGTTCAGGTATGTAACAAGGCTGCTCCAAAAAATATGATGTTTTATGAATCTCAAAATGGCAACATTATGGGTATTCTTACCAAGCAATACCTTGTTTTGGCATTCCTTTTTTATGTGCATGTATTATCATAGAGGTTGTTACTTGTCTGGCTCTGATATTAGATTAATCTCTGGTTCAATCATGATAATTATATTTTTCTTGCATTTTCATTATCAGAAAAAATCAGATGGTCCAAAAGCCAAGACTCAGGCTCCATTACAAGAAAAGGTATAAATCACTGTATCTGTGTTAATGGAATGGGTTACTTTGTCTACTAACTGTATTCTTTAAAATCCTGCCCATTTTGTGTATCTCTTAACTTCCTGTTTCTTTTTTTTCTGACAATATACAACTAACAACTATGTAAAATTTGAAAAAAATGGACATGTTAAAGTATCTGAATATATCTTTTTGAAATAGTAAAAACATTATTCACGGAGACATTAGGGCTATTTGCAAAATTTATAAGTTGCAAGACAAGTTATATGTTAATTCATCTGACTTGATGATATTTCTTGAGCCTCAAGCAAGGAGGAAAATCTTTTATTAACTGTTAATTAACCCCTTTCCCAAATGACTAAATTTTAGGGTGGTCCACTTCAGAAACTGCCACAAAACACAAAATGGATGTTATAAAAGATAGGAATAGTGTAAAATACGGCACAGAAAATATTGAGACAAAAGGAGAAACTGCTGGTTATCAGCAGTTTCTTCTTTTGTCTCAATGTTTTCCTAAGCCTTTTCTATTTTAATAGGGACGTCAAAACCAGGCCTTGTTTGGGAAAGGGCACATACATCCTGAAGTTGATCAGAAATGTTTTTCTTATGCTCAATAGAACAGGAAAAACTAACTTGTAATGATTCTAAAAAACCCTGTATTATTATTATATTGCCTTTTAGCCTGAGGATGATAGAAAATCTGTTGTTCTTGAAGAAAAGGTAAATTTTGAGAGTGGCTCAGATTAGCTAGTATATGGTGACGGGGGATACGGATTGGTCAGTGTAGGGTTTAGGGTAAAATATATGTGGTTGAAGTTTGGAAAATAGATTTTCATTCCAGGGTAATCTGAGTTTTCTCTGATGAAATTCGCTTTTTGATATGATGATGTGGCTCATTTACATCAGACCGCACTACCAATCAAAAACAACTGTAAGTTCAACACAAGCTGTGGTGCTTTGTTCACCGTCCGATCTTAAACAATATCCTAAAACGCCTTATGATACCGATAAATGAACCATTTATTGTCATGCCTGGTGAAAAATTCAAGACCAAAATGTATTTCTAAAAGGTTTATAGGCAATGTTTAGCAACAACCCTCACCTGAACAGCCATTGATTACAATGACCTACTTTCAGTTGTTTTTGAGTGGTAGTGCGCTCTGATGTAAATGAGCGACATCAACATATCAAAAAGCGAATTTCATCAGAGAAAACTCAGATTAATTCTAGGGAAGAATGGCTGTCAAACATTCATACTCTTTCAAACAATGCCTTGTTTTAACACTGGACAGTCTCAGAGGCAGACAACAAAATTTTGGACATATCCAAATTCACAGATGTTGCAGATGACAATTTTTTAAATGAATAGAAATTTTCCAGGTTGGCACTAGTACTATCATTTTGAATGTTTCAGATTAACAATAATCCGCACATCTTAAATAAAAAGGTGAGAGGCATGATGCTATATGTGTTACATGTTTTGTATCGTTATTTAGCCTTCTCCTAGTACTTGTATCATTGAAACCTTCGGAAAAATGTATCCAATGCCCTGATTTGATGAATTAAATGTGAAAAACTTTCTTCAAAATGATGCGGCAATTGCAATTATTGGCATATTACAAGATAAAGCAAAGTGAACATCAACAAACATATTATTGCTATACAAAGTATTAACAAATTCTCTAATTTTAATGAAAACTTAATCTGCATTAACAGTCTTCTTGACACCATCGTTATTTTATTTTGCATGTCAAGGATAGCCACATGCGATTTAGGCCGGTAGTGCTCTTCTAGAAGTGGAAGCGCTAGTCTGGTTCCCGCCTCTGATACACTACGTTGTATTTTTTCTACAACGTAGTGTATCAGAGGCGGGAACCAGACTCTTCTAGAAGAGCTCTACCGGCCTAAATCGCACACTGCTGATGTTAGAAGAAGAGCTTTTTAATGTGTTATGTTGTGTCTTATGTGCTGTTGTTGTCATGTTGTTGTAATATGAGCTTGTATGACATAACATTGATGAGAGGTCAAAACCTCGTAACTACAGCTTGAAAAGCTGGAGTTACGAGGTTTTGACCTCCCACCAACGATAATGTTTATAAATGTGAAACATCCATAAATTGTACTTTTTGCCTTAACATTACTTGTTTTAATGTTTTACTCAACAAATAATAAACTCATATATTTTGAAAGCATTTGTATTCCAAATATAAAACAGATCTTTAAGAACATTTTGAAAAAAATGAAGATTTTCAAGAAGAGGTTTTTAAAGAATGAATAAAGTCATTCAAACTTAACTTTCAATATTACCTATGTATTATGTAATTTAATCAAAGATTGATTTTGAAGATGAATATAACCTTTCTAGACAGAATGAAACATTTTCAAGTTGACTTTTCTGGAACTTAATTGAAGATTTCAAAGATGATTAGCCCTTTGAAAAAATCATTTCTTAAAGCAAAACTATTTTAAATTCTTAAAAAGGATCGTTTTCATGCTAACCTAATTAACAATAATTTTACCGTCAAGCTAAATGAAGTGTTAAAGTTGAAGGACAATCGTGCAATGAAACGTGACCTCAATGACCTTGAAGAACGGATGCTTCTCGACAACCTACAGGATGCGGAACAGGCTAAATCAGGACCTGGAACTCCGACAAAAGTTATCCGGAGTAAATCAAAAATGCCGCTCTCAAAATACAAGAATATTCGAGACCTGCAACTGGAGGTAATTTGACTAGTTTCATTCCTAAAATTGCTTAACTCTTTCCAAAGATGTTGTCATCTAAGAAAAAAGTAAATCCTTTTCCTGCTGCCCTTAATTTTGCTTCCAACAGGTTGCCCATTTGAGAGGCATTTTAATTTGAAGATATTGCCACAATAATTGAGTAGAAAGCAAGCAGTCTGTAAGCTAAGATTTGACTGCACATCTGTGCAGGCTGATCTTAGTCTTTACTGGCTGCAAAAGCTTTGGTCACATCAGAAATATGGTTTAAATATCATGAGAAGGGTTAATATGATTAAAAGCCTCTCATTTCATGACAAAAACTTGCTCAATGATAAATAAATGAGTTCATTAAAGCTGATTTTTGCTGTCCTAAAGAATTGAAAAATCAAATTTAGAGATCAAAATTTTCAATAAGATATTGATTTTCAAGGTGACAAGCTAATAAAGAAGTTTATTAATGAAAAATTATTACTTGATTCCCTAAGTCTTACTCATAAAGTTTGGCATATAAAAGATTCGAAACATTGAATTTTTTAAAAGAAGAATTGTGAAGGTTATCTGGGTTTTATGTCCACTTGAAAGAACTTATTGTTTTCGAATCACAATAAGACACATTTACCTTGTTCTGCTATTCAAGGCTGAATTGTCAATGATAGATGTTTGAAAAAGTGAAATTGAAAAAAACAGCTCTCTGAAATACATTTGAGGCATTTTAGACCTACATACTTCAAGATCAGCCCATGTTGGTTCAAATCTTTGTTTGCCCTTTATCCATTTTTAGCTCCACTGGCCGAAGGCCAGCGAGCTATTGTCATGGCGTTGTGTCCGTCGTGCGTCCGTGCGTCCGTCTGTGCGTTAACTTTTTCTTTAAAAATCTTCTCCTCTCAAACCAGTGGGCCAATTTTGACCAAACTTGGCAGAAATTTTCCTTTGCGGGACCCTTTACTTAAATTGTTCAAAAAATTTTGATTGGTCCATAAATGTGGGTGTGGCAGGGCGGGGCTTATCAGACTTAGAGAAATCGCTAATTAATTCTTTAAAAATCAACCTTTTGACCAATCTTGAGCAAACTTGGCAGAAATGTACCTTGGGTGACCCTTTACTTAAATTGTTCAAAGAATTTTGATTGGTCCATAAATGTGGGCGTGGCAGGGTGGGGCTTATCAGAATTGGAGAAATCACAAAATAATTCTTTAAAAATCTCCTCTCAAACCAGGTGGCCAATTTTGACCAAACTGTGCAGGAATGTTCTGTGGGTGACCCTTTACTTAAGTTGTTCAAATAGTTTTGATTGGTCTGTAAATGTGGGCGTGGCAGGGCGGGGCTTATCAGACTTAGAGAAATCACTAATTAATTCTTTAAAAATCAACCATTAGGCCAATTTTGAGCAAAATTGGCAGAAATGTACCTTGGGTGACCCTTTACTTAAATTGTTCAAAGGATTTTGATTGGTCCATAAATGTGGGCGTGGCAGGGCGGGGCTTGTCAGAGTTGGAGAAATCACAAAATATTTCTTTAAAAATCAACCAACAGGCCAATGTAGACCAATTTTTGCAGTGATGTTCCTTGGGTGGTCCTTTACTTACACTGTTGGTGAAATTTTGATTGGTCTATAAATGTGGATGTGGCAGGGTAGGGCTTTTCAGAATTGAACAAACCATGAAATAATTCTTTAAAAATAAACTGATGGGCCAATTCAGACCAAACATGGCAAAAATGACTCTTGGGTGACCCTTTTCAAGATTTGGCAGTGCGAGGCTTACAAGAAATCATGAGAAAATTCTTTTACTTTAGCCAGTGGAGCGATTCAGGCCCTCTTGGGCCTCTTGATTAATTAAGATGGTAGCTATGATTGGTCATGAGTTCGTACTGGTGTGAGAAATGTCAGGAACAAATGGTTTTAAAATATGCTAGACAATGCAATATACCCTAAAAACTTGTTAAACATTGTGATATACCCATATCAGGTAATCAATGCAAATTTTTCTCTCCTGTTGTAGTATGAGAAGCAGAGAGAACTGTCCCAGCCTAAAGTATCCGAGATCCAGATGGTGTCAAGTCCTCGCGGTGGCGGAACACCGTACTCACGTAACTCAAACTCTAGTATGAGTGTATATATAACTGTAAGTGTGTGCATGCTGCATGTGGCACGATGGATTATTATCACTGTGCGAAAACACTGGAGAGTGATTTAGGACACTTACACATATAGCTGCATGTACATGTATCCAGGAACTGGTTATTACTACTTATAAGCCTTAGAAAAAGAGATTATTAAATTTTGTTTCAATGTTTTCTTACAGTACAGCTTGCGTGTTTTTTTTGCCTGAAACACTTGTCCACCAAGGACAAAAATAAATTTGGGCTGAAAATCATGTTGATTTTCCATTGTGACCACTGCATTTTTCTGCTCAAAATTTCCTTGTATCAACCTTGAATGGCGGCGATGGGTAGAAAATCGCGGTGATTGCCACAAACCGCTGCGTTCAGGTGGAAATGCCAGGTATGACCAATATTACCTGTCTACACAAATCACTGCGATTCGGGGTGGTTGAGTGGAAAATCGTGGCGATTCCTGCGGATTCTGGTGGAAAAATGCGCTTGTTGTGGCATATTGTATTTAGCATCTGAATCCACCCGAAATCCGATCACGGCGATGCATGGGAATAGGCAAAAAACAAGTGAGTTGTACTGTAAGAGTAATAACAAAAATAGTTGTTACATAAAAATGTTCTTCCTTCCTCTAGTACAGAAAATGAAGTGTGTGTGCTTACTATTGCACGATGGTGGTGGGTTGTATTTATAAACACTGTGTAAAAACACTGGAGAGTTATTATACGTTCAAAGTTAAACGAGAATCGATACAAATATTTTGGTTTATTTTAGGGTGGACAGGTATGAATATGTATAAGTTGTTACTATAAATAGTCAAATATACATCCTGTCTCCCCTATTATCCGTTATAGGTCTATTCCCTCATTAGTAAAAGATTTTGAATCGTTTATACAGTTGGCGCCACATCGTATGGCACATGTTTATATTTTGTTTAAATGTACATGTAATAGGGAAGGATTTTACCAAGTAAACAGTGACATAATTTCCGTCAAACAAGTAGTATTTTGTGGGTGTTTTTATAAAACCTCGTAACTACAGCTTGAATCAAGCCGTAGTTACGAGATTTTATAACAACACCGACGGGTTATCAAAACATAACAGGTAAACGATTCTATTTTTAGCACCAAATTCATTGCCATTGAACACTGAACAAATATAAACATGTGCCATACGATGTGGCGCCAATTAACTGTAGATGTGTGAGACACTTATATCACTGCATGTTTATATAACCAGGAAATATTCTGTAGAATCTGTTAGGAAAAGAAACTTTTTGTATTATGCCATGATATGCATGATAAATTTAAATTTTCAATTAAAAACATGAAGTTCTTCAAATGTAGTGTGGTGTTCTGTTTTTTCTTTAACAAAGCTTTTATATATACTTTAGTCTATAGATAATTAAATACATGTACATTTTCATGAATTATTGCATGTTTCGTACATTAATGTTTGTAACATGTTTGAATAAGCTCTGGCATGTATCTAGTTAATGACACCCTACAAGATAGATGCTTTAGAAAGCATTGTGGAAAAAGAAGAAATTGCTTGGGCTTTTAAAATAGTCTCTTCATTTTCCACATTGTTTTTTACCCCCAAAAATTGTAAGATTTAATTCTTTTGAAATTGTTGTCTGCAACATCTTTGAATTTAGACCAGACTAAAAAATTTTCATCTGGTAATGGGTTGATGCATGTTTTCTACATTTATTTTCATAGCATGTGTAGCTCTGGTATGTTTTAACCCTTTCCCAAACAACAAAATTTTAGGGTGATCAGCTTCAAAAACTGCCACATGTGACAAAATGGATGTTATTAAAGATAGGATTTGTGTAAGATATGGTACAGAAAATATTGAGACAAAAGGAGAAACTGCTGGTTTCTAGCAACAGTGTCTAAAGTTGAGGAAGCTGTTGACATTAATGAAAAAGGAGAAATTTGGTAGTGATTTTTATCAGCTATTTCATTATACATGTATAGTTACATTATCCAATTAGATCTATAGATCCATTTCCCAAATGCCTCAATTTTGAATTGGTACTTTAAATTGAAAGGAGGTGTTGAAGACAAAATTGATGTATGCTCAGCAGATGACTTCATATGATATAGAACAAGAAATATTGAGGGAAAAGAAGACTTTGTTGATAATCAGCATTGTCTCCTTTCACTCAGTGTTTTTTAAAACTTTTCCAGTGCGAAAACAAGGGCTTGTTTTGGAAAAAGGTTAAGATCCAGACTGGTCATTATATATCGTCGGTGGGGAGTCAAAACCTCGTAACTTTTTCAAGCTGTAGTTACGAGGTTTTGACTCCCCACCGATGATATATATAAGCCCATCCATCTTCATTCTAACCTTCGAACACAAGAAGTAGTTTTGATGTTGCTAATATGAAAGGCTTAGGAAACCATTGAGACAAAAGAATAAAATGCTGATCTCCAGCATTTGCTCCTTTTGTCGAAACATTTTAGTGCTATATTGCACACAAATCCTTTCTCTTTCAACTTACATTTTGTCATCTACAGAAGCTTTCGAATTGGACCACTCCAAAAGTTATTGTTTTTGAAGTGCTATATAATAAATATGTAAACAAGATACATACTGTTGCTTTTCAACAAAACCTCCTAACTGCAGCTTGTGTTGACCCATTACCAGACGGCATTTTTTTTATTTTTAGCTCACCTGAGCACGAAAGTGCTCATGGTGAGGTATTGTGATACCGCTGTGTCCGTCGTCCGTCGTCCGTCGTCCGTCGTCAGTCGTCCGTCGTCCGTCGTGCGTCGTGCGTCAACCTTTGGCTTGTGTGCAGTTTAGAGGCCACATTTTTTGCCCAATCAACCTGAAATTTGCTCAGAATGATTGTCTTGATGAATTCTCGGACAAGTTCGAAATTGGGTCATCTGGGGTCAAAAACTAGGTCACGGGGTCAAATCTTAGAGAAACCTTGTGTGCACTCTAGAGGCCACATTTTTTGCCCAATCAACCTGAAATTTGCTTAGAATGATTGTCTTGATAAAATCTCGGACAGGTTCGAAATTGGGTCATCTGGGGTCAAAAACTAGGTCACGGGGTCAAATCTTAGAAAAACCTTGTGTGCACTCTAGAGGCCACATTTTTTGCCCAATCAACCTGAAAATTGATCAGAATGATTGTCATGATAAAATCTCGGACAAGTTCGAAATTGGGTCATCTGGGGTCAAAAACTAGGTCACAGGTCAAATCTTAGGAAAACCTTGTGTGCACTCTAGAGGCCACATTTTTTGCCCAATCAACCTGAAATTTGCTCAGAATGATTGTCTTGATGATATCTCGGACAATTTTGAAATTGGGTCATCTGGGGTCAAAAACTAGGTCACAGGGTCAAATGTTAGAAAAACCTTGTGTGCACTCTAGAGGCCACATTTTTTGCCCAATCAACCTGAAATTTGCTCAAAATGATTGACTTGATGAAATCTCGGACAAGTTTGAAATTGGGTCATCTGGGGTCAAAAACTAGGTCACGGGGTCAAATGTTAGAAAAACCTTGTGTGCACTCTAGAGGCCACATTTTTTGCTTAATCAACCTGAAATTTGCTCAGAATAATTGTCTTGATAAAATATGGGACAAGTTTGAAATTGGGTCATCTGGGGTCAAAAACTAGGTCACTGGGTCAAATCTTAGAAAAACCTTGTGTGCACTCTAGAGGCCACATTTTTTGCCCAATAAACCTGATAATTGATCAGAATGATTGCCTTGATCAAATCTCGGACAAGTTTGAAATTGGGTCATCTGGGGTCAAAAACTAGGTCACTGGGTCAAATCTTAGAAAAAACCTTGTGTGCACTCTAGAGGCCACATTTTTAGCCCAATCAACCTGAAATTTGCTCAGAATGATTGTCTTGATGAAATCTCAGACAAGTTCGAAATTGGGTCATCTGGGGTCGAAAACTAGGTCACGGGGTCAAATGTTAGAAAAACCTTGTGTGCACTCTAGAGGCCACATTTTTTGCCCAATCAACCTGAAGTTTGCTCAAAATGATTGACTTGATGGAATCTCGGACAATTTTGAGATTGGGTCATCTGGGGTCAAAAACTAGGTCACGGGGTCAAATCTTAGAGAAACCTTGTGTGCACTCTAGAGGCCACATTTTTTGCCCAATCAACCTGAAATTTGCTCAGAATGATTGTCTTGATGAAATATCGTACAAGTTTGAAATTGGGTCATCTGGGGTCAAAAAATAGGTCATGAGGTCACATCTTAGAAAAACCTTGTGTGCACTCTAGAGGCCACATTCTTTGCCCAATAAACTTGAAATTTGCTCAGAATGATTGTCCTGGTGAAATCTTGGACAAGTTTTAAATTGAGTCTTCTGGGGTCATAAACTAGGTCACAGGTTCAAACCTGGTTTGTACTCCTAGAAGCCCATTTTTTGCCCAATCAACCTGAAATTAGCTCATAATAATTGTCTTGATGAAATGTACAAAAAGTTTGAAATTGGGTCATCTGGGGTCAAAAACTAGGTCACTAGGTCAAATTTAAGAAAAATCTTATTTGCACTCTAGAGGCCACATTTTATGCCCAATCAGCCTAGTCAGAATAATTATCTTGATAAAATCTCGGACTATTTCAAAATTTGGTCATCTGGGGTCCTAAACTAGGTCATGGGGTCCAGTCTTGGGGATTTTTTTGCCCAATCAACCTGAAAATTTGTCAGAATGATTATCTTATACAGGCCACAAATCTTAGTAAAATGTGATCATTTTGGAGGCTCAGACACACCATATACAGAAAGCTATTATGTCAGGCAGGCCCGTAGGAACAGGGGGGCTAGGGGGACTAAACCCTTCCAAAGTTGGCCAAAAATGCCAATTTTTCTTAATTTTACACTTAAAATTTTGGGGAAATCCCAATTAGCCCCCCACCCCCAATATTTAGGATAGAGTCTATAGCCCCCCCCCCCCAATATGAAATTGCTTTCTATGGGCCTGTCAGGTGAGCGCTTCAGGGCCAATGGCCCTCTTGTTCCAATTTGAAAGCTGCTGCAGACAACAAGACGAATGTTGATTATAAGAGATAGGATTTATGTATTATATAATACAGAAAATATTGAGGCAAAAGGAGAAACTGCTGGTTGTCAGCAGTTTCTTCTTTTGTCTCAATGTTTTCACAAGCCTTTTTCTTAAGGGGCGTCAAAAAGCGTCACTGTGTGGGAATGGGCTGCAGTTACGAAGTTTTGTTTTAAAACCAGTAATATAATTATACATGTGAAGGTTGGACAATTTCATTTGAAATGTTCAAAATATTTTAAAAGATACTTTAAATCATTGTCAAGGGTTTGGTATATTTGAATCTGACATCATCAATACAGATTTCTATAAAATGCTTTTCAAGTGTTTTGAATATGTTGGAAAAATTCATTGAAAGTATTTGTATGGACCTAAAGTTGAATTCAATTGAGGAGTTTCTCCTTTGAGCTATTTGAATAAGTATATTTATTTCTTTATTTACTTGAAAATCACATTATGGGGTTAGTATATCAATACATGGTCATTTCAATGCATCTGAATCTTAAAAATATTTTCGATTATGAGTGTTTATTGCTAAACTGTTCTAAGTACATGGTAGTTTTATAAGCACTTAAAGCAGATTGTACTAATGCCTTGATTTCTCTTGTATATTGGTCATTGTGTAAATAAATAAATGCTTGAATATAAATTGATGATCGAAACGAAGAATATTTCGATTTTAAACCCTTAATTAAACCATTCACATAGATATTATTAATAATGAAATAAATTTTAGACAGGGCCAAGTTTATTATGTTGTATATGAATCTCTATGTGTGACATTAATTCCATTTCATATTTGACAGTCTGAATTCCTTAACGTTCAATTTCAGAAAAATCAGATTTGATAAAATGTCTTTCTGTCAAGATTTACAACCCCCCAGCATAGATTCTTTCTGATAAAACTGGTGTTAATTTATATCAAATAAACAGATTTTTCACCTTTATCTGAGTATTTGTGCATGTTTACTGTAAACATGACACTTGAATAAAGTGTTATTAATGAACAAGTATGCCTGTGTGAATTTATCCGAATTTCTACAATGAAAGTTAAAAAAAAAATAAAAAAAATGGACTGTTCCAATTTGACACCTGCTAGCATGCAGATCAAAAATAAATATTGAGAAAAATTGAATTTTCAGTCTTGTTTATGTCAAAAGGTTTGATGTCAAATCCAGGTCATGTTTGGGGTAGTCCCAAATTATGACACTTTTTGATACCCCACAAAAGTAAGGTTTTTGAAAATGTTCTTCATTTCCCACAATATTTTTACGCAAAAAAAAAAAAAAAAGACAGGAAAACGTGAAATTCCATTCACTTGAAATTGCTGTCTGTATCATCTTTGAATTTGGACCAGTCTGAAATTGTTCAGTTTGGTAATGGTTTAGACCTTTCCCAAACAAGACTTAGTTTTAATGTCTTTAATAGAAATGGCTTGGGAAAACATTGAGACAAAAGAAGAAACTGCTGTTAACCAGCAGTTTCTCCTTTTGTCTCAATATTTTCTATGCCAAATTTTCAACAAATTCTATCTTTAATAACATCTGTTTTGTCATTTGTAGCATTTTTTAAGTGGATCACCCTAAAATTTTGCAGTTTGGGAAAGGGTTAATTGCAAATATTTTGGTATACTTTCAGGATGACCACAGAAAGAACCCGAATCAGGACCAGCAGTTACGGAACCTGGCCGAGAGTCACGGTCGACAGATGCAATGGTTACAACTACGCAATAAAGATCTCGAGCAACAAAGAGAAGGTAATGTATTTCTGTAGAAAATTTTGAGGGAAAAGGAGAAAATGTTGGCTACCGGTATTTATATAATGAGAACCTGGTCAAGAGTCATGGCCAACAGAATGCAATGGTTACAACTACGCAATAAAGATCTCGAACAGCAGAGAGAAGGTAACAGGGTATGATTATTATTCAAGAGTGAACAAAACACTGAGAGAAAAGGAGAAAATGCTAATAATAGGTTTATGACTAATAGATGTTATGATAGCAGCTACACAATTAGGATCTGGGACAACAGAAAGAGGTGAAACATGTTCATAATAAACAAAAAAAGAATTATCTGTTTGCCTTAACCCATTACCAAACGATATAATTTTAGCGTGATCTAAATTGAAAGATCCTGCAGACGACAATTTCAAGTGAATGAAATTTCACATTTTCAGTCTTTTTACATAGAGGCCGCGGCCTTAGCGCAGTTGGTAGCGCATCTGACCCTCATTCGAGAGGTCCCGGGTTCGATACCTGGCCGCGGCTAATACCCTTTCTGACAAAATTGTCACCCACCAATGGGTTTGAAATCGTTAACCTAAGTGGGCGAGCAGCTGGAGGCTCGGTAAGGGTGTTGTGGTAGTACTGGTTTGAGAAACAACAGGAATCCATGGGTAGGTGCTCCAGCCGCCGCGATATGACCCTGGTAGTTGAAAACGGCGTAAAACCCCAATAAACTCAAACATTTTACATAGAAAACATTGTGGGAAATGAAGAAATTGCTTGTCACAAGCAATTTCTTCATTTTCCACGATGTTGTCCAAAGCCTTTATCTCTTGGGGAGTCAAAAAGAGTCACTGTGTGGTAATGGGTTAAAAGTTATTGCTGTCACATTTCCACTTTTTTAATGAAGATAAGAAAAGGCCACTTTGGATATGTGCAGGTCTTTTCATAATTTTAGGACTAGGAAGAAATCGTCAATGACAGTACTCAATTGGAATTGCATTAGCAAGACATAAAAAATCTCATCTGAAAATTCTGTCTTTTCATAGATATAAGAAAGAAGCTAGAAGGACTTGGTAGAAAGTCAGTGCCCCCAGCCCATGACAACACACAGGACTTGATATGGGAACTGAGACAACAAGAGTTACGAAATCAAAGAAATATTCATGACAATTCAAAGTGAATGAAATTTTACCTTTTGATTTTTTTTGGGTGGAAAACCATTGTGGGAAATGAAGAAATTGCTTGTTACGAGCTATTTCTTCATTTTTCACAATGATTTTTGATGCCTTTATCTCTTTTGGGATCAAAAAGTTTCATTTTGTCAAAATGGATCAAGTCATTGCTCTTATGAGAATCTGTCTTTTTATAGATATAAGAAAGAAGCTAGAAGGGCTTGGTAGAAAGTCAGTACCTCCAGCCCACGACAATACACAGGACTTAATATGGGAACTGCGACAACAAGAGTTACGAAATCAAAGAAATATTGACGATCTCAAAAATGAGTTACGTAACATGAATAACCAGAAATTAAATGTCATGTAAGTACAATTGTGATCCTTTTCCATACGACAGAAATTTAGGGTGATCCACTTCAAAAACTACCACAAACAACAAAATAGATGCTATTACAGATAGGATTTTCGTAAAATATGGCACAGAAAATATTGAGACAAAGGAGAAACTGCTGATTATCAGCAGTCTTCTTTTGTTTCAATGTTTTCCCAAGCCTTTTCTATTAGGGACGTCAAAACCAGGTCTTGTTTGGGAAAGAGTTAAACCTTTCCCTAGAAACATTTGAACACAGTTTTAAGGTTGTCCAATTTGAAAGCTTGTGCAAATGTCAAAATAGATGTTGATTACGATAGGATTTGTGTACAAAATTGAATAGAAAATATTGATTCAAAAGGAGAAAATGCTGATTATCAGCATTTTCTTCTTTTGCCTCATTGTCTTCCCAAACACCTCCTATCAGGGATATCTTAATCCATCTTTTTATTAATGGGAGAGGGTTAAGCCTTCCCGAAATGGTAGAAATTTAGGTTTTCTGAATTGAAAGCTGCTGCAGATGACAAATTGATGTTGTTATTGTTACGTTCTTTGAGGCTTGTATACATTTTTGCAAAGACATTGTGGAGTTCAAGAAAGGAAATGCTTGTTATCAGCATTTTCTTCTTTTGCCTTAATGTTTTAACAATTCTGTATAAAAAGGAACATCAAAACCAGGTTATTTAAGACATGTAGTTTTAGATGACACTTTCGCGACTCTTTCTACAATATTAATAAAAACTTCAACAAATTTTGAACTCATACTGAGATGGGAAAAACAGTCTAGATCCAGAAAATTACCTTGACCGACTAAGGTTGATACTTTTCACACTTTCAAGAGGGTTCCTTTTAGTGTGCCTCACCACAATAGACCCCTACCGAGATCCAAGAGTTATCCTGATATTGCCCTTGATTTAATGGGATTTATCTCCCTTGAACACAACTGGGTAGTTCCGGTCTATTTTTCTAGATACGCTAAAGAGTAAAAATCATCGCTTCGCACGCAAAATATGATTATTTTCTTTACAGACGCATATTTCGCAGAATCATCTTATACCATTGGATTGTTTATTTATTACTAATTATACCAGACTAAGTTTCGACTTTGATTTCACCCAATTGATATGTTTAATCCGGGTTAAAAATCGGCCTAGTTGAAAGGCTGAAAGCCATAAAAAAATCTTTGCCAAGCTCCAGGATTTCCGATTATCAATGACGAGAAAGATTTTTATTTTGTTTTGCAAATTGTAGAAATAATATAGTTTTCAATATTTCATTCTAGTTGGATTGTTTTCACTTTCTTGATTCAACATTAATTTTGGAGTTTGTTGATCCAAGACACTCTTTCCAATCAGTCATTTTGATATTAAAGTCTTCATATCGTGAAATAAATCCAAAATTTAAATAACTTCACATCTATAAATATGAATCATAGAAAATATTTTCGTACATTTTGAGAAAAAGGAAAGTATACTTTTCCTCTCAATAAGCTTTTAAATCTCCGCATTTCTTTTGACATAGTTACTGACCTTCTAGTATGTCAGACGTACGTGTTATTGTTTGTCAAAGGATTAATAATTAATTGTCTGCCGACAAAAGGGAATTGGAATGTTAATTTATGGACCTCGTGTATATCACCCCAATCAGTTAGCCAAATTCCTTTAATTGATCTCGGCCCGATAAAACACAAGTTACTGTATATTAAACGGATTTATCACAAGACATAAGATTGACAGGACCGAAAGATGAATTAATAGACACAACAAAACTCGAACTTTCACCCTTTATTACACAATTTTACGACTTATTTAACACATTTGCTAACCCGTGCTAAACAAACAAAAAGAAAAAAAAATCTGTTGAAAGTTTAACCCTTTCCCAAACGACAGCCTATTAAACTGCTCAAAAATAGTATGTTAAAATGAGATTGCAAACCCGTGCTTAAAAAAAAAAAAAAAAAAAAAAAAAAAAAAAAAAAAAAAAAAAAGAAAAGAAAAAAAGTTGAAAGTTTAACCCTTTTCCAAACGACAGTCTTTTAGACTACTCAAAAATGAAAGCTGATTCATGTGACAAAATAAGACGTGTAAATTGTTGCAAAACTATCAAAGGAGGGATAGAAAATGCCCAATATTAACAAGATTACCTTTTCTCTCGATATTTTCCAAACGAAATTTAGAGTCATCAAAATCAGGTCTTGTTTGAAAAGTTTAGATTATTAGGCCAATCATCAGCAATGAATGATATTTGGTATTTAACTGCATAGCAGCTGATAAGCGGGGTAAACAATTCTAAAATTATTATTTCGAATCTTAAACATACATAATGGGTACGCATTTTAATCATCTTAAGGGGGAATGCTCCAGTTTTTCGGAACACTCGGTCATTACTGTAGTAAATTAAATGTTTCGTACCAATATGTTTCGCTACCATATTTTCAATAATATAACACATCATTACAATTTACCATTTTCGACGGTAAAAGTGTATTTATTATTCGAAACTTATTTCCTCAAGATGGAAATCGATTATTTAGAGCAAGACAATCGTAAGTGTGTGTGCAGTTACCACTGTTTTGCGTCATTTTTTTCACGTGTAGCTGATAAGAATTGCTGTAATTCATTAATTAGTGCGCTGACCTATGCATTTTCTTTTTGAATTATTACCAGGACATGTTGCTTAATACAATTAGGGAGTTTTATCAAATTCTATTATGTAGAACTTGAAATATTTTTCAAAAATATGCAAATTTTGACATAAAATACTCCAGCTTCGTTGATCTAACCGAACAATTGAGCATGCTGTTTTATACATTTACGCGTTTATAATAGCACATATTTTGGGTTTTCTGTTCTTATTAAATGTAAGACGTTACTTTAAATCCGTTTTTGGGACTAAACAATGAATATACAGCATTTTATTAGCATTTTAGTGACCTTGGACAGGTGCAAGAAATTGTGCATTTTTCGCTGTAGGGGTATGTGATACGAATGTCCATAAAATTCAAACATTATCGCTGACCATCCATTTTTATTTTATTTTTCAATTGGTAATAACATGTAATTTCAACATACAAAATATAAATAAATTCTATTATTGGGAAAAAATTAAGGAAACTGGAGCATTCCCCCTTAAGAAATTGATACAATGAGTACCTACAGCATAGGATTTGAAGAACAATTCAAGACATTTTGCATTTTGAAATAGCGAAAACCCTTCTTATCTGCAGCCCTAACCGGAAACGGAACAACCCAATAATTCAAGGAAGATATCTTTCAAGGGAGATCACTCCAGAACCCGTTAAAGGTCTATTAAATGGTTAGGTGCATTAACACATGCAACATACTGAAGAACTTCTGAATTCTGTATGAATATCCCATTCAATTTATGACATATTGCACATTCAGTGACTTTGAGCTGCTGTCAAGAAACATTGGTCATTCTATTGAAATGATTGATGAAGTCCAGAAGAAAATTGAAGCAGACTATAAAACTTTGTGGCAAAACAGCCAAGGTGACATACAAAAACTGACTGGAAAACAGAAACATAGCGGCAAAAGATCAAGTAAAACTGATCAATTAGCTTGTGAAAGAAAGCATGGACGTAATACGAGGAAAAATTCAAAGACAGATAATTCTGAAGAAGAAAACATGGCAAATGAAGCAGTGTCACAGCAATCTAGCATAGATTCTCTTATGACTGATGCCAGCTATAAAGACTATGGTAAAGATAAATTAGATAGAAAAAGAAGCAAGTCTTTGAGTACAACTTTACTGAAGCCTGAAAGAATTGAGGATATATTGAGGAGATGGCATAAATTGACGAAACTTCATGAAGAAAGGAAAACTTTTAGTGGGAAGAAAAGTGGGAAAAAATATACTAGGTTTGTCAACAGTTAGGATTGTGAATTGTTGACATTTTATCTTTTTTGTTACTTATTGTTATGTTTTTAACCTTTTCAACCTTTTGATAAAGATATGATTTGTGTCCAATATTAGCACAGAAAATATTGAGATAAAAGGAGCTATTTCTTCTTTTGTCTCAATAATTCTTAAGCCTTTTCCTAACGTCAAACCAGGTCCTTTATGGGAAAGAGTTAAATGTTGATTTATTGTTTTGTTTATCAATTTTATGAGTATTGCTTTATAGTTGTTTATTTTGGTGGCATTCAGCAATTGTAAATAATAGTTATAGTTCTTTATCTTCCATCAAACTTTGAAGACAGTGCTTTTTCTTCCCAGTTTTATACTTTCTTCATTCGCAGAACATGATAGTATGTGTCATAAAATGCATAACTGTTTTTAAAGTGTTGAATTAAAATCCTTTTCTTTCATTTTGAGATGACTTATCAATAATTTGAAATGTTCACAAAAAAAAAAAGCCTGTTCATTATTGTCAATGTTTTGTTTCCAAAAAATTTGGGTGACCAGCATTTATCAAATTTAAACAAACAAGTTTCAGATTTCAGTGATGTCAATTAGACATGTTTTTGAATAGATGATTTCCCTGCACATAGTCAATAGAACAACACCTATGAGGGGGCATTCTAAATTTGTTATGTCAAATCCCAACTCTATGTTGTAGGTACTCATTTGAATTGTCTCGTGGAGACGATTCAAATGAGTACCCACAATATAGAGTTGATAAACATTGACAGATTTTTGGCAATTTGAAAAACCTTTAGCCCTAATGATTTGTAACTCTGTATATAAATACATTTTTCAGAGAGATAGAAAAGCCAGTGTACCCAACCCCCGCACCCCCACCCCAACCACCGCCACAACCGCCAAGTCCTGAACCTAAGAGGAACTTTGTTATGCCTATATTTTATGGAAAATCTCTGGTCGCAGAAATCATGTAAGTAGGATAGCTTACTTGAACTTTTTGGCAAGGCAAATGCAGGGTTCTATGCAGAAATCCGACACTTGCACCCTGCACCCCCACCCTCACCAAAACTACCAAGTCCTGAACCCAAGAGGATCTTTGTCATGCCTATATTTTGCGGAAAATCTCTGGTCGCAAAAATCATGTAAGTAAAATAGATAACATCTTCCAATTGAAGGTTACTTATATAAATTCTCGAGGTGAAAATATTGTTCTTGAATTGTGAAGATCATCAAATAGCTGTATTCAAGAATTCATTTGCTTAACCCTTTCCTGAACGGCAAAAATTTAATCTGTTCTAATATCAAAGGAGTGGCATCTAATAAAATGAATGTTATTTGGTGAAAGGAATGTGAGCATCACAGCATGAAAAATATTGAGGCAAAAAGAGAAATTGCTGATTATCAGCAATTTCTTCTTTTGCCTCAATGTTTTCCAAAGCCATCTCTATTAGACACATCGAAACCAGATCTTGTTTGGGAAAGGGTTAAGATCCAATAAAGGCATAACCTTTGGATTGATAGTCTGAATTAACCCTTTCCCAAACGACAAAATTTTAGGGTGATCCACTCCAAAAACCGCCACAAAAGACAAAATGGACGTCATTGAAGATACGATTCGTGTAAAAAATGGCACAGAAAATATTGAGACAAAAGAAGAAACTGCTGGTTATCAGCAGTTTCTTCTTTTGTTTCAATATTTTCTCAAGCCTTTTTTATTAGCAACGTCAAAACCAGGCCTTGTTTGGGAGAGGGTTAACCTACTGAGCTATACAGTCACACAAAATGATGGATAATCGTAAAGCTAATAGGGATGATCAGCTGAAGGCTTTGAAAGGATGTTGTGGTGCATGTAGTTTGGGTGAGAGAAATACCAGAAGTCTTTATTTACTAGTTGCAGAACACAATTTAACTGAAGTATTGTTTAACTCATTCCCACACAGTGACGCCTTTTGACGCCCCACAAGAAATAGGCTTTGGAAAGCATCATAGAAAATAAAGAAATTGCTTGTGACATTTCCCACATTGTTTCATACAAAAAAATTAAATTCCATTTACTTGAAATTGTTGTCTGCAACAACTTTGAAATTGGACAAGTTTAAAATTTTGCCGTCTGGTAATGGGATAAATGGCATAATATCTTTTACCATCAGTCAAAATGCTAGACTAGAATTCTTGTAGCTAAAATATACTAAGATTTAATTTGTTGCATAATTTCTCCATGAGCCATATCGCATAACTTGATTAAAATGTAATTTCAGAGCCATTTGTCAAAATCATGTAAGTAAGATTATTGTAAGTGCACCTATGAGCTTTGATCTCTTGCAACAGTGAATATATGATATTTAATTGTGATTTCAGAGCCATTCGTCAGGCTTATTTACAAAACGGTGGGAATGATCCAGAAGTGCTGGCTCAGATGGCTCAAATGCAAGCGGAAGCTCAGGCCATTGAAGATCAGATGAATAAAGAACCAGAGAAAAGACCAAAAGGTAGATTTGCTTAACCCTTTCCCAAACAGCCAAGTTGTGACAGTTCCAATTTGAAAGTTGCTGCTTCCAACATAATAGATAGTCTTTAAGATAGAATTTGTGAATATTATAGGATAGAAAACATTAAGGCAAAAGGAGAAACTGCTGGTTATCAGCAGTTTCTTCTTTTGTCTCAATGTTTTCCCAAGCCATATTTACTAGGGACGTCAAAACCAGGTCTTATTTGGAAAAAGGGTGAATAAATCCATTGGCAAACAACAATATTTTAAACTTGTTCAAATTTAAAGGTGTTGCAGACGATAATTTCAATTGCTTGAATGTTTTACACTTTTCGGTCTTTCTGTGTATAAAAAATTGTGGGAAATTAAGAAATTGCTTTTCACAAGCAATTTCTTCATTTTCCACAATGTTTTCCAAAGCCTTGTGTCAAAAAGTGTCATTGTGTGGTGATAATGGGTTAACCCTTTCATAAGATCTGATTTCCTTATCTCTAATAGACAAGGCTAGGGAAATAGTTGAGAAATGATTTTTTAAATAAAGCATTGGTTTGATAGTGATTGATATTGTGCTGAAAATGGATGGATTTTACCTGTATAGATATATAAATACATTTGAGATTGTGATTTCACTGTTTCACTGATATTTGATCCTTATTGTCACAAAAAGTTTTGGAAATGTTCTATGGATAAGAATTGCATTGAAATCCTAGTTTTACTATAGCTAAAATTTCTAACATTGGAGTTCAACCTGCAGTGAAAACAACTGATTTATTTTAGCATATCACTACTTATCAATGAAAATCATGTAACTGCAGCTTTATAAAATCTGTAGTTACGAAGTTTTTGCTGAAAAGCGACGATAAATTCTATCTTTTATGTCCTTCAGCAAAGTATTTCATATTTCCTCCAGCAAAAGGTATAATGTATTCTTTTTAGCTCACCTGAGCACGAAGTGCTCAAGGTGAGCTATTGTGGTCGCTTTTTGTCCGTCGGCGTCCGTCTGTCCGTCCGTCCGTCCGTCTGTTCACATTTTGGTGTTACCACTCTAGCACCCACAAATATTGACCAATCTTAACCAAGCTTGGTCAAAACATGTATGACTATAAGATCTCGGATGAGTTTGATTTTGAGTCAGATCGGACTAGGAAGTCCGGAGTTATCTGCCCTTGAATGTCAAAAATGGCTAGTTTTGACTTTGTTACCACTCTAGTATCTACAAATATTGACTAATCGTAACCACACTTGGTCAAAATATGTCTGACCATAAGTTCTCGGATGAGTTCAATTTTGAGTCAGATTGGACCAGGAAGTCTGGAGTTATGTGCCCTTGAACGTCAAAAATGGCTAGTTTTGACTTTGTTACCACTCTAGCATCTACAAATATTGACCGATCAAAACAAAACTTTGCAACAATGTTGGTAACTATAAGTTCTTGAATGAGTTCGATTTTGAGTCAGATCGGACAAGGAAGTCTGGAGTTATGTGCCCTTGAACGTCAAAAATGGTTAGTTTTGACTTTGTTACCACTCTAGCATCTACAAATATTGGCCGATCAAAACAAAACTTTGCCACAATGTTGGTAACTATAAGTTCTCAGATGAGTTCAATTTTACGTCAGATCAGACATGGAAGCCCGGAGTTATGTGCCCTTGAACGTCAAAAATGGCTAGTTTTGACTTTGTTACCACTCTAGCATCTACAAATATTCACCGATCAAGACAAAACTTTGCCACAATGTTGGTAACTATAAGTTCTCACATGAGTTCGATTTTTTGTCAGATCAGACATGGAAGTCCGGAGTTATGTGCCCTTGAATTTTACAAAATTGCTGTTTTGGACTTTGTTCACACTGTAGCATCTACATTTATTGACTAATCAAGACAAAACTTGGCCACAATGTTGGTGGCCATAAGATCCTGGATGAGTGAAACTTTCAGCTTGATTTGACTAGAAAACCAAGAGTTATTGGCCCTTGAATTTCACAAAATTACAGTTTCAACTTTATTTTCACTCTAACAATATATTGACCAATCAAAAAAATTGGACATAATGTTGATGAGAATACTTTTATCAGAACAGAGTTATGTGCCCTTGACTGACAAAATTGTTGTTTTCTTCCACTTTGTTTTTACTGTAACAGCCACAAATATTGATCATTCAAGATTATGAAAGCAGTTTTTAGCTGGATCATAATCTCACATCTTAAATTATGTGCTCTTGAACTTGACAACATTGTGACTTTCATTCTATCTAGGTTCAGGTGAGCGATTAAGGACCATCATGGTCCTCTTGTTAATATTTTCATTTTTTTTTCAAGATACATACTTTTGTTTTTATCAAATATGTGTTTTTGTCTTCCTATTGTATATTCACCAACTTTTTTGTTATTTGTGTGTGTATTATTTGTGCTATTGTATGATTGTATCTGCAATTTTTTGGTAACACTCATATACAAGGAACACCTTTAAATACCACACTTGAAATAGTGCTCGCCTATTGTTCTTCCATCCCTAGACTACTACCTTTTCCATGACAGCACCAACTTTTAGACAATTCCAATAAGTACCAACAATATAGGGTTTGGATTTGAAATGACAAATTCAGAATGCCTTTACCCACTCTTATCTGTTACTCTGTCTTATCTGTTACTCTTATCTGTTACTCTGTCTTATCTGTTACTCTTATCTGTTATTCTGTCATTGATATTTTTTCAGAAAAACCAAAGGACAGTTCAGGTCAGCTGTCATATCTGGAGCTTGAGAACGAACGTTTGATACGAGAGCTTCATCTGCTACAAGAACAAAATCTTCTGGCCCAGCAGAGGAAGAAATCGGACAAAGAAGGTAATACTCGATCACATCATAGATATCACGGGAGGTCTAACAAAACCCACATTATTATTCTGGATAAGTATAGAGCCCCAGCTCGCAAACCTAAATATAAACTTGTAAGCTACATACCACCAGAAAATAATACATCCAAATCTGTACACGCCGCCAATGTTGGACAGTACGGTCAGGGCTATGGTGATCTTGAAGCTAGGAGTTACCAGTCTGAGCCTGTAAACAGGCGGCGTAACAGGATCATCAAGTACAAGGCGACGCACCAAGCTGATGGATCTGTGTTTATAGAGAAGGATCAGAATGCCACCAAACACAGGCCCCCTGGTGTACCTAGACTAGATCTGAGGGATATTGTGTCACCCAGAGAACAGGCGGGCAGACGAGACAAGCTGGCTAAATATCTCAACAATTTAGCAGAGATTAATAAAGCTAAACAGAGCGGTTCCCTGCAACACTTAGGTGATGCAGGGAATGATCCAACACAAGTAAATCCTGGTTCCCAACTCTTGCCATCCGTAAACCCCACCCAGTCACTGATCACACAGGGGAGCCAGCCCAATGGTACCGCCCAACAGGCACAGGGTCAAGGTCAGATTAATGGTGTCCCAAATGGCGTCCCTAATGGTCTGTACTCCCTGACCGAATTAAAAGAGGATGTCAGCACTACACATGTCACTCCTAACCCAGTTCAACAACAACAACAGGACCAGGACGATGGATATCAAACATTCAAAGATAATAATGATGATGATGTTGATGAAGAAGGGGAAGTTACTCTTATAAAACTGCCAGAGTATGGTGGAGGTCAAAATGGTGGATATTCTATTTATGGAAACAACCTTCAGTCTGGTTCTCCTACTGATGACAATAAAGACTTGTCCTGGCAAGTGAATCATAGATCCAGTCCAGAATACTACCATTGATAAACCTGGATTTTGTGTTGAAGTTTGAATTTCAGAGCAATTTTTGGTGCAGTTAAGAACATCATGAAATCAACTCTCACTTCAATAATAAACACATTAAAAAGCAAACGAAAGAAACTGACTGCTTTGCAAATTAGAATGATATCATAGTTTAGGAATCATTTAAAAAGGTTCAAAGTGCTTATTAACCCATTACTACACATTGATGCTTTTGATGCCCCATAAGGTAAAGGCTTTGCGACAAGTAATTTTTTCATTAACTACAACCTTCTCAGAATGTCTAAAAATTGTAAAATTTCAATTATTTGAAATTTTTGTCTGCAACATCTTTGACTTTATACAAGTCTAAACAATTGTCATCTGGTAATGGGTTAATACCAATTTTTCTTGCAAATTTCATTCACAGAACAACAATATTCTAAAATTTCTATTCAACTTGTGTGTGTGTGTGGATTCAATTTCATATTGTTTCTACCAGAATGACAAGATAAAGTTTTAACCCTTTCACACACATTGACGCTTTTGGACGCCCCACAAAATTAAGGCTTTGAAAAACATTGTGGAAAATGAAGAAATTGCTTGTGACAAGCAATTTCTTCATTTCCTACAATGTTTTCTACTAAGAAAGACCAAAATATGTTAAATTTTGTTCTATGGAAATTTTTGTCTGCAACACCTATGAGTTTGGACTAGGCTAAAATTTTGTTGTTTGGTAATGGGTTAAGGCATTCCATCCACCATCAGATACCAAACACATTGTGCATCTTTGGGCATTATCCATGGCAACAGAAATTGACGATGGTATACCAGTGGCGGATCCAGAGGGGGGTTCGGGGGGTTCAAACGAACCCCCCTCTGAAGCCTAATTCTTTCATTTTCATGCAGAAATTGAGTCAAAATTGTATATTGATAGGAAAACGAACCCCCCTAATTGTAAATTCGAACCCCCCTTTCAGAAATCCTGGATCCGCCACTGTATACCCATGTCAATTTCCAATGCCACAGATAACACCCAAAGTTGCATAAAGTGTTTGGTATCGAATGAAGGATGGAATACCTTAACAATTAGATTAACTCTTTCGCTGCCAATGTCGCCAAAAAGAGACCCATATGAAGACTGCCAATGTCGCCAATCGGCGACTTTCAAACAATAGCTTTACGAGGTCATTCAAGGTCAAGGGCAAGGTCATCTGACCAAACTGCCTGATAAAAAGTATGCTATAAGGCAAAACAGTTTATATGCAATGATTGCTGAAAGTTTCAGCTTAATATTATCAACCACGATTTTTTACTATTCTATAAACTGATAAGCCCGTTATGAAGTTTCCAAAATTTGGCACTGGAAATAGGACAATTCCAGGAAATTTGGCTGCTAAATAGTTAAAGTGTCATTGTTTTTGTTGTATTTTTTTTACTAATGTAATGACATGTGACTTGCCACATTTGAAGGGTGCTTTTATACATAGATATAATGTAAATTTGCTTTTTTTTTCAACCCTTTCCCGAACAAGACCTGGTTTTGACGTCCCAGGAGGAATAGACTTTGGAAAATATTGATTCAAAAGAAGAAACTGCTGATAACCAGCAGTTTCTCCTTTTGTCTCTAAATTTTCTGTGCCATTTTTTACACAAATCATGTCTTTATTATCATTTTTTTGTCGTCTGCAGCAGCTTTCAAATTGGATCACCCTAAAATTTTGTCGTTTAGGAAAGGGTTAAAGACTCTGTCTATATTATCTTTATGGTGCTGTCTCACTTTTTCACTTTGATTAGGATAAATTGCAATTAATTCAAATATAAGAATATTTTATAAATACTCATTGCTGTGCTTTGCTAAAGATTATATTACTTTCGAAATGTTCATATCTAAAATTTATTGTTTATTTTGTAAAATAGTAAAAATTCTCTCATTCATGATTATCTTGTTCATCATTATTGTAGATGTAGGTCTTAAAGGAGTAGCTTCCTGTTCAATGTTGTGTTTATTACCTTCCCAAACAGCTAAAAAACTGATTCTTCGAATTTGAAAGCTGCAGCAGATGATTATTTGATTCAGATGAAGATAAGATCTGTGCACTATAGCAAAGAAAATATTGAGGCAAGAGGACATCAGCATTTTTGTCTTTTGTCTCAATGTTTTTCCAAGCCTCATTTACTGGAAATGTGAAAATCAAATGTTGTTTCGGAAAGGTTTATATATGTGACCTGTCATGAAAAAGCCATCTTTTAATAGTTCAAACCAAAAGTTGCCTTGAATATAAATTGATTTTTCCAAAATTTTAATTCATAAAAGCTTACTTCAAAACAATGACAGGTACTTCATAAATCATACTGTATCTTTGGCTATGTATAATTATGTTGATACTACAGGCTTGGTCACATACACCATTCATGTCCACATCACGGCCAGAGCATGTCTAAAACAGGGGACGCATGCAGTATAATTTTAGATGTGGTGTGCACCCAACATGGATGCGGAATTGTATGTGACCAGGCCTTACAGCTTGGAGAACCTGTATTTTCAAGGTTTTTGAATCTAACCAAATGCTTTGGAAAGGGTTAAGTTCTTGACAGATCACATAATTGTAACTGTGGGATTTTCTTTTTCACAGCTCATCTGCAGTGTGTTTAACATTGTTGTGTCAGATTACATATTGTAACCCATATCCTACCCACTTTGCATGTTTTATCCTTTATCCTTCAAAGTTTGCATGTTTCGTCTTCCTATATATTTTCTCCTTTGCTTGCATTGGTGATGGGTTTTTACAGTGTTTAGAATGTTCGAATCAAGAGCTATATTTCAGGAATAATTTAACATGAGTCATTTCAAATTTCAACAACAAAATCAATTTAGCATATTAAAGAATTGCAGTTAGATCATTACATGTTTAGCTGTCTTTGGTTGTTTTTGAACTACTATACATGGGGTTCAAATCCAGCAGATGATGCTTCTCAACATCTTATTATCCAAGTATATAAAATGGGTACACATCAAGAATCAGAAGCCAATGTGCTGTGGCTGCCATGAGAGGTGCATGCTGTAAACAGCTGACTTGAGAATCAATAATCAGGGTTAGAATATGCTTCAGTTCACAGACCAGACTTTTAAACTTTAACTTTTAATTTATCCATAAAGCTGTTGAACTTTTTCTGATAATATAATTTTTAAATTTTGAAAATATCTTTGGCTGACTTCATTAAAGGAGAATGATGAAGAGCAGCTGTCATATGCCTGCAGTGTGCTCTTACTAGATACTAGTTCAGCATAATGAGCATCATAAAAGTTAAAAGTGAATAAGGAACAAAACAAAAGCTAGATATATTGATATTGCTAGAAGTGAAAGGCTTAAAAAGTACACATTGATGATGATCTAAATATCACCAAAATAAACACAATTGTCCCTAGTTACGGACTTTGATCTCAGGCTAGGGGAGTATTATTGATCAAATGTTTGTGGAAAAACACCTATTGAAATATCCCTTTAGAAAAGTCTGCATTATTATTTCTTATGGCCCATTTGGTGCAATTGAAAGCATCTTTTCAAAGGTTCTGTATTTACCTAACTGGGGCCAATAGATTAAAATATTTGATTCCTTTTATGAATGGATATTTGAATTTAATTTTAGAGATTGAATGGGATTCATTGAATATTATTTGCATTTTAAAGAGCAATCTTAACACTGAGTTTATATTACACTCTTTACCCATATCTAATTGATTTTTTTTATTGCATGGCTAATCATTTTAGATATAAGGACCTTTAACATTAAAGTCAATGTTTTTATGTTAAAAACAAAAACAACAGCAACAAAATGTATATGCAATCAATTTCAATTTAGCTTTCTAAATTTCTTGTTACAAATGCGTGTCACAATTAGGCTGTTGCTTCTTTGGGCCTTTTCTTAATGATTATAAAGAATATAATCCTAACAAATTTTGGATCCAATTGTTCCGTGACTGATTTCTAGGGAGCTATACTTCAACAGACAATAAGTGTTTTTGCTACATAATAATATTAAAAAGATCTGTGAATCGGAATCTGACATATAGATCTATTCAACATCTTTAAGTTTACAAAATGATGAAGATTTTTATAAAGGCTTTGTCCTAACATTGCAATGTGGTAAAATATTTTAACTCGTGTCACAAAAAATATTCAAGCCCAATAAAATGTTATGTTGGAATGAGTACTTTGAAAAACAGTATTTGGTCCCAAACTTATTGGCCCCCAAAATCTGCAGCAACCAAAATCTGCAGCATGGCTCCTGAGATTTCCAAAATTTTAGCATTCATAACACTAGAAAGACCCATCACCTTTGCTTTCAAATAAATTAGATTTACTGTAAACAGATATTTATTTTATATTTTACTGAAGTATTTTATACTGAACAATTGGCACAAAATAGATGAGCAAGGAATTTTATTTTGACGAAAAGGACAAAGTGCTATATCCTAATTTAAGGTAACAAAATATTGTGCTGCAAAAATAGCCCTAACATCTACCTAAAGTTATAACCCTGGTTCAGCAATGTTTTTTGAACAATTCAAAGGGACTTATGCTAGCTAGGTTGTCTGAGGCAAAAGAGAATATTCAAGAAATGTTGTATGGAATCATGGAAATAACCTGCATAAGTAGATTATTTCTTTTTAAGGAAACAAATGAGGTTCATTTAGTCCTTTTTGATCAAATTTTTATATAATTGATTGACTGGCCATTTATATTTATGGTAACATTTATTGGAAACTGGACTGATTGATTGTGAAAATTTGGATCAGGGCTAAAATCCCTTTTTGGCCCTAGATAATGGAATGCACCCCACAACAATACACTCTTACTGTCTCATGACCATGTTGTTCTGATTCCTGAAAAACCTAGCATTTGAATTTGATGAGGAGTATTGATTTATCTTTGGTTATTTTTGGAGCACAATATGTGTTTATTTCTTCAAAACTGTACATAATTTGTTATTCCGTCTCACTGCAGATGAGCTAGAGAGAGAATTACGACGGTTGCAACGCGAGCACCTTGACAAAATGTATGGGTTACAAAAGGAGCTTGATGACCTCCGTATATTATTGATGATGGAGAGAAATCGTCCCGTGCCACAGCAGCCACCCCCACCCACAACTATAGTTCATCAACAGCCACAGCCCCCAGTCTCACTGGTAAAAATTTTGTACAGTTTTCGCCTCATACAATGACAAAACAGCCATCATATTTTACAGCGGAGAATCATTTGACACAACAATTGCAGAAAATCTTCAATAATTCTGTTTATAGGTGACTGGTTTTGAAATTATTTGAAGCAGAGAAGGTTTAAATCTGTCAGGAATTTACTGGATGTGGTAGATTTTATAAAAAATGACTGATAAAATAGTTATTGATGACCAAATAAAATAAATACTCATCTTAAACTTTTTCATTACATGCTGTTTGAAAGATGCATTAACCCATTACCAAACAACAAAAATTTTAGCCCAGTCCAAACTCATAGGTGTTGCAGACGACAATTTCCATTTGAACAATATTTAACATTGTTTGGTCTTTCTTGGTAGAAAACATTGTGGGAAATGAAGAAATTGCTTGTCACAAGCAATTTCTTCACTTTCCACAATGTTTTCCAAAGCCTTTATTTTGTGGGGCGTCCAAAAGCGTCAATGTGTTGGAAAGGGTTAAATCAAACAAGTCCCTGACATTCTTGACACATTTTCTGCTTCAAAACAAATTCAAATTTGTCACATATTAATACTAGAATATTGAGATTTTCTGCAACTGTTGTGTCGCATGATTCTCCGCCTTGTTTTTGTCCTATACAATGCAATCATATTTGCAGTCTCTTGAACAAGAAAAAGTTAGGCTGGTCAAGTATATTTAGCCCTTTCCCAAAGATACAATTTTGGCTGGTCCAGATTAAGAAAGTTGCAGGCAATAAAATGATTGATGCTAAAATCAGAAACATGTATGTTGTAGTGTAGCAAATATAGAGAGAAAAGGCGAAATTACTGATCGATCAGCTGAATTTCTTCTTTGCTCTCAATATTTCCCAAACTATTTATTCTAAGGCAATATCTTCCAATAGATGTCGCCACCTGTCGATTACCATCTATCTTGGTTGGGCATTCTGGGTTAACTACTTTCAAGATGTCTGCGCCCGTAAAATGCATACACGTGGTACTTCCTGTCACGCAGCACATTTGCTTCACATGCATGCATAAAGTAAAATGAATAATCTGATTTGAATTTATTATTTTATTCGATAAAATTGAGACGAAAATCAAACTTTAATTTGTTGCATATATAGCTTTTATTGCAATTTTCTGCTTGCTACTTTTAGCGACAGGATTCGGAGTTATGAGCACTGCGTAGTAATTTTTATCCAAAAATGGATAAAGTGATGCGTCAAATTAGTCAGTCCAAAAATAAACAAAAAATAGACTGGAAATATTGTAGACTGGCTGCTTAGTCAATGATTCTAAGGATGTCAAAACCAGTTCTTGTGTGGGAATCAACAAAATTATAGACTGGCATAATTTGAAAATTGAATGACAGATAAGTAAATTTTATCATAAAGATGATTTTCTTTTCAAAGTTGAAGAAAACATAGAGGGAAAAGGAGAGAAAGCTAGTCTCCAGTATTTTCTCCTTTTCCATTCTTGTTTTTAAAAGATTTCACTGTTGAGTCATTAAGATAAGGTAATGTTTGGGAAATGCTCTTTTTGGTCTTTCTGTATAGAAAACATTGTGGAAAAGGAACAAATTACTTATCGCAAGCAATTTATCCATTATCCATTATGTTTTCCAAAGTTTTTTCCTTGTGGGGCATCAAAAAGCATCACTGTATGGGAATGGATTAAAGAGTAAATGTATCTAATTAATATTGACACTGGAAACTTTGCTTCTTGAGTCCCATGCTTGGACATTTACGTCACTTGGTCCTTATTACTTGAATAAATCACATTTGATTCTGCTCCCTGGAAACTGCGCCAGTACTCGCTCCAAAAAGTGTGCCTCAACGCCAAAAGTTATTCCTCCTACCTGGCATCAAACTCGGAACATTTTGATCCTGAAAACACTGAAGCTTTTGAACATGGATACCACATCTCAGAGTCTGCACATTAGAGTTTTGTAAGAAAAGAAGAGAACTTGAGATCCAATTTGGACCAGTCTAAACATTGTGCGTCAACACATAGTTTATGGGGGAGAGTGTGACTGATTGATGGATCTTTGACCTCTAGAGGTATGTATGATCACAATTCACATGCACCAGTGATACAGAGAGGATGATCTCATTAAAAAAAAAAGGAAAAATTGAAAAAAAGAATATTTCAAATGGTTGGCGCCAAAGGATTGTAGGTGCATAGAATAGAGTTGGTATCTTGAAGCAGGGTACTAATAGGATTTAACCCTTTCCCAAACCGCAAAATATTAGGGTGGTCCACTTCAGAAACTGCCACAAATGACAAAATGGAAGTTATTAAAGATAGAATTTGTGTAAAATATGACACAGAAAATATTGAGACAAAAGGAGAAACTGCTGGTTATCAGCAGTTTCTTCTTTTGTCTCAGTGTTTTCCCAAGTCTTTTCAATTAGGGACGTCAAAACCAGGTCTTGTTTTGGATAGGGTTAAGACATTATAAACCATTTCCCCCACTCATTGACACTTTTTCAGGCCACTGAAGATAAAAATCTTTAGAAAAAAATTGTGGAAAACAAAGAAATTGCTTGTGAGAAGCAATTTCTTCATTTCCCACAATGTTTTTTCCACAATCACAGTACAAGTATTATATTGGTCGATGAATGGTTGAATTAGGAATCCTTATGATCATCTCCTCTATTTCACTGAAACACAAAGAGACACTGCTATTTGAGCCACAACACGAGAAAAGGGATCTTTGGGGTTTCCGACCAGGTCCAACTCAAGTGAATCTGTACAGCCACAGAAAATGGTTACAGACTTGTAATTTCGTATTTAGGAAGACCATGGACTAGTCTTTCCTAATCCGAGTCTTCTCTGATGTAAATACGCTCTTTGATATTTTGATTTTTCGCTATTTTTCGCTAAAATAGCGAAAAATCAAGATATCAAAGAGCATATTTACATCAGAGAAGACTTGGGTTAATTCTTTCCAAGTAGCGAAAACACAGACGCTGATCAGATTCGCGGTTACCGCGAAGCTGATCTGCGCCTTTGTTTTCGCATATGCTAACTTCCCCTTTCCTCATGTCGATGCTCATTTAAGGGTTG
This sequence comes from Fragum sueziense, assembly GCA_963680895.1. Classification (NCBI taxonomy): domain Eukaryota; kingdom Metazoa; phylum Mollusca; class Bivalvia; order Cardiida; family Cardiidae; genus Fragum; species Fragum sueziense. Next base: position 17,454,947 of record OY804594.1, read on the forward strand.
TATGATTATGACATGGCGTTTAAGCATTTCCCAAACAGTCAATTTGGATGTTGAGAAAGATAGGATATGTGCTTGATATTGCACACAGGACAGATTGAGACAAAAGGAGAAGTTGCTGTATATATCAGCATTTTCTTCTGTTGTCCCAATGTTTTCCCAAGTTATTTCTACTAGTAAACAAGCAATGACATCAGCAAAGTCGGAGAAGTTTAAAAACAGCTTTGTCATGGAAAAGAAAATGCAGTTTGCTAGCATTCCCATTTCTTCACAATCATTCTTTTTTTGCTTGTAAAATGGTCCAAATGCTGCAAGATAGATATTAAAAATTTTGTATCTCCAAAAAATACTAGCAATTCTAAATTACGAAATAAAACACCAGTTTCAAATGAAAAATTCATTAAGGATTACAACCCTTCATTAAATACGAAACAAATAATGCATCTTCTGGCATCATCCTTGACAACGGAAATTAAAGGGAGATACCCTCGTCAATTGTCATGCGTTGCAACAGAAATTGATGAGGGATACCCCCATTAACTCTTTCCCAAACAAGACCTGGATTTGACGTCCCTATAAAGGCTTTGGAAAACATTGAGACAAAAGAAGAAACTGCTGAATACCAGCAGTTTCTCCTTTTGCCTCAATATTTTCCGTGCTATATTGAACACAAATCTCTTTCTTTTTGATCCCATTTTGTTGTATATAGCAGCTTTCAAATAAGATTGCCCTAAAATTTTGTTGCTTAGGAAAGGGTAAATTTCTGTTGCTACAGATGACATTGGAAGATGCACTAAGTGTTTTGTAGTAAATAATGGGTTGTAATCCTAATCATACAACCCTGCAACAAAGCACATGCACAATAGTTTTCACATTTTACATTCACAACCTTACATTCTGACATTATTAAAGGGAAATAAATCAAACTTTGCATGAGTTGAAATAATTACCTCCCTTTGATAATGCAGAATAGTCTCCTTGTGCAACATATTGTTGATTACACTTTAAAAAGCTGTAACTACAGCTTGACCAAGCTATAGATACAGCGATAGATACCAAGTCAACAAAATAGATGAAACCTAGATCGAAAAGGAGGCAAATCAGATTCTCAATCGAGAGTTTCTGGGTTCAATCCTTGGTCAGGGCATTACCTTTCTGACAAAATTGTCATCCACCAATGGTTTGATAATCGTTAACCTATGTGGGGAAGTAGCTAGAGGCTTGGTAAGGATATTGTGGTAGTACTGGTATGAGAAACAACAGGAATCCATGGTTAGATGCCCCAGGTTTGAGTTAAAGTTCTTTGGACTGACATGCTCAATCTAGAAGTAGGGCTATCTTTGATTTGCACTCTGGTTAAATAACTCTATCGCACAAAAGAAAGTTTGGGGGTACATTGGATTCAGCTTGTCTATCCATCTGGTTATCTGTCTGTCCGGTTATGGCTTTCCCACAGAAATGTGTTTTTGTCCAGACATATTTTTAAACTATGCTTACTAGTAATGTCAAACTCCATACACTGATTGATCTATTTTGAAGAATTGCAGTCCATGAGCACTTTAATTCTTATAAATGTCTATCTTTTTATGCTCCCATATCAAAAGTTGGGGCATATTATTTTACTGGCGACCACCTGTTGGTCTGTCTGTCTGTCTGTCTGGAAACTTAATGTTGGCCATTTCATGGGCATTAGTGTTTCTTTAACACATCTTGTTTCCAATCAGTATCACTCTTAGTTAGTCTCAACATTATTCCCACAACATGACCCCTATGGGTTATGCTTTTACTTGTAACAATTCTAGTGATAACTTTCAAATTATCTTCACATATTGATGCAAACTTCAAAATAATCACAAAATTAACTAAGTCTTTTTTAGCTCCATATGCTTGATTAATGAAGCACAGTATTATTCTTTCTACACTTGATTAATAATTTGTAAAGTTTTTGTTTGTTTCCTTGAGTTTTTTCAAGACTTAATCCTTTCCCAAAATAAGAATTGGTTATGACATTATAACTAATATGAAAAGCTTGGGAAAACATTGAGACAAAAGAAGAAAATGATTATAACCAGCATTTTCTCCTATTGCCTCAATATCTTATGTGCTATATTGTATATATCTTACCTTTAACCCTATTCCGGTCAGTGACTTAAAATTACATTAAAGGTCATTTGGGGTCCACTGGACAGCAATACAAATATGCATGCAAAATGTAGATAATATGTCAATGTGAATTGTTGAATTACATTCATTTATTAGCTTACCTTAGCACAAAGTGCCAAGGATAATGTACTGTGATCGTACACTGTCATTCGTCTGTCTGTCAATCTGTTCACCTACCCGTCTGTTCCAAATTACAAAAAGTCATTTTCTCCCAAACCACAAGGCATAAAGTCTTGACATTTTGTATGTAGGACCTTCTGAAAGCCCTCTACCTAAATAGATATTGGGGGAATATTAACTTTTGCCTTATGTTGTGGGGGTATCATTTGTCATATAGAGACAAAGAAGGAAATTTTGTAAAATCTAATACTCCCGAAGGGTGTGTACTTGGGCTTTGAAATTTGGTGTGTAGAATTGTCTTATGGTCCACTACCAAACTACCAAACAATATTGTGGTACAACAACAAAATGGCCCTATGTTGTGGTGTGGCAGTTTTTGGTATTGGACCTCATATAGAGACAAATAATGAAATATTGAACAATCTATTTTTCCTGAACCATTTCGCCAAGGACTTTGAAATTTTGTGTGAAGAATTGATTTTATGCCCTCTGCTTACATACTTCAAATTATGGTGATGAAATGAAAATTGACCTTTTATTTTGGGAAATTAAATTTCAATTTCACAAAGAATGAAATATGGCCGATTTTCCGCTGACAAACCAAATTCAATAGACCTCAAATAAAAAATTTTGTATGTATCATGGCAGCATGACTTTCAGTTGTCTTCCTGAAATGCAAATTAACTGTATTTTGTGGGTATGTGATGAGACAGAAGATATATATATTCGAAGCCTCAATGTACTCTAAGGTAAACAATAAAGGCCATATTGGGTCTCTTATTATCCTTACACATTTGGGCAAGTAAAACACCAGTTCAAACACCCATTATTTTAATAATATGTATGACAGAGTACATTCCTAGATCAGTTAAAACAGAAAAATATCGTCATTGCTTCAAAATTGCCTATATAATCTTATATGGGGTCCAGTGGACCCCACCTGGGGTCCAATGGACCCCAAGCATCTTTTTGGCAATAGTATGAAAACCGTTCAATGTATATGGAAAATATTTTGTGCCAAGAACCATCGATGGACTGGTATAGATTACATAAAATATAAATCCTGTAGCTTTTTAAACGACACTGTAGATATACTCTAAATACCCCTTGGGGTCCAATGGACCCCAAAAGTCCGGAATAGGGTTAATAACATCCACTTTGTTGTCTGCAATAGCTTTCAAATTGAAACAGTCTACCTTTTTGCCACTTGGGAAAGGGTTAAGTCTTGATCGTTACATTGGTTTTGAAGGAAATCTATGGATGCTTATTTTTATGTTTTAACGCTTTCCCAAACGACATAATTTTGGACTGTTTCAATTTGAAAGGTGTTGCAGTCGACAATTTGAAGTCAATAAAGGAAGGATTGGTGTACAATATAGCACATAAAATAATGAAACAAAAGGAGAAACTGCTGGTTATCAGCAGTTGCTTCTTTTGTCTCAATGTTTTCCCAAGCCTTTTCCAATAGGAACGTTAAAAGCGGGTCTTGTTTGGGAAAGGGTTAATAGTTGCTGCAGCATAGCTTTCTTTCCTTTCTCTGCTTTTCTCTGCTTTTACTGCTTACATATACAGCTAGCCTCATATACCGGTATATAATGATGTTATAAGTAGGTTATATATTGTTTTGCTGTTGTCCGTCTTTCTGTCTGTCCGTCTTTGTGTCTGTCTCAAAACTTGATGTCAAAACTTAATGCAAGGCATGGTGTTTCACAAATACATCTTGTTATTCTATGATTTTGATAATTTGATCATCTAACATATTGTCGTTGTTAATAATGCAAAACCTTGTATCTCGTTTTTGGAAAATTTTAAAGGAGAAAGAGCAAAGTGTAATAACTTTTCCCAAACTGAAATGTTTTACTTGAAATTTGGACATATTGTTCACAAATAATGTGCCAATAATACTCACTGATCAGTAAAAATGTCTCAAAACCTGCAAGAATTGTCTTAACTGGACAGAAAAGTTTACTTTGAATATCGCAAAAATCGACATACAAGGTTTTGCATTTACACCGACAATATAAAAATGTGCATGTTAAGATATTGGAAAACATTTGTTTTCTCTGTTCCATTCTGGATCTGCACATGTATACTCAGATTTAACCCTTTCCCAAACAAGACCTGGTTTTGACGTCCCTAATAGAAAAGGCTTGGGAAAATATTGAAACAAAAGAAGAAACTGCTGATATCCAGCAGTTTCTCCTTTTGTCTCAATATTTTCTATGCCATATTTTACACAAATTCTATCTTTAGTAACTTCCATTGTGTCATTTGTGGCTGTTTTTGAAGTAGATCACCCTAAAACTTTGTCGTTTGGTAATGGGTTAAATACATGAAATTTATTAAAACTTTATCTCTCAGTAATTGGTGGCAGTTTGCTATCTTTATTTTGGATCCAAAATGAGATTTCTAATCACTATAGTGTTGGTTATGACATATACAGTCGACACTCGTTGTGTCGAAGTCAGAGGGGCCGTCAAAATACCTCAACATATACCGAGTTCGACTCATCCGCTTTTGATCGGCTTCAATAAAGTTGATATTTGACCGTTTTTGAAAGTAATCAAGTACGATTATTATTGAAACACAGTAGGAAAAGGAAAGAAATTGCTCGTTTTGAGCAATTTCTATCCTTTTCCTACTATATTTCAAAAGCTATATTGAGTTCAATATTTTATGTTTGAAAAAAATTAAGTCCATTGATGAGGACGGGACCAGATTTGAACTTTGACTCAAGCAAAAATTCGACTTATCCGATGTCGACATAACAAGTGTCGACTGTACCAGGATTAGTTACATGGTTTTGACATCAACATCTTCTAGATCATGTAACAACCTTTCAAGCTAGTTTTGCCAATAAGTTTTTTTTGGTGAGTTACATGTATTCAGAGAAAGAGTTTAAAAAAAGCTGCCTTGAAAGTCAAGAGCATCTTCATGCAAGTTTATTATACAAAGTTTACTTAATATTTTCAATGTCATTTTAACAACATATAATTAAAAAAACATAAGTTTCTAAAGGTAAAAAGCATAACATTCTTGTAAATACAAAACCTTGTATCTCGTTTTTGGAAAATTTCAAAGGGGAGGGAAAAAAGTGTAATAACTTTTCGCAAACTGAAATGTTTTACTTGAAATTTGGACATATTGTTTACAAATGATTTGTCATCAATACTGATCAGTTAAATATCTCAAAACTTGCAAGAATTGTCTGTAACTGGGCACACAATTTTGTACTATGAAAATCGCAAGAATCGACATACGAGGTTTTGCATTTATACCCACGATAATGTAATCAAAAAATTTCAATAGAAGTAAAAATGTGATATTTAAATGACATTGACTAAGCAGCCAGTCTACAATATTTCCAGTCTATTTTTTTCTTTATTTTTGGACTGACTCATTTGACGCATCACTTTATCCATTTTTGGATAAAAATCACTACGCGGTGCGCATAACTCCAAAATCCTGTCGCCAAAAAGTAGCAAGCAGAAAATTGCAATTACAAATACATTTGCAACAAAATAAAGTTTGATTTTCGTCTCAATTTCATCTAATAAAATAATTAATTCAAATTAGATTATTCATTTTACTCTATGCAAGCATATGAAGCAAATATGCCGCGTGACAGGAAGTCATGAGGAAGTACCACGTGTATGCATTTTATGGGCGCTGACATCTTGAAAGTAGTTAACCCAGAATGCCCACCAGAGATAGATGGTAATCGACAGGTGGCGACATCTATTGGTAGATATTGATTTAAATGACTATGATGATTGGAAGTCTCATCGCTCCTTTGTTACCCTGACATCTGACGCAAAGACTGGTCCAAAGTTGTTGCTATTATGATCACCCAGATTATCTAGTAATTGAGCTAGGATCTTGAAAAACGTACCTTGTAGCATTTGAGACATCCACCTTTCATGACCAGCCTGTGCCTAAGCAAAGACTGGCATAAACCTATGCTGCTCTTCTATGGTTGCTACAGGTCACAAAGAAGCTATTAGAGAACAACCTGGGTCCTGATCAGACTGTGCGTATGCACAGGCTGGTCTGGATCCAGGTTGTTCTCAAATGCCATAAAGGACGTTTTTCCAGATCCTGGCTCAATTATATTGCAATTTATTAGTTGTAATAAGAGAGGGAAAAGGGGCAACAGTGATTGTACATCAGTATTTCCCTTTTCACTCTTGATGTTTAGGAAATACCAGGACTTCTTCCTAAGTCATTCCAAAATATCAATTTATTATTGATGCTTGTGTCAGAATTTTTATCATCTTTTACCTGTTTTATTTGATCCTTGTCTTTTTGTAGCTAGTCAGTACTATCACCCATGCTATAAATCCTGTTTTTCCTATACTCTTGCTTAAGTCCTTGGTAAGAGGGTTAAACTTTTATATTTTGGCTCCCATATTTAACCAAAAACCAGCCTAAATTGTAACCATAGCAACAGTTTCCAGTGTCAATGATGTATGTTTGGGTGATTGTATTGACAGCTGCGTGAACACATCCCCTGGCTTTTACAGAAACCCTACGTCGAGGTTGAACCCATGGCACCCTATGACCAATAGTAAGTACTTCCTATTTTATACAGAACTACAGATAAGAGGGAGTAATGATATTTCAAAATTGCAATATTTCAATATAGTACTGTAAATTAACCTCTTCCCAAACAAGACCTGGTTTTGACGTCCCTAATAGAAACTGCTTTGTAAAACAATGAGACAAAAGAAGAAACTGCTGATAACCAGCAGTTTTTCCATTTGTCTCATTATTTTCTGCGCTATGTTGTACACAAATACCTTCTTTTTTAACATCAATTTTGTTGTCTGCAGCAGCTTTAAAATTGTAACTAAAATTTTATCGTTTGGGAAAGGGTTAAACCCTATTTTATGGGTACCCATTGGAATCATATTCTTAATGTGAATCAAATGAGTACCCACAGCATAGGGTTTTGATTTGAAATAACAAAGGATGGGTTGCAATAAGGGGTCAAAAAATAGATTTTCTTTAAATTTTGTGGATTGATAGGGTTACATAATATCTTTAATTTGTATGTGTAAAAAATCTGGTTTCGGCTTATTTTTCGAGATATGGGTAAATAAAGTGGGTGGGGTAAGATGGACTGAAACACAGTAGGGGTTATTCTAAGTCCCTTATCTTTCTTATTTTCAGCCCAAGATTTGTGAAAATTTGTATGCGTGTCTTGTGATATATGCGTTAAACATTTATGGGCTTATATCTAATATTCCATGTTTATCTTTTCCGTAATACTCATTCTTCTTTCTTTCGAAGAATTTCGCTATTTTTTAACGACCAACTTTACCAAACTATCTCCACACGTTTTATTTGAAACCTGATTTCTATGAAACTTTACAGATGTATTATCCAGATATTAATGTAACTTTGTGTGAAATTTGAAAGAAAAGCGTTTGTCCGTTGTTGAGATATTTGACCTTGACCTTCAAAATGACTTAAAAACTCGGGAAATGCCAAAATGTGATAGTTAAAGCGCCAATTTTATTCACAAGGATTGGAAGCATGGTTTCTTTTTATTGTTCCTAATGAGTTACGTAGCAATATTTACTTTTTTGTATCGTACAACCCATTCGGAAGAATGGGAAAGAAAAGAAATTCTTTTTACTTCTCAGATTTCTTATCAAATAAAATATTGCACATGAAACATGACCTACGCGGAAAGCGCTGTGATTAATATTACTACCACATGTGAGTGAAATTAAATATTAGCGTTATGTTAAGATTGCTAGAACTACAAAAGCTTTATATGCAACTTGAATTGTCTAAGAGTTTATATTCACTCATCTTATGATGGACAAGCATTATCAATTTGCTAGGAGAAAACTAATCATTTTCAGATTGTATTTCTTATATGGTTATAAAGAAGACAAATTGTGAATGATTTTACTAACTGACCAAATGTGCTTACAATTCATTAACTTAAGCTAAATATTTATATAACGTTATATAATATCAACAAAAAGAAAATAATGTTAAATGTATAGACAGGCCTTAAACAAATATCTGTCTATCAATGATTTCATTAGATGAAATGACCGGGTAACTCTGAGAGGTGACCAAAGTTTATTATATTGAGTATATCAATTTTAACGGTAAAATCATACAATAAAAACCCCAATCATGTGTGAAATGCATTCTTTTATGAATGGGCTGTCACATGCCATTCAATCCTAACCATTTTCCCAACAATGCGTAGTTTTGACGGACATTCCCGAATTTGATGTTATTTTGAATGTCAAGGTCAAATATCTCAACAACGGGCAAACGCTTTTATTTCAGATTTCACACAAAGTTATATCAATATCTGGATAATACATCTGTACAGTTTCATAAAAATCGTGTTTCAAATAAAACGTGTGGAGATAGTTTGGTAAAGTTGGTCGTTAAAAATAGCGAAATTTTGCGAAAGAAAGAAGAATAAATATTACGGAAAAGATAAACATGGAATATCAAATGTAAGCTCATAAATGTTTAACGCATATATCACAAAACACGCATACAAATTTTCACGCATCTGTGGCTAAGAATAAGAAAGATAAGCGACTTAGAATGACCCCTACTGTGTTTCAGTCCATCTTACCCCACCCACTTTATTTACCCATATCTCGGAAAATAAGCCGAAACCAGATTTTTTACACATACAAATTAAAGATATTATGTAACCCTATCAATCCACAAAATTTAAAGAAAATCTATTTTTTGACCCCTTATTGCAACCCATCCTTTACAATGCCTATACCCCCTCTTATATGTTGATCTGTTTACATGTATAGTTGAATTTCCCTGAAACTTTGCCTAAACAACACAATTTCTTGATATGAAAAGTTTGGAAAATATTGAGGCAAAGGAAGAAAATGTTGATAACCAGCATTTGCTCATTTTGTCTCAATATTTTCTTTTCTTTATTATACACATTCTCTCTTTATCAACATCCAATATGTTGTTTGCAAATAAGACTTAACATCATCTAAAGTTTTGTCATTATGGAAAGGGTAAAATCCCTACAGGTTTTTTCTTCTTGATTTTCTGGAAAACATTTTAGAATTGACTTTAAGTTAGAATTAAGAAAAATGGCATGACAATGCATTTTTCTTCCACAGTAAAATCTTGTTTCATATTCCAACATATATTGTATTATTTTATTAGTCCCCCACCGGTTACCGGTTGGGGGACTATGGGTTTGCTCGATTCCGTCCGTCCGTCTGTCTGTCTGTCCGTCCGTGTGTCCATCCGTCCGTCACACTTTTGTCCGGTCTATATCTTCTAAACCATATGTGCTAGCAACTTCAAACTTGGTACACTTATAGATCTCATCAAGGAGAAGTGTCATGTTCAAGAACTGTTATTCTGCCACGCCCACTTTTTGAGTTATTGCCCTTTGTTGTTTTTATCCTTACATTCTTGTCCGGAACATATCTCCTAAATTATAAGTGCTAGCAACTTCAAACTTTGTACACTTATAGATCTCATCGAGAACAAGTGTCATGTTCAAGAATTATTACTCTGCCTCGCCCACTTTTTGAGTTATTGCCCTTTGTTGTTTTTATCCTTACATTCTTGTCCGGAACATATCTCCTAAACTATAAGTGCTAGCAACTTCAAACTTGGTACACTTATAGATCTCATTGAGGACAAGTGTCATGTTCAAGAACTGTTACTCTGCCACGCCCATTTTTGAGTTATTGCCCTTTGTTGTTTTTACCCTTACATTCTTGTCCGGAACATATCTCCTGAACTATAAGTGCTAGCAACTTCAAACTTGGTACACTTATAGATCTCATCAAGGAGAAGTGTCATGTTTAAAAACCTTTACTCTGCCACACCCACTTTTTGAGTTATTGCCCTTTGTTGTTTTTACCCTTACATTCTTGTCTGGAACATATCTCCAAAATTATAAGTGCTAGCAACTTCAAACTTGGTACACTTACAGATCTCATTGAGGAAAAGTGTCATGTTCAAGAGCCGTTACTCTGTCACGCCCTCTTTTTGAGTTATTGCCCTTTGTTGTTTTTACCCTTACATTTTTGTCCAGATTATATCTCCTAAACCATAAGTGCTAGCAACTTCAAACTTTGTACACTGATAGATCTCATTAAGGACAAGTGTCATGTTTAAGATCCATTACTCTGCCACGCCCACTTTTTGAGTTATTGCCCTTCGTTTTTGCTCTTACATTTTTGTCCGGGAAATATCTTCTAGACCATAAGTGCTAGCAACTTCAAATTTAGTCCCCCACCGGTTACCGGTTGGGGGACAATGGGTTTGCTCGATTCCGTCTGTCCGTCCGTCCATCTGTCCGTCCGTCTGTCCGTCCGTCACACTTTTGTCCGGTCTATATCTTCTAAACCATATGTGCTAGCAACTTCAAACTTGGTACACTTATAGATCTCATCAAGGACAAATGTCATGTTCAAGAACTGTTACTCTGCCACGCCCACTTTTTGAGTTATTGCCCTTTGTTGTTTTTATCCTTACATTCTTGTCCGGAACATATCTCCTAAACTAGAAGTGCTAGCAACTTCAAACTTGGACACTTATAGATCTCATCAAGGAGAAGTGTCATGTTTAAGAACCTTTACTCTGCCACACCCACTTTTTGAGTTATTGCCCTTTGTTTTTTTTACCCTTACATTCTTGTCCGGAACATATCTCCAAAATTATAAGTGCTAGCAACTTCAAACTTGGTACACTTACAGATCTCATTGAGGAAAAGTGTCATGTTCAAGAGCCGTTACTCTGCCACTCCCTCTTTTTGAGTTATTGCCCTTTGTTGTTTTTACCCTTACATTTTTGTCCGGATTATATCTTCTAAACCATAAGTGCTAGCAACTTCAAACTTTGTACACTGATAGATCTCATTAAGGACAAGTGTCATGTTTAAGATCCATTACTCTGCCACGCCTACTTTTTGAGTTATTGCCATTTGTTTTTGCTCTTACATTTTTGTCCGGGAAATATCTTCTAGACCATAAGTGCTAGCAACTTCAAATTTGGAACACTTATAGATCTCATTAAGCACAGGTGTCATGTATTAGAACTGTTACCCTGCCATGTCAACTTTCTGAGTTATTGCCCTTTGTTGTTTTTACCCTTATATTTTTGTTTGGGACATTTTGTCCAAAACCTAATGTGCTAGCAACTTCAAATTTTGTATACAGTTATAGATCTAGTAAGTAGGAGCTATTTGATAAGAAAGGATTTTTTGTTATCCGGTGGGGGACTCCTGTATTGCATCGCAATTCGACATGCACTTGTTTTCTTCTGAATGTACCCTGCTTTTAACAATTCTGGATAGGGTAATGGCTTTTGAAAACTGTGGAGAGAAAAAAGATGTTGGTAATCAGCATTTACTCATCTAGAGACATACTTCTTTCCCTGTTCATCTGATTCTTCAATATTTGGCTGTACGTGCGTTTGAAAAATGACCCTAACTTTGCAGTCATTAGTGAAATGGCTTTCATAGTTCTACTGGTTATGCAGAAATTATTCCTCCTGAGGAAAAAAGTAACTTCCTGTGATATCAAGGTCATATTGTATAAAAAATTACATTACATGATCATTAATGTTTCATAATTACATATTGATGTCAATGTTTTCTGTATTGCTTCATGCCTCCCCCTTAAATTTTATGTTTTAATTTGTTTTACAACATGGTCTGCCACATATTTGAGAAAAATATCCATAAGTCTTTTTGTCAGAATAAGTCTTTATAATTGTGTCCTCTAAAGAATCCTGTTTCCACTCAATCTATCCACTTTGACGTCTTGTTGTTTTAACCCTTTCCCAAACGACAAAATGATCCAATGTAAAAGCTTCTGCAGACGACAAAATACATGTTACTTTTGTTAAAACTTGTGAATAACACAGCACAGAAAGCATTGAAACAAAAGGAGAAACTGCTGGTTATCAGCATTTTCTTCTTTTGACTCAATGTTTCCCCAAGCCAATTCTATTAGGGACGTTAAACCAGGTCTTGTTTGGGATAGGGTTAAGCTGATAAGCATTGGAAACAATTAATCTTTTCCAATACAACACAGTTTAGGGCGGCCAAAAATCAAATGTGACTCAAATGACAGAATTAATGTTACAAAAATCAGGATATATATAAATAATCGTAGCATGGAAAGCTATGATGGGAAAAGAAGAAAAGGCTGACCATCAGCATTTTTTCTTTCCCCTCAATGCTTTTCAAAGACTTTTTTCCTGGATACATCAAAACCAGGCCTGATTTTTGAAAGGAATAAAATACCTTAGGGTTTTGATAATAATAATTATGAAAGTTTGTTATGATGTACTTTTATAATGATAAATTATCCCTACAAGTTATTTCTTGATGAATTACCTCTGTTTATTTTCGCACGACTATTGTCCAGTTGATACGATTGGTTGCAGAGGTGGAAAGAATGTGGGATTGTGAGGGATTTTGAGCATAAGTTTTATTGGTATGAACCATAAGCCATTTAAAAAACCTTCATATACTAGTCCAAACAAGTCCTACATTTATATTCATAATAATGGAAGAATTTGAAAACTATTGAAATAGATGAAATTGCAGATAAGAATTATTTTCTTCTGTTTCCTTAAGATTTTATAGTCAATCTGCTTAAGATTATCTGCTTTATCACTTATTTGTTAGTCTGCAATGGCTTTCAATGTGGACCTATGATTTCGTCTTTTGGAAAAGTTTGAAATATTTTCCACATCTACAGAACAATATAATTACTGGTCATTTTTGGTAAAGTACATGTTTCAATCATCTTAATGTTCTATGAGTAAACACATCATAAAGTTTGAGGCCATTTATTACATGTACTGTTTCTCTACCATGGAAATAGTATATTTCAATTAGAGATGTGGTAAAAATTTACAGCCCTCTGATTCCTTTTGGTATTCAAATGTTATTAGAAATTGATATAGAATTTTCTAAACTTTCTTGATATGCTATATCACCTCAACAGTACAAGAAGTATTAAGAATAGATCAGCATCGTAAGTCTAAGTTCTGTTGACCCTTTAGAAATTTGTTAATTGATATTTTGATTGTTAATTGGAATTGTTAATTTGAGTTGTTAACAGCACATTCACTTTATTACATTTATACTTTGAGTGTGTTGATTCTAATTTCTTCGGTGAATTTTAGTTTGATACCCCTTGATGTCATCCTCTGAGTTAATGATTTGATAAAAATACTATTTGAGCCAGGATCTGGAAAGTTGTCCCTTATTGTATTTGAGAACAACATTGTTCCAGATCAGCCTGTATATACATGCAGTCTGACCAGGAACTATATTGCTCTCAAATAGCTTCATCATGGTCTGTAGCAACCATTCTAGAGTAGAGTAACATGGATACTGGCTAGACTGCTTCTAGGCACACCATGATCTTAAAACCTGGCTGTCTGAAATGCTATAAGGGACGTTTTTACAGATCCTGACTCAAATATAATATTTAGAGTGATTTCTGACACCTATTTACAGTATGGTAGTGAGAGACGGAAGTCCATATCGTCATTTTGTGTCGCCCTATCCCTACCCATATGCATATTGGGCACGCAAGACTGTGCGATGGGTGTAACAATGATTGAGTATGATCCATTCATTCAGATTATGATTTCGTTATTAGTGTGGCACTTTATATTGAAAATGTTCAGATTTTCAATAAGTTAGAAAACCTATATTACATTAGTTCGTTATTGTATAAAAACTTTCTTTTTGACTTGTCATTTACTTTGACTTATTTTTTTTTAAATCAAAGAATACAAACTTTATGCATTATTTTGAAGTGTTGAAAATGTGAACTTCATAAAGGACAGTCAAGTAGTGTCTTTAATTAGATACCATCAGTTCATTCTTACGCTTAATCATAATGACTGACTTTCATGGTGGTGATAATCATTAACATGCACTCATATTTTTTTTATTAAATTTGCCTCTTCACATCTCAATGATATATGTAATATCACAAAAATATTGAATTAAGTCCTTACAAATTATTTGTGATATTAAAAGATCTTTTGAAAAAAAATGATTAAGGTAGTATAACCTTTTTGACTGTGTCATGACTTGCTTACCAACTAGGTTACTTATAGATATACAGAAAGCACATTTGGATCACTTGATTCGAGGTTGGATAAACACAATAAACATATTATTAAAGTGAGGAAGTTAGTATGAATGAATATGACTTTTCAAGCACAAGTTTGACTTCAATTATACATCTTCTTTACTTTAGAGTTTTATATTTTTGTTCAGTATTGCAGTCAGCAATGGTTTTCCAACTTATGTAGTGTCAGTTCCTAGAAGTCCAAGGAAGGTGATAGGTTGACATGACTTAACCTTGTTTCAGGTGTAGTTCTGTTGATTTGTGTATTTTGATGTGCATTTAACAAAAGTAAATATTTGCTCTTCTGAAATATTGAGTTAAAATATGAAATCATAATGTCAATGGATAATTCCTATTAACAATTGCTTTCATTTATTGTGCCTATTTATAATTTCATGTAAGAAACGTTTTAAATTATAAAAATAGAAAAGGTTATTATTTTCCATTTTGAATGATTATCTTTGAATTTTATATTACACTGCTCATTCTACAGGCCGAAAGGCATCCATGCAAAGTGTAAAGCACCCTATCTTATGTTTTTGTCATTGATGTTGACATTGCAAATATCAATTGGGTTCTATGTACTGATTTTTCCTTGACCAATTTTGAAGAGCTGAATAATTGCTTTGACAAAAGATCTGTATATTTCATTCACATATTTCACAAAAAATATAGATAGAAGTTAACTAAGTTAGTATTTATGCTTGATATTTTCACACAAGAAGATTTATCTCATTAAAACTTGATCTCATCATAAAAGAGGCCGCAAAAGGAAAATTTGTCCATACCTTTTATTAGGACTAATGCAGATCTGTAGATGATTCTGTTTAAGTTCTCCTAAAGACTGGGTGAGCAATATCCCTTAGTGAGTTCCATTGCTTACAATGTTGCTGTATTGAAAAGTCTTTAAACAGCATTGTTACTTAATCCTGTTAAATGTTGAGATGCCTTGCAATTCTTTAAGAAGGTTGTTCTTTTTTAGGATATTCTGCTATGTGACTTTTACAGTTGTATTAAATTGTGTTTATTGTTTTGTTTTTGTGTGCATGCTATATTTGATTAGCTTGTCTCTGCTTTAATTGACTGTTAAAGATGGATGTATAATGGTATTTTCTCAATCTGTTCATTCCAACAGTTTTACATTTTATTAGTCTGTATGTCCATTTTTATGTCTGGCTGTCCAAATATTGTGAATTTAACTCCTACATTTATGGAGGCATTAGGATGAATTTTTCATGGATTGTTTGTCATGTATAACATCAAAAAGAGTAAGGTATTTGGATTTTTTTTTTATTTTTTTTAGAACTTGCATTAAAGATGCTGTTTTTCAAATTTTAATAAATCTAATAATAATGTACTTTCAGTCCTAAAGAGCCTAAGACATTCCATCACACCTGGAACTACACTCAGTATTATAGACCTCATGCTGTCCCCCAGGCACCACCACCCAGAAATATAGACTTCTCTGATAATAACTAATGTAATTACAACACTTCTATAGGCATGCTTGTAGCAAACACTTTATTAATGACCCTATCTTACCACCCATACTTCTCAGATTATAACTAATGTAATAACAATACTTCTCTAGGCATGCTTGTAGAAAAACTGAATATTATAGGCCCAGACTTATTACACAGTAATTAATATAGACTTTTCCAATAATAACTAATGCAATTACAATATTTCACTAAGCATGCTTGTAGAAAACAACAAATAATAGGCCCATACTTATCACCCAGTAATATAGACTTTTCCAATAATAACTAATGTAATTACAATATTTCACTATGCATGATTGTAGAAAGCAATAGATTATAGGCCAAGACCTATAATCACTCAGAAACAAACACTTCTTTAATTACAGTTAATGTTATCACAATACTATTTCCCTACTAGACATGCTTGTAGAAATTAACATAATTATACATATTGTGAAAGAATCTGCTTTAGAATTAAGTTCAGCATGAAGTATGTGGCAAAGCTGTTTTAGTAGAAAGCTTTGTTAATATGAACATAAATAATGCTATATCTTTCACAAAAATAGTATAATATGCATGTAGTTGCATGTTCTTATGTAGATATTGAGAGATATAGATGATATCACTTTTGCTTAATGGCTAATTGATTCTAAGCAATAAATTTCTGCTAACAGACTTATCTCAAAATCCCACATCTTTCCAATCTAGTAACCAACAAAAAAAAACAAAAAAATCTATTTGTCAGACAGCAAGATACATTGACTGTCTCTTAAGATAGCTCAAATTAATTAAAAAAAAAATGCCATTAGATATATATAATATTGTAAATAATGACTTTCCCTTTATTAAAGTCCTGGTTTCACGACCAAATGACTGCAGCACCTCATCTGAACAGGGTCACTCCTGAAACCTATTCTCAGATGTGTTGTGGATAAATATGGAGTTGTGTGTTCCTGGGTGTCTAGATAACTAGCAATCATGTACATGTATGATTATTTCAGCCCAAACAATTTTGTGCCTGCATTTCACCACAGTACAAACTATGACAATTATTATCGACCCAGTACAATTCCAAGGTGGCCTGGCAGCCATCCACTTGTATCCCAGTATCAAAGCGCCCCTGTCACACAACAAACCACAAATGCTGATCAAAATGCACCACAAACTGCTGGATATAGCCTCTATGTAAATTTACTGATTTAACAAATTAATGTTCTAGTATGATATTAATATTTCTTAACTCCACATGATATAGCATTTATAACATTGATTTTTAACATGCACTAGTTCATGTTTTTATCTATTCATGCATATGAAATTCCTTTGCAAGAAAATAAAAAAAATGGCTTTATTTTTGCATGATCTTTATCACTAATATCACTTGTTTGGTTTTATCTATTCATGCATATAAAATTCCTTTGCAAGAAAATACAAATGCCTTTATTTTTGCATGAATTTTCTATCTTATATCACTTATTTTGTTTTCTCGATTAAAGCATCTTATGTAACAAGAAATTATGTTGCATATGCGTGCAATAAATATTGTCTTAGTGCCAAAATAACTCAGAACTTTGTAATGAATTGTTAGTCAGATCTGAACATTCAAGACAAAATTCTTGAAATTAAGTTGATAATATATGCAGATGGTAAAAGGCCTCAGTTCATAGTTTTAGAAATCATCTTCTAAAAAGTTTCACTTTAATGTGAAGAAATACTATTCAATTGTAAAAGCTCTCACAGCCTTGCTTACTACATCTTCGCAAGCCAAGGGTTACTACCTCCACTTTGTTCCTTACGAACCCTTGGCCGCTCGCTTCTATTGAAATCGAAAGTACCACCATGCCACCTTTCGGCGATAAAGAGTCGCAGCCCTTTGCAGTTGCTATTTCTGGCCAATCAAAAGCCTCGTACTAAAACGTGTTAGGCGATGCATCAAATACGGATATCGATTTTCGCGTCAGCCGTGACGTTTTCGTTTTGACAAAGAGGGCTTGTTTAGTGTGTTTTGATTGGATAATGGGAAAGTTATTGCGTCCAATGAAATCGCACGATGGTACTTTCGATTTCCATAGAGGCGAGCGGCCAAGGGTTCGTAAGGAACAAAGTGAAGGTAGTAACCCTTGGCTTGCGAAGATGTGCTTACTAACAATTCCTAGATTTGTTCTTGCTGTATGGTGGTGGCTGGATATAAGTATAATGTGGGATCAGTGCTATTGACAAATACCATAGACTAAATACCATGACATGCCAAAAACTTTTGATCAGCCCTGAATTGTCCCCCTTTCTTTCCTCTGCAGCTGACCATATTAACAATTGATCTATAAGATGATTAACATATCATAGGAATGCAACTTAATGGTCACCTCTCATTCGACAAATTTTATGTAAAAAACCTAGATAAAACAGTTTATTTAAAACTGTAGTTACAAATTTTTGGATGGATGCAACAATGTTCAACCTTATGTGCAAATAGAATAAAAGGAAGTATGATACTTTTTTAAATCAGAATGTCAACAAATATCTGGGGAACTGTGACTGTAAATTCCCTGAATTTCAGTACAAATAGGTTTGACAAAAGACAGATCACAACTGCAACACGAGCCTGGGTTGCCACACAGTTCTCTAAGCATACTGATCGCCCCATGTTGCCCATATACCCAGATGAGGTGGAGGCGGCTGAGGAAGCCCGGTACACAGATGTGGTGCCCGGTCAGTATGTCCGGCCACCCGTCCAGTATAGGGCGGATACTGTGGGGCAGAAGTCAGCTGAGCCTCTAGCCCTAGACTTCCACCCAGCCAATACTGACCCTCCTGTCCTGCTACAATTTGCACAACAAGATAGTAAAGATAGGGAGGATGAGTATTTTGAGGCTCTCAACAGGAATCAGTTTAGATTGAGGAGTGAGACTGGCACCCTGCCTCCTCCCAGATCTACGTGGGGCCAGTCTATAGAATAACAACAAAGTAAGCCATGTGTTTTAACAGTAGATCTAAGAGTGAATACAAGTAGAATACAAGGACTTAGCAGTGCTTATAAGTTTATACACATTTTGTTTTGTGTTTTAAACTCACAAATTTTAATGTAGATTTCCTGATACTGCTTATTGTGGTAGAGAGTAACATTTGAGATTGTAGTTTTCTTTACTTCTGTCACACAATATTTCAAACTGTTGAAAAAGGTACCTTACTTGGATCTTAAAGCATATCACCCAAGCGTCAAGTTTGACTGTCTTTCTCACTAAAGTTTTCTTTATTAGATGTTTATGCGATATTGACATGAAAAATCATTGACCTAGTCACCAAACAATAAATGATAATAATATAACTCTGATTCGGATAATTCCAGTTCAAACTCTGGTCATACATATATCATTGAGAATGTGTTCTGTGGTTCATTTCATGTCTTGATTGTGTCTGTTAATTACTATTTTGTGTGTGTTTTGGAACTCTGGGAGTAGCTTACAGTTATATTCTGTGACAAGTGTCTTATATAGACTGCATCCATGCATGCTACATCATTATTTAACCTTCATTAATGATTTAACCTTTTGTATATTTCAGATATATAGCTTTCACCATGCTGAACGTAGCTGACTGACTCTTTAATATAGAGATCACAAGCCTGCAAGCTTATGTAGTTCCAGATGTACTCATTTCTATCTGCAGCAGGCTTTTATACATGTAATGGTCAGGAGAACATAAAGAACAACCTGGCATGACACAGTTTAACTACAATGAATTCTGAAGTGATCTGTTTTTTTTCTATGCAATACACACTTCAAACTTAATGTCACCCAAATGATTAAAAATGCCATGAAGTGATGTTACAATACTTATGATTGCATATGTTACATTGTATATGTATGATGGGAAAAACAACAAAGCCATTTTTACACAAAGGAGATCAAACATCTGCTGGAAATTTGAAGTAGACTCCTTTCAAGAAATTTATTCAAGTATGCATGTATAAATGAATTGGGGTACAAACAAGTACCTTATTAATGCGAGAATGATATTGAAAAGAGTTACAAGATTGCCTCTGCAGATGAAATGAGAACTCTGGTTAAGTATATCTTTTCACCATATATGGCCTTTTTCTTCTTATACTAACATTTTTAAAAAATCTTATTCTTATTTTGTTAATTTTGGAAACATGCCTTGGAACTTTGTAAAGAAGATTAATTGATTACATGAATTTGAGGTTATTCGATTGTTCTACCTAATGATTTAAAAAGATATGAAATTACCTTACTATGTAATGAGATATGAAATAACAGATAATGAAATCAAGTAAGATAACCACTGAGATAGCTTTCGGTGATTATGTACAATTGAATATGCTCATGTTAAGTTAAATGAGATAATGCTCAGTGCAGATTTATCTTGCATGAATTTGTAATGATCACAAAGAATAAACAGTATACTGTCAGTTCAGTTCATATTCTTACTACTAAGCCACTAAAAAGAAAAATGGAGTTTATAATGTTTCGTACCATCAACATACTGTTTAGAATTATAAGCATTTTATATATCTCTATAGAGAAAGTAAGCAACCAGAGTGTGATATCATCATGCATGGTATTGAAAAAATATTCTTTGTTTTTATAACTATATGAAAAAGAACACACCATTTGCATATTGGTTTGAAACTAGGAAACATTTCTTTTGTAAATCTGTGAAATTTGTTTTGAAAATGCAAGTAAAAGGCCATATGTAATGGTATGTTCTAACATGTGGTTTTCTTTTCTTCACAGGAGCAGTCTGGCTGATACCGGTTGAGCTAAAGGGACACAACTACTACTATTATCTCTCATTACTGCTTGAATGCCATAAAAATATTCACTATTTGACTGTCCTAAATTTCTTGTATAGTGTTCACTAGATTTATTCTGTTACAATAAAAATCTGTTCCTCATTATAAGTGGATTTCTCCTTAAATCTATAATTAAAAAGCAGTCTGGTTGATACCAGTGGACTTATAGGGGCACAACTCTACTTTCTGTCATTACTGCATGAATGCCATAAAATATCACTATTTGACTGTCCTATCTATAATGTGTTTACTTAAGTTGAATTATTTTACGATAAAGATCTGTTTCTTAATATAAATGAAATGCCATAAAGGATGAGTGTCAATAAGGCCCTTTCTGTGACCCAGCCCGATTTTCTTCATTTTCGCCACACATGACCACTAACATATTGACCTTATGTAGGCAAAATATAAACTTGAACGGAACCTTGGTTTGGAAGATATATTAAATCAAAGTGGGTGGGGTAAATCACTCACTATGCCAATAGATGGTAATCAATTTCTTATACAGTTTTACTAACAATTTATATCTTAAAAACAGGTGATGCAGTAAAATGTATGTGTCATGCACTTTGAATACACGTTGTTGTTTATTCCATTGGATGCCATGTACAGGAGAAAAGACGCATTAAACATGTTCATGAATTTTTAGGATTTTTGGATGGACTAACTTTACGAAAAACCACAACAGGCTTTTATTTCTCATTTTATTTGATTTATCTTTCTGGTGATGAATGAAGATATATAACCATAATTTGTATTATGAAAATTTGCAAAATTGCTTTTGTATATTCTTGATTACTTGCCCTTGATTTCTTGATTAAAATGCAAAAAATTATAAGAAGTACTATTTCGTTTCTGAACCAAACATTTCTTTATAAATCACCATAAAATACCAATAGGAGGACGAGATGAGCCTTGTTTACACAAAAACATCAGGTTAAGAGGTTGCAATTGCTATCTTAACAGAGTGGGTGGGGTAATATACTCCAAAATTAAGTGTGAAACAGACATGATTTTTTCATAGTCTTAAATGCTTGCTCAGCATCTTAAATGTATGGTAATGTTTTTATTAGCTCATCTGAGCACAAAATGCTCAAATACAGCTTTTTGATCACTTTTCGTCCGTCGTCTGTCTCTTTATCTGCCCATCTGTCTGTCCTTAATTTGGTATTTACATTCTAGCATTCGCAAATATAAGCCAATCTTGATCCGAACTTTATCAAACAATTATGGTAATAAGTTCTCTTAGGAGTTCGATTATGGGCCGGATCGAAAAAGAAAGGTCCAGAGTTGTCTGCCTTTAAACATCAAAAATAGTAAGTTTTGACATTGTTTCTACTCTTAGCATCTACAATTGTTGACCAACCAAGATGAAAATTACACACAATGTTGGTTACCATATTTGCTCGAATTACTCAGATTTTCATTCGGATTGGATCAGAAAATTACCGTTTTCGACATTGTTTTCACTCTGATTTTATCTAATACAAGGGCGGATAACTGAGCAAGTCTTACCATAATTATATTGAAATTCATACTGCTTCAAGTTCTTATAGTCACAAACATTGTGTCCAAGTTTCATTGAGATTGGTCTATTTTTTGTGGTTTTTGAGGTGAAAACGAAGTCGAAAACTGCAATTTTGTCAAATTCAAGGACAAACAACTTTGCGAATTGTTGTCCGATTGCAGTGAAATTTTAACTCATTCAAGATCTTATAGTGACCACCATTGTGTCGAAGATTTGTCTTGATTGGTCAGTATTTGTGTTTGTTAGAGTAAAGCAAAGTTGAAAACATGAATTTTGTCGAATTCAAGGGTTTATAACTCATGATTTTCTAATTCGATCAGACTGAAAATCCGAGTAATTTTAGCAAATACAATAACCAACCTAGTGTTTAATATTCATCTTGATTTGTCAATAAATGCACATGCTAGAGTGGAAACAATGTCAAAAATACTATTTTTGACGTTTAAGGGCAGATAACTCTGTACCTTTCTATTTCGATCCGGCCCATAATCGAACTCCTAGTAAGACAATTTATGACCATACCTGTTTTGACAAAGTTCGGTCAAGATTGGCTTATATTTGCGAATGCTAGAATGTAAACACCAAATGAAGAACAGACAGATTGGCAGATAGAGAGACAGACGACGGACGAAAAGTGATCAGAAAGCTGTATTTGAGCATTTGGTGCTCAGATGAGCTAATAAAAACATTACCATACATTTTAGATGCTATACAATCAATTCTGACTATGAAAAAATCATGTCTGTTTCATACTTAATTTTGGAGTATATTACCCCACCCACTCTGTTAAGATAGCAATTGCAACCTCTTTACCTATGTTTTTGTGTACACAAGGCTCATCTCGTCCTCCTATTGATATTTTATGGTGATTTATAAAGAAATAATTGGTTCAGAAACGAAATAGTACTTCTTACAATTTTTTGCATTTTAACCCTTTCCCAAACAACAAAATTTAAGGGTGTTACAATTCAAAAACTGCCACAAATGACAAAATAGATGTTATTAAAGATAGAATTTGTGCAAAATATGGCATAAAAAATATTGAGACAAAAGGAGAAACTGCTGGTTATCAGCAGTTTCTTCTTTTGTTTCAATGTTTTCCTAAGCCATTTCTATTAGGGACGTCAAAAGCAGGTCTTGTTTGGGAAAGGGTTAATCAAGAAATCAAGGACAAGTAATCTAGAATATACAAAAGCAATTTTGCGAATTTTCATATTACAAATTATGGTTATATATCTTCATTCATCACCAGAAAGATAAATCAAATAAAATGAGAAATAAAAGCCTGTTGTGGTTTTTTGTAAAGTTAGTCCATCCAAAAATCCTAAAAATTCATGAACATGTTTACTGCCCCTTTTCCCCTGTACATGGCATCCTATGGAATAAACAACAACGTGTATTCAAAGTACATGACACATACATTTCACTGCATCACCAGTTTTTAAGATGTAAATTGTTAGTAAAACTGTATAAGAAATTGATTACCATCTATTGGCATAGTGAGTGATTTACCCCACCCACTTTGATTTAATATATCTTCCAAACCAAGGTTCCGTTCAAGTTGATACTTTGCCTACATAAGGTCAATATGTTAGTGGTCATGTGTGGCGAAAATGAAGAAAATCGGGCTGGGTCACGGAAAGGGCCTTATTGACACTCATCCTTTATAAATTTAACCCATTACAAGATCGCAAAATTTCAGACCTTTCATTATATTGTGCCACAGGCACAATATTTTCCCAAGCCTGAAGGGAGTCAAAAAGTGTTATTATGCATGAAAGGGACTATCTGTCCTTACTGCATAAGTGCCATAAAAATATACACTCAGTGTTTGGCAGTCCTAAAACACTGATCCTCTAATCAAGTAAAATTCTATGACTTTATATCCAGGAAGCTAATTTTGGTGTTTTCTGTCTACGTTGGTTGTAACAAAAACAAAACTTTAATATCCTATTTTCAACCCTCATAATATATTACCATGGGACATTACATTAAAACTGTCTTCTTTACGTAAAAAAGCCCAAACCAGGAAGATAATGCCTAAGTGGATGACTTTACTTTACATATGGGAAGTATCTTTTTGAGTTATTCTTTGTAAATTTTTAGATTTAGAAATCATTATACTACTTAAATGTGTGTAGAGCAAATCAATTGTTAAAAGTGTACTTTCTACAAATGAAAGAGTGATGAACTATTTCATATTTATTGTTACGTTACTGTTTTACTGCAGATCCCTCACTTCTGTTGATGATATTTAATGCATCTTTGTTAGAGATATCAAAGCCAAGGATTGTTTAACCTATTACCAGACTATTACCAAATTTTTGGACAGTTCCTTTTTGAGAACTGTTGCAGACATCAATTTCAATAAGTTGATCTAATTTTAAAAATATTTTCAATTTGGGTTTGACAACATTGTTGAAAAAGAAGAAATTGCTTGTGTCAAGCAATTTCTTCATTTCCAGATTGTTTTCCAAAACTTTTCTCTTCCAGGAGTTAATAAGGTGTCAATGTTTTGTTATTGAGTTAAGAAAGCATCATCTGAATAGAACATAAGATTGCTGTTTCATATAAAGATTTATGCCATTGAAGTAAGAGTGTTCCCTCTTTGACTCCATTCCAGTGCTGGTTTTGTGATATTCTACGACTTTGTGCTATCATTAGACCCAACCATCCAGGCGTGCCGTTTGATTGTGGGTCTACACAGTTCAGCGGCAGTCATGGGTGAGCCGACGGTGCTACCAACGGTGTACACGGAACCAGCAACAAGGGCGGAAAGATACAACTACAGCTTCTCTAATGCAGTCATTGGTGCCAAACAACCTGTGCCAAAGTAGGTGGTCAATATCTAACCCAGAACACCGAATAAGAGGAGGTGATGACTTTTCAAATTGCAATAATTTTGTTATTGTTCATCAAACCCTATGTTGTGGGTACTCATTTGTATCGTCTCATTGAGACGATTCAAATGAGTACCCACAACATAGGGTTTGGAATTAAAATAACAAAGTTAGAACGTCTTCACCACTTATGCCCCACAAGATCAAGGCTTTGGAAAACATTGTTGAAAATGAAGAAATTGCTTGTGACAAGCAATTGCTTCATTTCAAACAATGTTTTTTACCCCTTTAAAGACAAAAAAAGAGAATCGTCTGTAATGTCTTTGAATTTTGAACAGTGCAAAGTTTTGTAACTGGAAATGGGCATTGGTGCCAATCAACCGGTGCCAAAGTAGGTCATCTCTGTAATGCATCCATTAATCGTTTCCCAAATAGCGAAATTCTAGACTGATGCAATTTGAAACATGATTGATAAAAAGTGAAAATCCTTACTTTTGGCCTTTGTAACCCTAAAACTATGGAATTTGCTTTGTCTGTATGTCTTATAATTTGTTTAAATATGACAATCAAAAAAAATTTCAAATTTCCAAAAATACATTCTTGCCAATAACAGCTTGGGTACCATATTGTACATAAAATAGGTCATCCAATCAGAGCAAGGCATTTATTTTGTATTAATCTATTTTCAGATGTCCTCCGGAACCTGATTTAGGAATAGTAGCAGAATTACAGGCCAGTGGTGGCCCAGCGTCAGAGCATGATCGTCACAGTCTGATTACTCGAGCCTGGACTAAAATACCCCTGTTTGATAACATGGGCAGAATCATAGCAGGGAGATTCAAAATACCGATGCGTAATGTGCCAATCAAACCATTTCTTCATGTTAGTCAAGTACAGAAAATTCCAAAGGTAAGATTTTTAGACCAACATCTTTTTGGATGAAGAGAATATGTTGCAACAAGCAATAATTGTGCATACATGGACTGCCACCATTTTTTTTCTGATGCATAAAGTATTAGGCATTGGTCCTTTTAATTTTTTCCCAGCAAATAAGCTTCTTGCTTGAATATAACTGATATACATTTGGACTAAACAAATTTGTATCTGTATATCTCTATGCATGTTTACCATTTTCTCTCAAAAGTTTAATGATTTATTGCCATGGGTAATACAAATTCACATTTTTAACACCCAACTTGGAATGAGTTCTTTATATGGCAATTACTCTATGTATTTCACATATTTCTATGTTTGCAGTATGGGGATGCAGAACTATATTACAGAATTGTTAATATGCGGGATGCCGAGATACATTCTATGCAACAAATTACAGCAGCCAATTATAACCAGTATACACATCCACAGGTATTTATAAACATTTCCTAGGGGGTTATTCACCAACAAGTCTTATTCAACTTGCTACAGTATTTTTTAGCTCACCTTAGCACGAAGTGCTGAGGGTGAGCTATTGTGATCGCTCACCGACCGTCGTCCGTCTGTCCGTCCGTCTGTCTGTCCACAATTACTAAAAAATCTTCTCCTCCCAAACTATAAGGTCTAGAGTCTTGAAATTTTGTATGTAGTATTGTCTCAATGCCCTCTACCAAAATACTTCAAATTATTGTGCTTATAGAAAAATTGGCCCTATGTTGTGGGGTTTAAGTTTTCACACTGAAACACAGTTTTCTCAAAGACTATTTGGCCTAGAGTCTTGAAATTTTGCATGACTTTACATCTCTTAAACCTCTAACAGAATACTAAAAATCATCACATTGCAAGGAAAGAAGCCCTATGTTGTGGGTTCTGGAATTTTCAAGTGAGGAATTGTTTTGACAAGGTAGATTTTATCACATATCATATCCCTATAATCAGATTATATTGTATATAAAATGTGTTTTGTTTGTATTGATGTAAATGTAAATATTCTAGAGGCTCACAGGGAAGACTGGGTTAATCCCAACTGTGTTGCCTCTTAAAATAAAGTCTTTATTATTATTATTATTATTATTATTATGCAGATCATAATATCTGATAAAGAATGCATGGAGCTACAGATAGAAGGAGGTAAATCATTCTATATTTGATGTTTAAAATCTAAATGCTTTGTTATGGGTACTCATTTGAATAGTCTTGATTTAAAGCTACTATTTCCCAGATTTGGACCCAAAAATTGTCAAATACAAACGAAATGTACACTTTTTAAGCTTTATATGACCTGATTAAATGATTACGACAAACTATTGAAGCAACGACTCATTTTTTTCGCAATTTGATACCAAATTCATGAAGCGATATCGAAAGTAGGTCAAAACAGTAGGACATGCGACTTTCTTAAATGACGTCACAACATACATGATGACGTCATATTGAAATTCAAGTATGAATCTCGTTTGAATCATGGTCCGCGCTGTATGCGCATGTGCAACAATTTCAAAATAATTCTAACCCCATCAGTGATGGGGTTGAATTTAGGTTTGGATTCTCCCTAAATTCAGCTATCTGTCTTGTAATTTCGGCTCATTCTCTGTCTGAATCGCATATTATTAACCATCCCGAGGTTGTCAACACAAAAGTTTTGCATATTTTTTCAAAAAATTTCATTTTTTGCAATTAGACCATCTGTTACCGTCGCCCTTTAAGAATTCAAATGAATACCCTCAACATAGGGTGTTAAAATATTAAAAAAGATATTTTATGATTCTGAAAACCATTACCCTCTTTTACCTGTATCCCTGAGGCACTTAGGTTTGTTTACTTTATCTAGGGATCAACTAAATACTTTAACCCTTTTCTGGAAAGATCTTGTTTTGAAGTCCCTATTAGAAAAGGCTTTGGAAATTAATGACTCAAATGATGAAAATGCTGATTCTCCTTTTACCTCAATATTTTATTTTATTTTATTCAATATTTTATATGCTAGTTTATTGTAAACGAAACCTATTTGTACTGCTGTCAATTTTGTATTCTGAACTTTCAAATTGGAACAGTCTATTTCCTTTCTGTACCTTTCTTTATGGGAAAGCATTATGCCCTTTCTCTACCATACACAGGTTTGCCTCACCGACAGAAAAGGCTTGTAAATGATATGGTAAAAGAAGAAAATGTTGATAACTTGATAGCCTGTGTTGTCTCATTTTGCCTCATCATTTTCTCTGCATTTTTATACATGAATGTTGTCTTTATCAACACCTGTTTTATCATTTACAGCAGCTTTTAATTATGTCTGCTCTTATGTTATGTTGTTTGGAAAAGGTTTAACCATAACCAAATCCTTACTGTTCAATGAATATATCCCCTATGTTGTGGGTTCCATGAATTATATATGATAGAGGGCAATGTTTGACAATCTTTTCAAGTTGTTAAGGCCTGAAGATAATTTTTTTGCCTTGTTTAAGAACTTTTAGAATTATTCCTATGCTTTAGGCTCTTGCATTTTGTACATAAAAAGGGCATATAAGTTGTGTGTGTCATATTGTCTTGTTAAGCAGATTAGTTCAAGTTATCATTACGCTTTGAAAATAAGCTCTACCATGAGGTATTCTAGATTTGAAAAAGCGGGAACAGGTTTAAAATTGTCTTAGAATTTCCAAACCTTCTATGGTTTCTAAATATTATAGCCCAATGACCTCTTTCCAAAATTAATGCTTCGATTTGTCTATGTGCAATGGAAATTCAGCAATATGTTGTGGATTTTCTGATTTTAAATACAGATATAGTGAAAAATCTTTGACAATCTTTTCCCAAATTGCGCTTTGAAATTAAGTGTGTACCATTGTCATATGACTCCTCTTTTTCATAATCCTCTTTTCAAAATCCTCGGAGATTTAAAAGGTTTGCTAAAAAGTATGTCTCAGGGTGCTCTAAGGTGAGCGATATAGGACCATCATGGTCCTCTTGTTGCATTATTCCCATGAGATTTAATAAGGCAAAGAAAGCAATTTTTATGAAGGAGAACTATTACAACTCTTCTTTTTTGCTGTTTGTTGAATTAAGGATTCTTTTAGATTTAGCTTTATTGACTATCTAGTGTGAAATATTTATCTTCAACATCAAATTTAGAATGTTTAAAAATATATGAATTGTTAGACTATGTTACAGTTGAGAACATCATGAAATTGACATTTATAGCATTCCATTCCGATCAAAATCATTCCACTCCAGCGTTCATTCATTCCGATCACAAAAACATTCAAAACGCTCATAAAACATTCACACTGCTCAATAAACGTTCACTGGTTTAATTGGTTGTTATAAAAAGAATGCATTTCATTGGCCGAAATATTATCGTGGGCGTTTTATCGATAAATCTTCATACCTATAATATTGGTAAATTTCCAATATCGGGCTGTTACTATTTGAAGACCATGTTTGATTGGTTGAACGGTTATCGTGGGCGTGTTATCGATTTTTTAGATACACAAAATCATTCCAAACGCTCATACCATTCATCCATTCATTCGCTCATAAAACATTCCCATTCCACTCAGAATGTCAATGTCATGATGTTCTCAAATGTATATCATGTTGTCTACATTCATATATAAACATGTAATAAGGCATGATATGAAAGTAAATGTCAAAATTATTCTATTTGGTTAATTAGATTCCACATGAAGACCCATATAGAAAAGCAACTCTTCCATTCAAACGGTATCAGATTGATATACAAATACTAGTATTGCCTTGAAACTCTATATATACTCTTTCTTAAATCTAGCTTTTTCATCATATAAGAAATGTTTTTACAATGTTTCTTCTTGTACTTATGGTATCTGCATTCAGTTAAGACTCACAATTCGTTTTGAATAGTTTCAATCCAATGCTGGTAGAGCATAAATTTATCCTATTGGTTCATTTCAACAAAGTATGTATCTTCAACATAGTACAATTTTTAACAAAATTTAATTGCAAATATCAGCAATTTATAGGCACTGTGCATTTTGGGGACAAATTTTGTTGATGTACTTCTAACTCCAAAATTTGATGACTTTGACTAAAGAAATCCTCTATTTATCAATCTTTATGTTAATGATCTTAAAAAAGGAATTTACTAGAGCTTTTGTCATGATTCATTGAGTTTTTATATGAGTGTTTCTGTGGGCTCTTTTCTTGAAAAATGTTATACATATGACCTGTACCTTACACATTTTATAAATGCCATGGCATGAAGATATTTTGAGACATAGTTGATGTTGAAGATGAATACTTTCAATATATAAAATTATGTGCACACATTTTAGATTACATTAGTTGTATTATATGAATGTAAATGATGTTTGATTTATAGCAGCACCCAGTAAACAATTAATATATTCTTTAACCCTTTCCCAAACAACAAGAAGAAATTGCTGGTCATCTCTATGAAGGGAAAACAAAACCACATCTTTTTGGGAAAGGGTTTAACACAATCAGCTTGCTTTCACCCACTTTTATTTTCTTGTTTTTGGTTTAGCTTATTGATAGCCAAAGAGTTTACAATTTTGTTATTTTAACACAGTTTGGGCAAACATGAGGGTTTAGAAGAGAATGCTGTCAAAGCAGCAGAGCTTTCTGCACAAAAATTCATATTTTATTCTGCCCAGACCTGACACGAATTCTGTAGAATGTATCTTGCAGATAATTCAGAATAATTTGTGCCACCCTAGTTTAGAGTGTGTCTAAAATCAGAGCATAAACACGGTTTCTTATTCAAGGTGTAGCCATATGAAATAATATCTGTCACCATATTAACATGCTTACTAACTAACAAGGTAATGTTGATTTCCAGTGGATAGTAGACATACCAGAGTTGCCAGTCTATTCTCCCAAGGCCAACATTCCCCCACCCCCTACAGCTACACCAAGATATGCAAGGTAATTAGAGTTACTGCCCTTTATTTGGTCAATGACTCAGCAACTTTTGACAATCTTTTGTACAGAGTTACTTCCCTATATTTGGTCAATGACTCAGCAACTTTTGACAATCTATCTTACAGAGTTACTGCCCTTTGGTAGGTCAATGACTCAGCAACTTTTAACAGTCTGTTGTACAGAGTTATTGCCCTATATTTGGTCAATGACTCAGCAACTTTTGACAGCCTGTCTTTTCCCATTCTCAAGCAGTTCCAGGGTGACACCTCTAATGGAAGAAGCTTGATAAAGCATTGAAGGAAAGGAGAAAGGCTAACAAACTGGCTTGGGTTAGTGTCTGGTACACAAAAGGCAGCTGACCCACAATAATCAATTTACTTTCACTGGCTAATGGCTATCTAGCCATTGTCATTGCATTGAATCAAATTTCAAAGAAATCTGATATTGCAAACAGAATAATTATATTTCTTCCAGACATTATTTTTTAGAAATCTGTTGCTTATTGCCATGATAAAAAGTGAGAAAAAGTAACAACATCAATTTCTCCTATCTTTTCTGTGAAGCAAAATAAATAGCTCAAGAAGCAGTGTTGTCTTTAAATGTACATACTGCAAATATAAATTTTGTGAGCCTTAGCAGTTTCATCTTTGAAAAGATAATATTTTATCAACTGACCAGGCTATTTAGAATGATAATGATATTAACTTGTTTTGTAGAAACTATCGTCAATTTATCATATTATGGCATAGTTACCATATCTGATATACATCTGTAATTTTGCATGTATTGGTTGGAATATTGCAGGTGTTTTGAATCCTACAAGATGATACATTGGAACCAATACATACAAAATTATGCTGCACCACTCAGTCATGCACTCACATATATTGTATACCATAATAATTCTCTTGTTTTGAAAAGAAAAGGCTGATGTTTTGCTTGTGTACATCTTTTAAATATATATAAGACAGGATCTGAAAAAAGGTGCTTTAAGACTTTTGAGCCCAACATGGTTCCAGATCAGCCTGCGTATACGAGGGGTGATCCAAAAGTTCGTAAAATGGATTAATAAAATTCTCAGATTGATGACTATTAAAACAAAAGTTATACAGTCATTAACTGTGGCATCTGTACAATAAATGTGGAAATTTTGAATACTGTACATGTAACAGTTATTGAACAGTGACAAATTTTAGACAAACACTATGCGCAAGGCGGGGGAGTAAGAACGTCATACGTGACGTCAACTTCACGCGGTCATGAAACCTTCTATTTAAACTCTATATTTACTAACATACATTTCCACACCCGAGGTGAAAATGAGCTGAAAGTGTTATCATACAATTATATAATCGAAATGTTGAACAGTTCTCTATCTGTTTGTTTTTAAGATCGATCTACTATCAAGGCGGAGCCTATCACTGTTTACCGCAATTCTGACGTCGTTAATCAGGCTGTGGCCGATTGCAAGACAATCTTGGCATCCATTATCCACTATTGACGTCCGAAGCTTGAGTGTCACTTAAACAAAATTTCTCTACATCACTATATTTTTGTTTTCTTCATCATTTTAAATGTCTGCATTTTTGTATGACCAAGATCGTGGAAGAATTTTATGAAATACCGATATTCTA
This sequence comes from Fragum sueziense, assembly GCA_963680895.1. NCBI lineage: Eukaryota > Metazoa > Mollusca > Bivalvia > Cardiida > Cardiidae > Fragum > Fragum sueziense. Next base: position 17,487,510 of record OY804594.1, read on the forward strand.
ATTCTGGCGCCGACGTCATGTCGCTATTCAATTGATTTGTTCTATCTTATGAGAAAATGTACTGTCCCCATAAAAACTTAAACAACAACGTCTACAACTTGACGCCAAGACGTCATGATAGCGAAAGCATAATTTGCGACAAAAATTCACTCAAAAGTTTAAGAAAATTCGAATAATTTAACGACCATGTATCATTTTTTGACGCTCCCCCGCCTAGGCGTACCTACGTTACTATGGTAACGCAGTTTACGGCCGTAAGAAGATTTCTGTAACTCGTTTAATTTTTAAGCAGTCTGTGGATAATGGAACTATAATATTACCAAAATATACGCTGATCAAGCTAGTACTGCGGAAGCAATGGGCCAATTTTACTAATTTTTGGATCATCCCTCGTACACGCAGTCTGATCATGAACCATGTTGTTCTCCAATAGCTTTATGGTGACCTGTAGCAACCATGAGACAACAGCATGAATCCCAGCAAGACAGCACTTAGGCACAGGCTGATTTTAAAACATGGCTGACTCAAATGCTATAAGGGACGTTTTTCCAGATCCTGGCTTATATGCATGTGCCATGGTATCATTACTTGACTATAGTTAATTCACTTGTAGCAAGATTTGATTTAGATGTAAATATTTATTCTTTCACACTGTATTACCGTATACTTTATGCACAAATAGATCTAGGATATAATTCAATGTAAAGAAATAATTACAGATAGATTAATTATTCTTACAAAGAAAAAGGTAAAGCATACCTAAAAATCATAGACCAGTCAATCTCCTAAACATGATTAATTTCCTGTAAATTTTCCTGTAAAATTACAAAGCTTGTATTTGTCAAGTAGATGCATCTCATCTGAATGCAATTTTTACAACCAAGATTATTCATGAAAACCATATATCAGAAATGGCTTGGGAAGACAATGGGGCAAAAAGAAGACAGTGTGGATAATAAGTATTTTCTCCTTTTTCCTCAATATTTTCTTTGCTATACTGTTCATAAATCCAAACTTTATAAACAGCTTTTGAAGTGGACTGCCCTAAAACTTTTGCCATTTGGGATAGGGTTAAAACAGAATGATGGATATTTTGGAAGAGTTAAAATTTGTTATGTGTACAGCTTTATTTAGTATGATTGCATTTTAACCCTTTCCCAATCAAGACCGGGTTTTGACGTGTCTAATAGAAAAGGCTTGAGAAAACATTGAGACAAAAGAAGAAAATGCTGATAATCAGCATTTTCTCTTTTTTGCCTCAATATTTTCTGGACTAAATTGTACAGAAATTCAAATTTCATCAACATTCTTTTTAGCTCCACTGGCCGAAGGCCAGCGAGCTATTGTCATGGCGTTGTGTCCGTCGTGCGTGCGTGCGTCCGTCCGTCCGTGCGTCCGTCCGTCCGTCCGTTAACTTTTTCTTTAAAAATCTTCTTCTCAGAAACTACTGGACCAATTTTAATTAAATTTCACAGAAATGTTCCTTGCATAGCCCTCTTTCAAATTCCTTCAAAGAATTCAATTCCATTGAAAACTCTGGTTGCTATGGTAACAAATACGAATTTTTAGAAAAAACTTAAAAAATCTTCTTCTCCCAAACAACTTATCAGATTTCTTTGAAATTTGACAGGCATGTTCCTTTGGTGACCCTTTTTCAGATTCCTTGAAGAAATTTTGATAATTCGAAAAACATGGCCGCTGTGGGCGGGGCTTATTTTCCATATATGGCGCATAGTGTAATTTTAAAAAATCTTCTTCTCAAAAACTACTGGACCAATTTTAATTAAATTTCACAGAAATGTTCCTTGCATAGCCCTCTTTCAAATTCCTTCAAAGAATTCAATTCCATTGAAAACTCTGGTTGCTATGGTAACAAATACGAATTTTTAGAAAAAACTTAAAAAATCTTCTTCTCCCAAACAACTTATCAGATTTCTTTGAAATTTGACAGGCATGTTCCTTTGGTGACCCTTTTTCAGATTCCTTGAAGAAATTTTGATAATTCGAAAAACATGGCCACTGTGGGCGGGGCTTATTTTCCATTATTCGGCCAGTGAGCTATTGTCATGGCGTTGTGTCCGTCGTGCGTGCGTGCGTCCGTCCGTCCGTGCGTTCAACTTTTAGCTCACGTGAAGACAAAGTACTCAAGGTGAGCTATTGTAATCGGTGAATGTCCGTTGTCCGTCTGTCTGTTGTCTATCGTCCAACAATTGCTTTAAAAGTCTTTTCCTAAATCACAAGGCCAAACGACCTGAAACTTTGCAGGGATCTTCTTTGGGTTAAGCTCTACCAAAGTTTTAAAAGGAATTTTATTCCTTTTGAAAACACAGGAAAAGGGGCCTTATTTACATTTTCACTGTTTCACTCTAGTGGCCACAAATTTGGCTCAATCCTATTGAAACTTGGTCATAATTAAACTGGTCAAAATAATTGTTTAAGCATACAGAGATCTTAATGACATTTCCAATGTTTATATACTGAAGGCCACAAATTCAGCTCAATCTGAAAAAACAACTGGTCAAAATAATTGTTTCAGCATACAGAATGAACCTTTTTGAACATGGAAAGGTTTTGTGTTAAAACATGGGAAAAGGGGTCTTTATGACATTTTCTTACACTGAATTTGATTGAGTCAAAGTGTTTGTCACTTAAAAAGAGAAGCTTGTTTTAGTTATTGCCCTTCGTTGTTTTTCATACTTGAATCTTGTCCGGAGTATATCTCTAAAAGGATAATAGCTAGGATCATGAAACTTCATGGGTGTATAGATCTCACCAAGGGGAAGTGCAGTGCACAAGAACCATAACTCTACCTGGCTTATTTTTTGAGTTATTGCCCTTTGTTGTTTTTCATACTTGAATCTTGTCCGGAGTATATCTCTAAAAGTATAATAGCTAGGATCATGAAACTTCATGGGTGTATAGATCTCACCAAGGGGGAGTGCAGTGCACAAGAACCATAACTCTACCTGGCTTATTTTTTGAGTTATTGCCCTTTGTTGTTTTTCATACTTGAATCTTGTCCGGAGTATATCTCTGAAAGTATAATAGATAGGATCATGAAACCTCATGGGTGTATAGATCTCACCAAGGGGGAGTGCAGTGCATAAGAACCATAACTCTATCTGGCTTATTTTTTGAGTTATTGCCCTTTGTTGTTTTTCATACTTGAATCTTGTCCGTAGCATATCTCTAAAAGTATAATAGCTAGGATCATGAAACTTCATGGGTGTATAGATCTCACCAAGGGGGAGTGCAGTGCATAAGAACCATAACTCAACCTGGCTTATTTTTTGAGTTATTGCCCTTTGTTGTTTTTCATACTTGAATCTTGTCGGGAGTATATCTCTAAAAGTATAATAGCTAGGACCATGAAACTTCATGGATGTATAGATCTCACCAAGGGGGAGTGCAGTGCACAAGAACCATAACTCTACCAGGCCTATTTTTTTAGTTATAACCCTTTGTTGTTTTCATACTAGAATCTTGTCGGGAGTATATCTCTAAAAGTAAAATAGCTAGGATCATGAAACTTCATGTGTGTATAGATCTCATCAAAGGGGAGTGCAGTGCAAAAGAACCATAATTCTACCTTGCCTATTTTTTTAGTCATTGCCCTTTGTTATTTTTCATACTTCATTTTTGTCCAGGGCATATCTCAAAAAGTATAATAGCTAGGACCATGAAACTTTTACCAACCTGCTCCCCCTGTCAACATAAAGCAGTGTTACGGGCGTATCTTGTGACAGTTCAACACCTTGTTACATTTGTCAAAAAATGTGGCCATGGCAGGGAGAAAGGGGCATATCAGACTTAGAGAAATCACAAGAAAATTCTTTAAAAATCAACCATTAGGCCAATTTGAACCAGACTTTGCAAGAATGTTCTTTGAGTCTCTCTTCAAAATTTATTCACAAATTTCAAGATTTGGCTGTGTAAGGCTTACAAGAAATCATGAGATAATTCTTTCAAGCCAGGGGAGCGATTCAGGCCCTCTTGGGCCTCTTGTTTGTTGTCTGCAGCAGCTTTCAAATTGGACAACCCTAAAATTTTGTGGTTTGGGAAAGGGTTAATATAATTTTTGTTTACAGCGGACAGCAGGTACGGCACCACCCGGAGGAGCGATTACCCTCCATCCAACCCAGAGCGCTTCGCTCAACTTCTCCCCCGCAGATTATGGCGCTCCAAGATATGACCTTGGGGTTCCAGGTCGACCGAGTTAAACATGCAGAACAGGGGGAGGGGAAAGTTAGATTAACAGCTTATTATGCATCAAATGGCAAGGTTAGTTCTACCCCTTATAAAACTGCATTGCTCAATGGCATAATGTCCTTGTAGATCAAGTTCGACAAAGTTAACATAGACTGCATGGGAAGGAGAAGGATAAAATAACACTTTATAAAGCATCAACTGCCAATGGATCTTGTGGAAGAAAAGTTTCTCAGATATTGAGGCATTATGAGCACTCAGCAGTCTCTCAAGTCTCTATGGATGGTTATCTGTCCAGTTCTTGTCTTAACAAATCTTCTCCTTGCAAACATTAAGTTAGCCTCTAATGCCAAAGCTTGGCAGGGATTTTCTACTTAGGTCATTTTATAGCAAAACTGGAAAAAGAATTATATACCACAATATTGCCGCTGCATAAGGACGGGATTACAGCTTAAAATTATCAAAAAACAAATATTCATTTTCAAAATCAATGGATTTATTCTCCCAGCTACAACATTGGAGACATATTGCTTTGTCAAAGGGCTTTCAAAATTGTTAAAAGAATTTGAATCTCCCAAAAATTGGTTCAAGACACTTTGGTGAGTTATACAGGACAATCATGGCCCTCCTCTTTTTATTCCAGGTTGTGCAATCCGCCACTAGTCCAGTCACTTGTAGTACCACAGCAGTTAGATCCAATTTTAAATATGGCTACCACATCTTCGGTCAACAAGAAGCAACATTCCAGGAGGTTGAATTTCAGGGGGACATGATTCTCATTGCACGATTTTACCTCAAGAAACGTAACTCTGACATTGACGATTTCCTCATTCAAGAACCCCAGACACAAGAGCACACACTCTACGATGAAGAAACTTTAGTGGCTTGGGCCACAATACCATTAGTTAGCACTTCAGAAAGTAAGAAATGGTCTTTTATTTTCCTACAAAGAAATGTTTGTTATTTTGATTAGTAAAACTGCTAAGTTTGACAAAGGTACATTGCTTTTCCTGTTATTGAAGGACAATTTAAAAGACTTTAATAGACATATCTAATCATAAGGGCCAGGGGCCTGTATTATCAACGATCTGGTTTTTGTGTAAAGTGTGTAACAAAATATTTGATTGCTCGAGAAATCAGACTGGGCCAATCAGGTTTGTTGTTACAAGTAAATACGCAAAAATTTTTTTTATGATCGTAGATTATATGGGCCCGGATGGTTCTTGCCTATTCAGCATTGAAACTTGATTTACACATTTCTAAGGGGAATTCCTTTTGAACATCACATATACTGTGTAGAATAATACATGTTTATGATGTTTCTTTGGAACACCTCTTGGCTGTAATGGTTAGCATGTCTGCTCCATAAGCAGGAGCTATGAGGTTTTATTCCTCCAAAAGGTAAGCAGGAAATATGAGGTTTTATTCCTTATAAAGATTTAAAGATTATGTCTTCCATTTTCAGATTTACCATTGAAAAAACGTAAACATTTCCACCCCAACAAGATGTCTATCAACACCGGCACACATACCCTACAACTTTTCCAGCCACCTGCACCTGAACCTAACCAGGTCCCATTTGATGATCAGCCGTACCAGCGGGACTGGCAGAGATACGGCAAGGCGACACTCCGCATCTACGTGTTCCAGGGACAGCCGAGACCCGGGTCTCTAACACCCAGTGATCTGTCAGATATAGAAGACGAAGACACTTTACCAGAGGTACATTGTAATACAGAAAATAGTTTTTTACTGTTCTCATGTTTATCCTTTCTCAGCAAGAATTGACTTCAAATTTTCCACCAGACAAGAACCTTGCTTTTAAAAAGAACAAAATTACATTAGCCATACCCCCAAAGAAAAACAGAAAAACAAGGAATGCCAAAAGTATAAAATGGTACACTGTATATTTTAGCATAAAAATATTTTGGGAAAAGCAGAAATGGCTGATTACTGGTTAAGATTTATGAAAGATTTAGAATGTGTTTACCCTGTTTTATCTGGCTTTTATAATTTCAGTTTGCTTGGCTACCATTAGAGAGAAAGACACCATTAAAGGACCCCTATCTTCTAGGAGATGGTTTCGATGTTTATGTAGATGGTTGTAGATATCTGCCTGATTCTGTCACTTATACGAAGGTTAGATTGGTTTTTCTCTTCATGTAAACAAATCAAAGTACTGATAGTACTGAAGGTCGGGAAACAGAGGATTCAAAATACAGTAAATGGTCAATTTTCTTAAATTTACATTGAATTCGTAAAATATTCTCAATGTTGTTATCTGATTGTTGTTACATTAAAATTAATCCTTATACTCTTATTCCCGAGTTTACCTAAGCAAAAATTTGATATTTTTAGAAAAGAAATCATAAGAGACGAAAAGGTAATTGTCAACAATATAGATCTACTCCATTACACGGTCCGCCGCGATATGACCCTAGTAGTTGAAAACTGCGTAAAACCCCAATAAACCAAACCCATTACACGATGTCGTATTTTTTCGGGTGATGTCGTAAACATTCGGTGATGGAAAGTGTCGATTTCTTTTAACTCGTAACGTGTCCGTGTTGAACGGCTAACAGTATGTTAAAAATATTTACGGCGTCGTCAGAAAAGATCCGACGTCGCATGAATCTCATTACGGATGGACTGCCTTAATGAATTGTCTGGGTTAACAGTTTGTAAAACATTATATCATTTTGATATCCATTATAAAAAGGTTTTAGGAAACATGGTGGCAAAACGAAAACATTTTGATATTCAACATTTTTTCTTTGTCTCAATCTGTTTTTCAACAATTCTTCAGCTAAACTTTACATGAATATTTATCTAAATTATCAACACAAACTTGACATTACATGTAGCAACAGTATTCCGTTTTTGATGCAGGCCCGTAGGCACAGGTGGGGCTACGGGATGATAAGCCCAAATGTTGGCCAAAAATATTGAATTTCCTCATTTTACATAGAAAATTGAAGAAAAGGCCAATTTAGCCCTTAAGATGTTCAGACACTAACCCGGACAGAGTTTTTAGCCCTTCCCCTTATCAAATTGCTTCCTACGGGCCTGAGAACAGTTTTACATTCTACTGTTTAGGAAAGGTTAAACTTTGCACGATGAAAAATATTAATATTATGACGGGAAAATTTCTGAGCAAAATTCAGAATGAGGAATGAAGTTAAATTTAATATGGTTCACAAAAATGGCATGAGAACTGACCAGATTTAGATAATTAAATTTACAATATAGCACATTGTAAATAATGGTAAAGGTTAGACCATAAACATTGATTAACAATTCTAATAATATGTGTGTTAAACTCAGAATTTGAAAAAGTGAGCTCGTATTTTCTGCACACAAATCTAGATCTTGTTTTCTTTTTATTTTTGCTGTCCTCTTTGCTTTTCGCATTAGCTTTCACTTTGGATTGTTCTTTCTGTCGTTTGTGAAAGAGCTAACTCTATCACCTCTATCATCTGCAGAGACAGAGGCCTACAATTAACTCATAAATAGCCTATGTCTCAAGCCCGCTCGAAGAAAGATGATTAAATTCCTGTTAAACCTAAGCCTGGATTAACAAGGATGAATAAATTACGAAAATTACGTTGTATGTACTCAAGATGGCTCAAAGTCCGTCAACGCTGTTACGGTAACACTTTAGTTGGTCAAAGCATAGGAGACTAGCTTTACACCGCGGTGTTAACACGTGAGCGTATAACCCGATAAAACGCATGTGTTGTAAAATGCGATTGTGCGCTATAGCGATTGAACAAGGAGAAAGATTCGACTTGAGTCAGGATATAAATAGATTTTCCGTGAATCTACGAGTGCTTCACGGAAATGTTCGATCACACGAACTGTGTGGCGCAGTAATTTGGTGTTGAAATTCTCGTCTGCTCTAGTCTGCCACACCAGTTAGAATAGTTCGAATCAACCTTTCCGGCAAAAAGAGAAGTTGATAGTTTTCGCACTTATGAGCAAACTGCTGCATTGTTTTGATAAAACAATTAGGAATTTAAAGTCTTTACGATGATTATGTTATTTGAGTAATTTTGAATTGTTTAAAGGTAGGTCTACTTTTTCGGCGGACTCAGACATTTTGAACGACTATGCGGTGACCAAATTATATCGAAAACCTCGTATCTGCAGATTGAAACAAGCAGCAAATACGAGATTTTCGTAGAAAAGCCGTAGAAAAGCGTTAGAAGCGTTGGATGGCTATAGGACGTGAAAATCTCAAAGAGATTTCCCGACCTAAAAATGTACTGCTGCAATTTGGAAGCTAATTAAGATCTCAAAATTTCTGGCAATAAAGATAAACTTTGTGTACATTATAATACAGAAAATATTTAGGCTAAAGAAGAAAATGCTGATTATCAGCATTTTCTTCTTTTGCTTCAATATTTTCCTAAGCTTCTTTATTGGAGATGGCTACCACTAGAAAGAAAGACTCCATTAAAGGACCCCTATCTACTAGGAGATGGGTTTGATGTTTATGTAGATGGTTGTCGATATCTACCTGATTCTGTCACTTATACAAAGTTTAGACATTCATATCTAAGATATTTGTATTAATAAAAATGGGTTAATCATAAGCATGTGAAATATACATACAAGCGCAACAGTTGTATACTATTGTCTTTACATAATGGGTTTAGAATATTGCTGCTTTTCATCGAAAACCCTTTCCCAAACGGCAAAATTTTAGGGTGATTCACTTCAAAAATTGCCACAAAAGACAAAATGGATGTTATTAAAGATAGGATTTGTGTAAAATATGGCACAGAAAATATTGAGACAAAATTAGAAACTGCTGGTTATCAGCAGTTTCTTCTTTTGTTTCAATGTTTTCCCAAGCCTTTATATTTCTGTTAGGGACGTCAAAACCAGGTCTTATTTTGGGAAAGGGTTAACTGAAGCTTTACACAGGGTTTTTGTTGAAAAGCGATGATGTACTGTTATTATTCTAAGAATCTACCATTATTTTATTAACACCCCAGCCCAAAACCTTGGATAAAACTTGGCATATTTCAAGCATAGGCTCTGCAAAATATGTCAATTCCAAAAAACACAGATCACCCTAATTTTGGAAACAAAAGTATGTCAGTCATAAACAAAAATCATTTATAACTTTATCTCATCTACAAGTGAAAAGTGAAATCCTTGACATAACATTGTATCTGTATTCACCCTTGAGTTGACGTATAAAGTCCAATTTTCTTGGTTCCTTGAAAAAAGTTTTCATTGAATGTGATAAGATTTGTTGATACCAATTAAATGTCTCAATACATCTAGCTTGAATTCCATGTTACAATCTCTAATTGTATATACAGGTTGCAGGGCGTATATTAGACAGAAGGTACGATGTCTACGGCAAAGATAGTGACGTTTATAACCTGGTTTTATTCCCCATACCATATAAAAATCTCAACCATATAATTGTTATATGTACAGGTTGCTTTACAGAAAATATTGTCAGTGTTATTGCAAAACCTTGTAACTACAGCTTTGATCAAGCTGTAGTTACAAGTTTTTTCAATAACACAAATGATATGACATAAATTGTAAAGATATCAATGCTTTCATCAATTTAGACAGCAATGTTTATAATCCAGCCTACAAAGAAAAGTTTGAGTTCTGTGTAACAACATCTCATTATATACAGGTTGCAGGGCGTATACTAGATAGAAGATATGATGTATATGGCAAAGATATCAACACATCCATCAAGCTAGATAGCGATGTTTATAATCCAGTCTACGAAGAAAAGTTTGAGTTCCGGGAAACCAATATACCACCTACAGCTACCATCTTATTTAAGGTATGCAACATAATTGATTTTCAAAATTAACTTTGCTTACTGTCCATGAAAGATGATTATTTTTCCTGTGATCATGGGGATGGGTGGGTTTTGGCGTCTGTATGTTTCTCCCTTTTTGTTTTATGAAAAACTTTAATTAACAATGGCCCTTGTGTGTTATTTAAGCTTTCTTCCTAACAATAGACAATATTTTGCAATAAGAAATTGGAAACTACAACAACAAAATAATGTTGAAATGAGTATTTAGTGCTTCGGAATAAACTTGAAATCAATAAATCATGTGACCACCATGCCTAGGGTTTTCCTAGCCATTCTGGGCAATGCAGTCTGGCCAAATTGGAAAATTTTTAAAGGGACATTTCATTCCAATTTCATTTTTTTAAAGTATGTCTTGATGCCAAGATTGGTTATTCTAATGAGTATAAATACTATTAGTTTTTTTAAGTTGTTGCCAATAAGCGAGAAACACGCATTCAAAGTTGAGACATAATCGATAAATTGCATATAAATCCGAACTGTTGTCCACAACAATTTGTTTAATTTTAACACAAAAATATAAATTTCTCGTAAACGGGGCAATATTTTGGCTTGAAATTTTCAGAATTTTCATAAGGAAATATGCTCATTCAGATAAAAATAAAAGTAAAATTTATGAAAAAAAAATCTGAAATGTCTCTTTAATGCCCAAAATAGCTCATTTTAGGCAAAAATGTAGACTCATTTTTATGCCTCTTTATCAAAAGACCAGGGGCGTATTGTTTTACTCATGTGTGTCTGTCTGTCTATCTGTCCGTCTGTCTGTCATTCCCAAAAACTTAGCATGAAGACGTAAAATAAACATTTTAGGTGGCATTAGTGTTTTACAAACACTTTTTTATCAATAGAAAAAATGGAAGAAAATTTGCTCAAATAATAACACAACCATTTGCTCTGGAAATGTCTGTTTTCTGGAGGAAAACCCCTTGCATACCAACTTTATAGTCCTTTGATAATGGACTCTCTGATACTGGGTGTTTCATTTTCATTGTTTGTTGTATTCAGGTATACACAACAGACAACTTCTACAAGACCCTGACAGTTGTGGGATACGCCTGTATTAATGTGTTTGTAGAGACTGGTACGGACAGACAGCCAGTAGTTGACAAACCCATGCAGGTAGGAATAATTTAGAGTTTTATTTTTCCTCTCTCAATAACATACAATGCCTCTTCTCCAAGATGACTTTAACTTAAACCATTCCTGAACACTGACACTTCTTGACGCCCTACAACATAAAGGCTGTGGAAAAAATCATGGAAAATGAAGAAATTGCTTGTGACAAGCAATTTTTCCATTTCCAACGATGTTTCACTACAAAAAATATGAAAAATGTAAATTTCATTTACTTGTAATTGTCCTCTGCAACATTTTTGAATTTGGACAAGTCTAAAATTTTGCTGTGTGGGAGTGGGTCAACTGCATATAGGACACCAGACCTTCTGGTACATGTTTAAATGGAACCAACCATGATCTGAAGATGTTCTATATGCAATGCTATGTAGGTATCATATAAAGCTGTTTTCCAAGATAAATTACACATAGATTAGCATGATCATTGTAACTTTAGAGGAATTGATACTAATGCTCAAGTTAATGGTTTCAATATGTCAATTTACATATTTTTATTGTCAGCTATTTGAAACTGTTGTGATTCAAGCTTTAGTTAGGATATTTTTCGGATGTAGATAAACTAAAGCTATTGTTTTGAAACTGTTCATGTTTTTCAAGCATTTGACATAGTCTTTTGACACTAACAGGCACTTTATAGTGTTGCTAAATGCCCCCTTATTTCTTTTGTCTGCATAGTTTGACATGTTTGTAAACTTTTAAAGGATAAAATTCAAAAAGTGAAGGTAACTTGTATCATACTTTCTCTGTTTTTATACATGTATCTTTCATACTTTCTTTTATGAGTGGTTCAATGTTGAGGAATATTCTTTTTCAGGCAAATGTTTTACTTGATCTTACTAAAATGTCCAAGTTTATTAACATATACTATGTATAGATCTACTCAAACTTCAAATTATATCCCTGTACATGAATCTTATCTGTAGCAGTGATCATTTTTGAAACTAGGGCTTGTTGTGTAATGCCATGGCTCAAAAGTGAAAAAAAGACCCACAAAAACAAGGTCACAATCCTGGACATCACACATGTTTTACAAAACAGATTGATTAGCACAAAGCTATGGACTGTTTCATGCGGGTTTTTTTTAAGTAACTAAATTTTATCTGGAAGCCTTCAATGGACTAAAAGTGCATGCAAAGCTTGGATTAATTATCAACCTGAAACTACTTTTAGCTCACCTGAGCACGAAGTGCTCAAGGTGAGCTATTGTGATCGCTTTTTGTCTGTCGTCTGTCTGTCTGTTCACATTTTCTTGTTAACACTCTAGGACCCACAAATATTAACCAACCTTGACTAAACTTTGTCAAAACATGTATGATTATAAGTTCTCGGACGAGTTCGATTTTGGGTCAGATCGGATCAGGAAGTCTGGAGTTATCTGCCCTTGAACGTCAAAAAAAGCTATTTTTGACTTTGTTAACACTCTAGCATCTACAAATATTGACCAATCAAAACAAATCTTGGCCACAATCTTGGTAATCATAAGATCTCTGATGAGTTCGATTTTCAGTATGATTGGACCAGAAAGTCATGAGTTACAGTACAGCTCGCGCGTTTTTTGCCTAATTCCGCGCATCGCTGCGATTGGATTTCGGGTGGATTCGGGTGGAAAAACGCGGCGGCCGCGGCGAGCGAGTTTTACCACCCGAAATCGCGGGAATCGCCGTGATTGTTTCGCCGCGATTCGCCGCGAATCGCGGTGATTTGCATGGACAGGTAAGCCTGTTTTTTCTCGCTGATTTATCGCAATTATTGGGTTTTAAATATATATTAGGTTTTGAAAAATGGAAAATGCACAGCGCATACAGATTTGATTTTTGTTTATTTTGCATGAGTTTGTGGATTATTCTTCCACTTCAACAGGAAAAATGACCATTTTGCCTTCCTTTCAATGTATTCGAAGTTATTTTTCTTTTATCTTTGTTTTATTTTTTCGTAGAAATGATTTGAGAATATTAATGTTGATATAAAAGAATAAAATGCTGATTATCACCCTGGTCTTCTTGTGTCTCAATATTTAGTTCCTATTGTTGTATCCTTCACACTCAGGACTATCTTCAGCAACACCCATCTTATCGTATGAGCAGACTTTTTATAGGACGTGCCAAATCATAGAAATTTCGGAAATTGCGTAACGTCATGCATACAATATTGGCGTTTCTTTTAACACGCATACAAGTTCCAACATGGTAAAAAGGAACATTAAATACAAGTCGCAGATTTTATGGTTTATTTTGTAAACTGAAAAGTAGTCAAATACTAATGCGCATTATTTTGATATGTAATTCAAGCAGAGAAACTTCGTATTTATGACCGGGAGGACAACGTGCAGTTTACGATTTCATGTACATGTATCGGCAAAAAAAAAAAAAACAAACAAAAAAACAGAATATTATATAAACTATTACATGTAATTATATTAAATCAAACATGACAAAACATAATATACAGAGAAGCGGAAAAACCCTGTTCTATAATATATGATAGTCTATAACTATATATTATGTATGTTTTAATTTACAAAAACGATGTGTTATTACCGGACTTCATAGAACTTTATAGAAAACGTGTGTATTTAATATTACATTTCTTTTTATTTCTGACATAGATCTATAAATCAATTAAAAACACACTCAGGATGAAAATAATATAAACGTATTTAATACTTAGCGCTGCACATGTAGGATGATATTGGCCTTACCTGGCATTTCCACCTGAACGCGGCAAATCGCCGCGATCACCGCGATTTTCCACCCATCGCGGCGATTCGCGGTGATGTGTGAAAATTTCGAGTGGAAAAACACGGTGGTCGCGATGGCAAATTGCCGCGATTTTCCACCCGAATTTTATTTTGACCGCGGTGGGCGAGCGTTTTAGGCAAAAAACGCGCGAGCTGTACTGTATGTGCCCTTGAATTTGACAAAATTGCCGATTTCGGCTATTTTTGACTTTGTTTACTCTCTAGCATTTACAATTGTAGACCAATCAAGACAAAACTTGAACACAATGTTTTGGATCATAAGATCTAGCATGAATGTGATTTTCATTATGATCAGACTTGAAAGTTAGTGAGTTATGTGCCCTTGAATTTGACAAAATTGCTGTTTTCCACTGTTTTAGACTTTGTTTACACTCTATTATCTACAATTATTGACTAATCAAGACTTGGACACAATGTTGATGACCATAAAATCTCAGATGAGCATGAATTTCGGACTGATCAGATCAGAAAGTCATGAGTTAGCTGCCCTTGAATTTGAGAAAATTGCTGTTTTCGACTTTGTTTTTACTCTAACAACCACAAATATTCATAAATCAAAAGGAAAGTTCGACACAATGTTTGTTACCATAAAATCTCAGATGAGTTCGAATTTTGGTCTGATCGGAAAAACAACTCGTGAGTTATGTGCCCTTGAATTTGACAAAATTGACGTTTTCGACTTCGTGTTTCCCCAACAACCTCAAATTTTGACCAATCAATAAGAAACTTTGATATAATATTGGTTACTGTAAGATCTTACATAATTTTGAATTTCAGCATAATTGGACAATAAGTAAGTGAGTTATCTGCCCTTGAATTTGAAAAAAAATGCTGTTTTTTACTCTAACAACCACAAATATTGACCAATCAAGACAAAACTTGGACAGAAAGTTGGTGAACATGAGCTTGTTTTCAGTCTTATAGTCACAAGTATTAATGAATTCAAACAAGACTGTGGCTGGTGCCATCTTGGTTCAGGTGAGCGATATAGGACCATCATGGTCCTCTTGTTTATGTTTACTAGTATGCATAATATGCTGATACATGAAGTTGTATCAGGTTGATAACTAGTCTAGGCTTGCAGCATTGGCTTAAAAGGTTTCCAGATAGAAAATGGTGTGGTGAAAAACATCTGTATGAAATGGTCTGTTGACCTATCCCTAAAAAGTTTTAAAAGAATTTCTATCCATAGATTTAGCTCCCATGGGATCTGGGTAAATTATGTAAATTCTCAGAGTTTGCTCTTCTTCTACTTTTTCTTTTTCAATACTGAGGTATATTTGTTTTACCAATTCCTCTTTATTTTTCTGTTATCTTTTATTAATTAAAACCCAGTTTTTCCCCTTTATTTTATTTCATAAATGCTTGTTATCTTCGTACCCAAACATACTCAGAAGAGAGGGTATTTTTTTTGTTTCCAATCTCTATCTCAAGAACCATTATATTTAGGACTATGTAACTTTACATATTTATTGCCCGGGACTCAAGTATGACTGGTGCCCTATAGTTTTTTGGTAGCATAAGTCAAAGGTCAAGGTCATTATTGAACTTTGTTTAATTAACCCTTTCCCAAACAAGACCTGGTTTTGACGTCTATAAAAGAAAGGACTTTGGAAAACATTGAGACAAAAGAAGAAACTGCTGATAATCAGCAGTTTCTCCTTTTGTCTCAATATTTTCTGAGCTATACCATACACAAATCTCATCTCTATCAACATTCATTTTGTCGTCTGCAACATATTTCATATTGGACCGCTGTTAAATTTTGCCGTTTTGGAAAGGATTAAAATGCTCTAAGTTGAGGACATTTTGACCTAGAACGATAATTTGCACAATTGTTGCCATTGACCCGATGCTGTGCCCTTATATGGTCATGTAGGTCGAATAAATTTGTTTCCATACTCTTTATATATTTGAGTCAAGAATCATTTTATAAAGGACCATGTTATTTTACACAGCTGTTTCTCTTAAACAAAGGAGGTGCCCATTTGTTTTTAGGGTCATACAGGTCAAGGTCACAACTGAACTTTGATTTTCTGATAGCCATTTATTTAGTGACACAGTACTTAAGCGTGGGTATTTGTCCACCTGTCAACAGTTCTAGTTTTCTTCATTTCAATAATTTTACTATTTTCTTTAATAATTAGACATTTTCTTTTGATTATCTTTTTTTTTATCTTTATCAGATGTTTTCTTTTATTTATCTTTAACATCTCACTTTTATAAAAAAGAAAATTGAGTTTCACAAAAAAAGACTTTTGTAAGCTGTATGAAATGAAAGTAAACAATTTTCTGTTTTCCCATTAATTTGAAGTTACATTCATATATTAAAAACACTGTGAATAACCCATGTGACTTTCAGGAAACATTTACACCAAAATATTGTCTTCTTTTGAATGAAAACATTTTCCTGAATGTTTGAAGAAAACATGATTGTTGAATTTGGACTTTTCTACAATTTTGTTGTTCGGAAAAGGGTTAAATGATTTTGTCAACTGATTCCAGGTCTCTCTGAATGAAGGAGGTCACCAGCTGCGCCTGTATGCTGCAGGGCCTAACGGTGTCGACCCATTGACAGAGTCATGTCTGCACGATACCGGAGTCAGAATTATACCGTGTTCATCGCTCCTTATACGCATTGTTAAAGTGGCACGGGGAGCAGGAGGCAAGGCTTTAGAGGTACGTTCATGAGTCATGATATACCATAAAGGTGGTCATTAGCTTCGCCTGTATGCTGCACTCCTTATACACATTGTGAAAGTGGCACGGGGAGCAGGAGGCAAGGCTTCAGAGGTATGTTCATGAGACATAATAAAACATAAAGGTGGTCATTAGCTTCGCCTGTATGCTGCACTCCTTATACACATTGTGAAAGTGGCATGGGGAGCAGGAGGCAAGGCTTCAGAGGTATGTTCATGAGACATAATAAAACATAAAGGTGGTCATTAGCTTCGCCTGTATGCTGCACTCCTTGTACGCATTGTGAAAGTGGCATGGGGAGCAGGAGGCAAGGCTTCAGAGGTATGTTCATGAGACATAATAAAACATAAAGGTGGTCATTAGCTTCGCCTGTATGCTACACTCCTTATACACATTGTGAAAGTGGCATGGGGAGCAGGAGGCAAGGCTTCAGAGGTATGTTCATGAGACATAATAAAACATAAAGGTGGTCATTAGCTTCGCCTGTATGCTACACTCCTTGTACGCATTGTTAAAGTGGCATGGGGAGCAGGAGGCAAGGCTTCAGAGGTATGTTCATGAGACATAATAAAACATAAAGGTGGTCATTAGCTTCGCCTGTATGCTGCACTCCTTATACACATTGTGAAAGTGGCATGGGGAGCAGGAGGCAAGGCTTCAGAGGTATGTTCATGAGACATAATAAAACATAAAGGTGGTCATTAGCTTCGCCTGTATGCTGCACTCCTTGTACGCATTGTGAAAGTGGCATGGGGAGCAGGAGGCAAGGCTTCAGAGGTATGTTCATGAGACATAATAAAACATAAAGGTGGTCATTAGCTTCGCCTGTATGCTGCACTCCTTGTACGCATTGTTAAAGTGGCATGGGGAGCAGGAGGCAAGGCTTCAGAGGTATGTTCATGAGACATAATAAAACATAAAGGTGGTCATTAGCTTCGCCTGTATGCTACACTCCTTGTACGCATTGTTAAAGTGGCATGGGGAGCAGGAGGCAAGGCTTCAGAGGTATGTTCATGAGACATAATAAAACATAAAGGTGGTCATTAGCTTCGCCTGTATGCTGCACTCCTTATACACATTGTGAAAGTGGCATGGGGAGCAGGAGGCAAGGCTTCAGAGGTATGTTCATGAGACATAATAAAACATAAAGGTGGTCATTAGCTTCGCCTGTATGCTACACTCCTTGTACGCATTGTTAAAGTGGCATGGGGAGCAGGAGGCAAGGCTTCAGAGGTATGTTCATGAGACATAATAAAACATAAAGGTGGTCATTAGCTTCGCCTGTATGCTACACTCCTTGTACGCATTGTTAAAGTGGCATGGGGAGCAGGAGGCAAGGCTTCAGAGGTATGTTCATGAGACATAATAAAACATAAAGGTGGTCATTAGCTTCGCCTGTATGCTGCACTCCTTATACACATTGTGAAAGTGGCATGGGGAGCAGGAGGCAAGGCTTCAGAGGTATGTTCATGAGACATAATAAAACATAAAGGTGGTCATTAGCTTCGCCTGTATGCTACACTCCTTATACACATTGTGAAAGTGGCAAGAGGAGCAGGAGGCAAGGCTTTAGAGGTATGTTCATGAGACATAATAAAACATAAAGGTGGTCATTAGCTTCGCCTGTATGCTACACTCCTTATACACATTGTGAAAGTGGCATGGGGAGCAGGAGGCAAGGCTTTAGAGGTACGTTCATGAGACATAATAAAACATAAAGGTGGTCATTAGCTTCGCCTGTATGCTACACTCCTTGTACGCATTGTTAAAGTGGCATGGGGAGCAGGAGGCAAGGCTTCAGAGGTATGTTCATGAGACATAATAAAACATAAAGGTGGTCATTAGCTTCGCCTGTATGCTACACTCCTTGTACGCATTGTTAAAGTGGCATGGGGAGCAGGAGGCAAGGCTTCAGAGGTATGTTCATGAGACATAATAAAACATAAAGGTGGTCATTAGCTTCGCCTGTATGCTACACTCCTTGTACGCATTGTTAAAGTGGCATGGGGAGCAGGAGGCAAGGCTTCAGAGGTATGTTCATGAGACATAATAAAACATAAAGGTGGTCATTAGCTTCGCCTGTATGCTACACTCCTTGTACGCATTGTTAAAGTGGCAAGAGGAGCAGGAGGCAAGGCTTTAGAGGTAGGTTCTTAAGGTTTACAAACTGAGAATGAAATGCAGAGCCAGAGGCAAAATTTGAAAAGTGCCAGTAATTCCTAAACTGTGTTACTTTTCCATTCCAAATACAAACATAAGCATTTTGTATGGTTTAGAATTTTGAATTAACACATACTTATGGACATATTTGACAAAAATGTTCAAAATTACCTCCCTTGCATATGACTATAGAGTAAAATAATATTTGTAAATTATTTTCTTCTTGAAGCATAATCTTGAAATCCGGCGTGGTGAATCAACTTATGTGAAGTGTTTTTACAAGTGTGTGTAATTTGGTGCATTTCGTATGGCTAGAAAGTGATATTTTCATTCGCAGTTCGTAAACCTTAAGTCATATCTGACATACAGACAACTTTGTCTTTTCATTCTTCTGGTGAGATTGAAAGCTTATGTAGACAACAAAACAGAAGTTCACAAAGATAGGATATGTGTACAATACAGCACAGTAAATATTTGGTAAATTATGTAATGTCCATGATAGGTACATTGTTTAACCCTTTCCCAAACGACATAATTTTGGACTGTTCCAATTTGAAAGGTGTTGCAGACGACAATTTTGAAGTCAATAAAGAAAGGATTGGTGTACAAAATAGCACAGAAAATATTGAGACAGAAGGAGAAACTGCTGGTTATCAGCAGTTTCTTCTTTTGTGTCAATGTTTTCCCAAGCCTTTTCTAATAGGGATGTCAAAAGCAGGTATTGTTTGGGAAAGGGTAAAACCCTTATCAAAATGACAAAAAAATTTCCATTTTGATAGATGCTGAAGACAAAATAGGTGTTAATGAAGATAAGATTTGTATATAATATAGCACAGAAAACAATGAGACAAAAGTAGAAAATGCTGGTTATAAGCATTTTCTTCTTTCGTCTCAATGTTTTTCCAAGCCTTTTCTATTAAAGACGTCAAAAGTAGGTCTTGTTAGTGAAAGGGTTTATCATTTCCTGCACACAAAGTAGTAGGGTGGTCCAATTTGAAAGATGTCCTGTAGATAAAACGAAACAGAAGTGCAAAAAGATAGAATATGTGTACAATACAGCACAATAAATATTTGATTAACTTTATAGCAATGATAGGTACATTGTCTAATATCAATAATGATCATACTGTTTTAACCCATTACCACAATGACTCTCTTTTTACTCCCAACAAGATAATCGCTTTGGAAAACTTCATGGAAAATAAAGAAATTGCTTATGACAAGCAATTTCTACATTTCCCACAATGTTTTCTACACATAAATACCAGATTATGTAAAATTCTATGCACTTGAAATTGTCATCAGCAACACCTTTGAATTTAGTTAATACCACACGAATAGCCTGGTATCCCAGTGTAAATGACCTTTCTGAACTTTGATCCATGGTCTTTTAATGCCACCGTATCGAGAGATCGGGGACATATTGTTTTACTTGTGTCTGTCTCTCTGTCTTTCCAAAAACTTAACATTTGCCTTTTCTCTAAAAGTATCTAACATACATCTATAGATCAAATTTGGTATTCAACTTCCTTTCAATGATATCTATCTGTTCCATGCAATTTGCCCTCAAGGTCATCTTTAAACCGCTATCAACCCTTTACACGAAAACTCAACATTTTAGAAAAACGGGAATTTGGGGGGCATTGTGTTTCACAAACATATCTTGGTTTCTATTTATGAAATAATAACAAGTTTAGCGGTCTTTATTGCCAATAAAATGTGCGACGGACTACATGTATAGGTAAAAACCGAGGCGCACAGCGCCGAGGTATTTGCCTTAACAGGTAGTCAAGAGCACAGAGGTTTTTATTGCGCAATAAAGACCCCTAAACATGTTATTATCTCCATTATAACACTCTAAATAACATAAACGCACATTAGAAATGTGTTATTTTGTGAAAATTCTGCCATGAACTAGTTTTCGGCGTAGAAAACGCATTGGCGGTTAAGTGAAGTCATTGATGACGTTACTTTGTCGCCACATGACGTTTTGGTGCATACACAAAGCATAATTACATAGGGTTTCTATTGTAAATAAACCCCGATGTAGTTCTTCTTTCGCTATATATCGTCGGTGCTATGACAAAATTTCGTAATAAAAATTTTGCTCGAAAACCATTTTTTTCAGGAGAGCCAAAAGCGTTTTTACCGCTTTAAAAAATGTGCCAACAAAATTGCGTAACTCAATAACTACATGAACAATTCAGCTTCTTTAAGGTAAAATAAGGTAATTGAACATAACTTACGGTTCATTTATTGGTCAAAGTAGAAGAAAAACAGAGGAGAATGCCATTTCTCAGCCTTTTATTACTCTCGTGTAAATAATTTTTCTATGTACAACGCATTTTTGTCAGCTAAATCGAGTTACGCAATTTTGTCAAATGATAATTGAAAGGGTTCTAATAGGCGTAGAGAAACGCCGTTTTGACAGGATATGCGCTCCTACAAACTACGTATAAAGCATTTATAAAAAAAATTGACAAAATTGCGTAACTAATTTGTTACGCCATTTTTTCATAGCACCGACAATATGGATTTTACGGAAAAGTGTTATAATTATCATTACAGTCAAAGAAGGTTCCCCAGGGAGATTGGTTAAGGATGGGTCTTTGGCAGCCGCGACCTAAATACACAGACAGAGTTTATTTCTCGTCCAAATGTATGCCAACAAAGGGAGAATCACGACTCTTCCACAGTATGATGAGACGTACACGACGCACAATACGTGAAGTCATCGCATTAGTTGCATCAGCCAAAGAGAGTTTTCTTCGAAGTGATAAAAATATGGAAGAATATGTGAGGGTAAGAAAGTCAGGATTACAACTTTGAAACTATTTAAACTTTGAAATCATCTTAACCCTTTTCCAAACAAGACCTGGTTTGTGACGCTCCTCTTAGAGGCTTGTGAAAATATTGAGACAAAAGAAGAAAATGCTGATAACCAGCATTTTCTCCTTTGGCTCGTTATTTTCTGTGCTATATTGCGCACAAATCCTATCTATATCAAAATTAGTTTTGTTGTTTGCAGCAGTTTCATATTGGACCATCCTACATTTTTTTCATTTGGGAAAAGGTTAATCTATTACTGCACAGTGACGCCTTTTGACTCCCTCAAAAGAAAAGGCTTTGGAAAACATTGTGGAAAATAAAGAAATTGCTTGTAACAATTTCTTCATTTTCCACAATGTTTTCCAACCCTAAATGGAAATATATTTAAAATTACATCAACTTGAAACTGTCGTCTGCAATACCCTTGGAATTGGAACAGTCCAAAATTTTGCCGCCTGGTAATGGGTTAAGGTCCTTATTGCTAGAGTCATCACAGGTAATGAAGAAGCTATTTGAGAACATAATGGATCTTGATCGGACTATGCTTATGTACAGGCTGATCTGAATCCATATTGGTATTGTATGCCAAACAGGACCTTTTTCAAGTTTCTGGTCTTTTTGTTCTTGAA
This sequence comes from Fragum sueziense, assembly GCA_963680895.1. Lineage (NCBI taxonomy): Eukaryota > Metazoa > Mollusca > Bivalvia > Cardiida > Cardiidae > Fragum > Fragum sueziense. The sequence continues at coordinate 17,509,783 of OY804594.1, forward strand.
TTAACAAAAAAGAAAATATTGACAGACACTTACCAAAGTTATAGAGATGATAACAAATACATATTGTCGTTGTAAATGCAAAACCTTGTACCGGTATCTCATTTTAGGGAAATTCTAAAGGAAATGGAAAAAAGTGTGATAACTTTTCCCAAACTGAAAAGATTTACTTGAAATTTGGACACATTGTTCACAAATAATGTGTCATTAATACTGTTTAGTAAAAATACCTCAAAACTTGCAAGAATTGTCTTAGCTGGGCACACAAAACTTGACTTTGAAAATTGCGGAAATCGACATACGAGGTTTTGCATTTACACCGACGATATGGAGGATGTTTGAACATCTTTGGTAGGAGCACTGACTAGTAAAGCAAAATACATGCTTATGTCATTCATAACTCAAAACTTGGTTTCTCTTTGAAGCTACTGATGATGGACTTTTCTTATCACATTTAGGCTATTGAACTAGAAATTTGAGTCCAATTTAGAGTGCATCCATCAAACTACACTAAAATAAGGTGCAAAAGCTCACTACTCTTTTGATTTTTTCGTGGTCACCACTGTTATTTTCTGTGTAGATTTTGTGGCAAGTTATACTGGCAACCATATAAATACAAATGTATCAATTTTCAAAAATCATGTGTCAAATTTTGGATATATAAATTTAATTGGAAGGTCCGATGATCACTTTCTGCAATGTAAAGGCCTGGTCACACATAACTCTCACCACATCGCATCCAAAATATGCCTCACACGTGACCATTTTTGGAAGTGCTCTGGCATTGATAAGCAAGTGAATGTTTTAGTGTGACCAAGCCTTATTGCATACATAATGATCTTATCATATAATACATATTGATAAGTTCTGTATTTCAGACCCAGTTGACGAAAGCCCCTGATGCCAAACCCCTGGACCAAGATCTTAACTTCATATGCCAGTATAGTCCTAAACATGGAATTAAGGTAGGTCAAATTATTTGGTTAGAATTGAACAATGATGGCTTTTGACGCTTTTTGTAAAAATAGCATTTACAGCTTTTGCTTTAATATTTTCTGTGCAGTAGTGTACTCAAATTTTTATCTTTATACACACATTTTGTCATCTGCAGCAGCTTTTATAGTGGCCCACCCTTGAACATTTCCATTATGAAAAGGTTACTAAATAACATATTCTCACATAATGGTGCCTTTTACACTCCTTGAAAAAAAAAAGGGTTTGGAAGATACTGTGGGAATGAAAAAACTGCTTATGATAAGCAATTTCTTCATTTTCAAACATTTTCTTCATTTTCTGCATATGCCAAAAGGCCCAAACAGTGTTAATGTTTAATTCACTGAAAGTGTCATCTGCAAAATCTTTGAATTTGTAAAAGTCTATAATTTTGCCGTCTGATAAAGTGTTGATGGTAAATCAGGACATTTAAAGTGACTTGTACTTTTGTGCACTAAAGTTATATATGGTAGGCAAATATAAATATCAGATTTTAATAATTGGAAGATTGGTATTTCTAGCTCGAAATTTTAGATTTACACATATAATAATAATATTTCTATACCTAATTCTTTTTTCGATTACTAAAGACACATTCAACCACAACTCTTTGGCTAAATAGTATTTAACCCTTTCCTCATACATCAAAATTTTGACCTGCTCAAATTCAAAGAGGTTGCAAAGGACAATTTTCAGTGAGTGAAATCATACATTTTTAGCTCACCTGAGCACGATAGTGCTCATGGTGAGGTATTGTGATACCGCTGTGTCCGTCGTCCGTCGTCAGTCGTGCGTCGTGCGTCAACCTTTGGCTTGTGTGCACTCTAGAGGCCACATTTTTTGCCCAATCAACCTTAAATTTGCTCAGAATGATTGTCTTGATGAAATCTCAGACAAGTTCGAAATTGGGTCATCTGGGGTCAAAAATTAGGTCACGGGGTCAAATGTTAGAAAAACCTTGTGTGCACTCTAGAGGCCACATTTTTTGCCCAATCAACCTGAAAATTGATCAGAATGATTGTCTTGATGAAATCTCGGACAACTTAGAAATTGGGTCATCTGGGGTCAAAAACTAGGTCACGGGGTCAAATCTTAGAAAAACCTTGTATGCACTCTAGATGCCACATTTTTTGCCCAATCAACCTGAAAATTGATCAGAATGATTGTCTTGATGGAATCTTGGACAAGTTCAACATTGGGTCATCTGGGGTCAAAAACTAGGTCACGGGGTCAAATGTTAGAAAAACCTTGTGTGCATTCTAGAGGCCACATTTTTTGCCCAATTAACCTGAAATTTGCTCAGAATGATTGTCTTGATGAAATCTCTGACAAGTTTGAAATTGGATCATCTGGGGTCAAAAACTAGGTCACGGGGTCAAATCTTAGAAAAACCTTGTGTGCACTCTAGAGGCCACATTTTTTGCCCAATCAACCTGAAATTTGCTCAAAATAATTGTCTTGATAAAATCTTGGACAAGTTTGAAATGGGGTCATCTGGGGTCAAAAAATAGGTACCGGGGTCAAATGTTAGAAAAACCTTGTGTGCACTCTAGAGGCCACATTTTTATACGCCCGAAGGGTCGTATTATGTTATGGCCCCGGTCGTCCGTCTGTCCGTCTGTCTGTCTGTCCATCCGTCCGTCTGTCCGTCCGTTAGCAATTTCTTGTGTGCGCAACTCCTCCTACAGTTTTGATCGGAATTTGATCAAACTTGCCACAATGAATCTCCATGGTGTCTAGTTGTGCACACCGCTTACGGAATTCAGATAACTCTTTTTGTTCTTGAATTATCTGCCCTTGAATGAAAAAAATGCCCATTTGACTGACAAGCCCCTCTCGGGCGTATATGCGCCGCTCTGCGAAGCTCTTGTTTGCCCAATCAACCTGAAATTTGCTCAGAATGATTGTCTTGATGAAATCTCGGACAAGTTTGAAATTGGGTCATCTGGGATCAAAAACTAGGTCACAGGGTCAAATCTTAGAAAAACCTTGTGTGCACTCTAGAGGTCACATTTTTGTCCAATCAACCTGAAAATTGGTATACAAAGATTTATTATATCAGGTGAGCGCTTCAGGGCCAATGGCCCTCTTGTTTGGTCTTTTTGGGTAGAAAACATTGTGGGAAATAAAGAAATTGCCACAATACTTTCTAAAGCCATTATTTTGAAGGACTCTAGAAGCGTCAATGTGTGGTAATGGGTTAAGGATTTGATGTCACTAATAGAAAAGGCCTCTTAACAGATTTAGATTAAATTTTTGTAGAATGTTGACAGTTTCTAGCCACCTGACTTTATCATCACTTTTTATCAAAACTTCTTAATTGCAGCTTGTTTTTAAGCTGGAGTTGAAAGTTTTTGATAAAATGCAACAATATGCACATCATTGGGGGTTTGCCATATTATTCTGCTTCATAGCAAAAGGGAACTTATCGCAAAATTGTGTCCAAATATTGTGACTGTGGCACTCTTTCTCTTGTTGGATCTTGGCTTATATATAATTACACTGTCTTATAAAATTGCAGGTTGCCATTGACAGTGCAGTGAATCTTCCTTGGTCTAACTTTACCCATGCCCATATGTGTCTTAATCCACCAGCTGCATTCTATCTGGTAAGCATGAATTTTTAATGACCTCTGATGTTATGAAGGAGTGGAGAACTGGTTGACCTAGGGTCATGAAACTTTACACAGTTGTTGCCCATGATCCAAGGAGGTGCCCTATTGTTTTTGGGTCACCAAGGTCAAAGGTCAAGGTCACAGTCGGACTTTGTTTTAAATTGGTATCCATGCTTTAAGACAAGAACCGGTTGACCTAGGATCATGAAACTTTACACAGTTGTTGCCCATGACCCAAGGAGATGCCCTATTGCCTTTTGGGTCACCAAGGTCAAAGGTCACAGTCAGACTTTCTTTAAAATCTGTGCATGCTCCAACTAAAGAGCCTTTTCACATGTACAGTTGAGAACATCATGAAATTGACATTCTGAGTGGAATGGGAATGTTTTATGAGCGAATGAACGGATGAATGGAATGAGCGTTTTGAATGATTTTGTGTGTCTGAAAAATCGATAACACGCCCACGATAACCTTTCAACCAATCAAACGTTATCTTAAAATAGTAACAGCTCGATATCGGAAATTTACCAATACTATAAGTATGAAGGTTTATCGATAATACGCCCACAATAATATTTCAGACAATGAAATGCCTTCTTTTTAGCTCCACTAGCCTTCAGGCCAGCAGGCTATTGTCATGGCGCTGTGTCCGTCGTGTGTGCGTCCGTCCGTCCGGTCGTCAACTTTTTCTTTAAAAATCTTCTCCTCAGAAACTACTGGATGGATTTCAATAAAACTTCACAGGAATGATCCTTAGGAGGTCCTCTATCAGATTCCTTCAATTTATTCTGATTGAACCAGAACGTCTGGAGTTATCTGCCCTTGAATTAAACAATGGCTGTTTTGACTTTGTTTTCACTCTAGTTATAACAACCAATTAAACCTGTGAGCGTTTTTAACGTTCATTGAGCGCTATGAATGGTTTTGTGAGCGGAATGAATGAACGTTTGAATGGTATGATTTTGATTGGAATGGAATGGAATTAATGTCAATTTCATGATGTTCTCAACTGTAGCACTTTTTCTGTGACAAGGTGCTAGTGGGGGGTATTTGTCCGCTTTGCGACAGTTCTAGATCTTTCTAGCTTAGGTGCATACTGCTTTTGCCTTGTTTGTCTGTCTGCCTGATCACCTTAATGTAAAAAGTTAGCATTTTCCTAGAATTCTTACTGTTTTCAATGTCCAATTCCTGTTTTGTAGTTTGAAAAACTCTATGCATATTGAAATAATGAGTTTTTACTACATTTGTGACCATTTGCATTATGTGCACAATTTGATAGCAACTTTATTACAAAGGAAATATTTAATCCTTTCCAACACAAGTCCTGGTTTTAACAATCGCAATAGAAAATAAATGGTGAAGTATTGGGACAAAAGAAGGAAATGCTGATAACCAACATCTTCTCCTTTGCCTCAATATTGTCTGTGCTATTTTGTATCCAAATCCTATCTTTATGAGTGCCAAATTTGTCGTCTGCATCAGCTTTTGTATTAAAAGTCCAAATTTTTGCCTTTTGGGAAATGGTTAAATGAAAAAGGGGAATAATGGGATTTTTCTGCTGTTTTAGGGAGCGCCGCATGCCACATATGACAAACTTGTGTTTACAGAATTGTTGAATGTTAGAAGTTCAAATACTTCACCAGAGTGGAAGGATGGATTCAAGGTAATTTAAAACCTTTCCTACACATTTGATAATGTAGTATCTGTTTGTATTTGGGCTAATGCTCTGAAACTTTGCATACCGTAATTATTATAATAAATGCCTGAGCGTTTACTAAAAACATGGTCAATGGAAAAGTAGGGGGTGGGGGTTTATTAGAGGTATTCTAATTTTGTAAGTCAAAATTTGTGAATAAAGTGTCTGTTAAAGATTTCAGACTGTAAACCAAACTTAGACTTACACAACAGATTGTGCTTAAATCACTAAGGGTAAAACTAGGGGATTTCCCTGGCTCACAAAATTGTGCGTTTTGGCACAGTTTTAACTCAATTTCAATAACCCACTAAAAATTATCAGCTGGGACATGAATAAACAATGTTTCAATAGGTTTGACTCCCTTATTTGAAGACCAGGGTGACAAGATGACCTCTTTGTAGAATAACGCGAGGGAAACTCTAATAAAACAAAAACATCATATCATTGATTCAAATAGCAATGAAAATGCTGTAATCCCTGTTTATTCTTTTGTAAACCAGGCTTTTGATATTTTGGCAAATTAATATTTCAAAATCATTGTTACAAGGTCTTAATTAATGTATTTTATAAATCTACCTGTAATTATATTTTTTAGCATTTTCCTCGTCGTTCCTATCATCGTTTCCTTACAATGATTATACATTTACAAGAGATACAAGTCAGTGTGGCCAAGGATAACTACAAATATGGACTCCTAGAACAGGTATGTATCCCGAACAACACCTGGTTTCAACACCTTAAAGTAAATTGGTGTGCTGCCCCTAGAGCTTCAAAAGCATAATTTCAAAAACTTCAAAAGCATAACCATGGCATAATTTCTTCAAACTGGTTAACAAGAAGACTGATTTTACGTTTTTCTTCTCAAAAACTAGCTTAATAAATGAAGAATTTTGTAAACACAATTCTGCATGAAAAGAAGAAATTGATCTAAATGAATGAGTATTTTTTTCTTTTCCCATCATATTATGCAATTCATGGTTTTGTATTTATGCAAAACCATGTGTTTGTTGTTAATACTTGGCCACTACAGCTTTAACCCATTACTGCATAGTGACACCTTTTGGCTCCCTCACAAGAAAAGTCTTGGGGAAAACATCTTGAAAAATGAAGATATTGCTTGTTACAATTTTGTTACATTTTCATCAATGTTTTCTAACTAAAAATGGAAAGATTTCTAAATTTTCATCGACTTGAAATTGTCGTCTGCAACATCTTTTGAATTGGAACAGTCCTAAATTTTGCCGTCTAGTAATGGATTAGATAATTCCACAGAGAACCCTGATTTTGGCACAGCTTTGCATTATTATTTTTCCTTGAAATTGTACCTCCTTTCTCTTTTAGGCATGGACAGCAGTACAAATCTTCACAGACAAATATTGCATCACCCAGGCCTTCCAACTTCCTCTGTTTGCTGGTTCCCCTTCACAGACCATTCTCAAACAGTTGGCACGGGAACCATGCAAGGAATGGATGGAGAGGATGATCAGAAATAATGGGGTGGGTGACATTACCTGAATTATATTGTTTAGTCCTTGGACTAGCTACACCATTGGTGACAGGTCCCACATGGGGATTTTATGCCTGAATTATGGGTCTTGATATTGGGTTTATTCACTATGACTTTGAGGAAGGTCATATTGCATGGAAGAAATGGATATCATAGAAAAAAGGTTACATACCAAACTTGAAATTTGTATGTCAAAGACTTTTGGGGAAAAAGCCAATGTTAAATTATCATGTTAACTTCTTATGTTAAGGATCGATAAGGGTTAAGGGATGGCCTTGAGGAAGGTGATATTGCATGGAACAGATAGATATCATTAGGCCACAGAGGTTTTGGCCAGGACGTTTTGGCCACGAACATTTTGGCCACTATATATTTCAAGGTAGGATCTTTTGGCCAAATATAAAGTAAATTGAAATATTTATAATTGAGACCATTTATTCTTATTTTTTCTTCATAATGAACTTACCGTAATTATTCTAATAAACGCCCATATTCTAATAAATGCCCCCCCCCCCAAACCTGGGCTGAAAATCTGCCTATTTCAATCACAATTTTAGCAAAAAAGGGTGATTCTAATAAACGCCCATCTCCCAATTACAGATTGAAATAATGTAAGTCATAATCAAAGATCATTTCCAAAAACCAATGAAGAAGACATTGTCTGGCCCTCAATCTGTTTGCAGAGAAAGAGCTTTATCGAAAAATCATATTTTGCAGTCCTTTTAACAAAAATTTGCCAAATTTGACTTACTGAACTTTGAGTTCATGTATTGACACTTGATTCGCAAATATTGACACACAAAATTAGGATACCTCTAATAAACGCCCACCCCTACTTTTCCATCGACCATGTTTATAATAAACGCCTGTGTGTTTATTAGAATAATTACGGTATGTCAACTTTCAAAAGTGCAATTACAAAAATAAAATGATATTTAGTAAATTTAATTGGTTCAAGTCCTTTTTTCCTTAAATCTATTTTTGGCCAAAAGGTCCTACCTTGTAGAATATTGTGGCCAAAACGTCGGTGGCCAAAACGTTGGTAGCCAAAACGTCCTGGCCAAAACGTCCGTGGCCAAAACGTCCGTGGCCAAAACGTCCGTCCACCCATTGAAAGAAGGTAACATACCAATTTGAGCTTTGTTTGTCTTTATACTTTTGGAGAAAAGGTCAATATTAAGTTTTCAGACAGACATATTGACAGACAGACACCAGTAAAACAATATGCCCCTGATCTTTCTATACGGGGATTGGGGCATTTGTGTTTCACAAACAGATATTGTCTTGCTATAATTTTCCATGAATTAATGACAAAATAGATGTTGAAAATGAAAGGATTTCTGCAACATATAGCAAAAAGAAATAGATCTATTGAATCAAAAAACGAAAATATATCTTATCAACATTTTATTTTTCTTTCTCTATGTTTTCTCGAGTTCTTTCTATTAAGTATGTCAAAACCAGATGGTAATTAGGTCATTTTCATAACAAATTGAATTGAATTCCGGAGTCCGGACAAATGAACTTTTACAAAGATTTCAGGGTATTAAGGTCAAGACCTATGACAATGTTAATGGCTTGTAGACAACTATTTTCTAAAAGTGAAAATAGATACATTTGCCGTTACAATTAGTTTAACCTTTCCCAAATTGAGACAAAATTGAAACCAGTTCAGATTATTCTAAAGCCATTGTTAACCCTTTCCCAAACGACAAAATTTTAGGCAGGTCCAATTCAAAAAGCTGCTGCAGACAACAAAATGGATGTTAATAAAGATAGAAATTGTGTGTGTGTAAATGTAGTTAGTCTTTATTGCAATTTACTGCTTGCTACTTTTTGGCGACAGGATTTCAGAGTTATGCTCACTGACTAGTAATTTGCCAAAACAGGATAAAGTGATGCGCAAAATCAGGGACTCAATAGAATTTAGACAAGCAAAACGTTGATGGCTCAAAATAGGAATGAAAAGAAGCAAATGCTAATAACCAGTATTTTATTCCTCTTCGTCTACCAAATGCATCCTATTATGTGAATATTGCCATTTGTTTGCTTCGGAATAATTTGTTCTGTCATCCTCAACACATTTGAACCCACCAAGTGACAAAATTTTGGACTTGTTCAAATTCAAAGATGTTGCAGACGACAATTTCACATGAATAAGATTTTACATTTTTTGGTCTTTATGGGTAGAAAATATTGTGGAAATGAAAAAATTGCTTGTCACATGCAATTTCTTCATTTTCCACAATTTCAGACAAGACTAAAAAATTCTTAGGGAAAAGTTTGAGTATTGCCATTTTAAGGATTAAAATGTAAGACAAATTGGTAATTAACTTTTTCGGTGTTAATTTTCATTAATTCTGTGTCATTTACAGATCCATTTATTGGAGGGCACGTCTATATTTGTACGAGTCTCAGATGCGAGGAGAGATGACGAGCTGGTGTCGGACATTTCACACAATAAGCTGGTAATTATAACCATTATTTAATTTATTTTCAAACAGTTATTATATTTTTATGCTCTTTTGTGGTTTTGTTGTTGCTTTTTTAAGGACACAGAGACGGGAAATGCTAGCACATGTACTTATAATGTACTATAAATGTTTTAGATTAGTGACCTACTTAATCCTTTCCCATACAAGACCTGGTTTTGACGTCCCTAATACAAAATGCTTGGGAAAATATTGAAACAAAAGAAGAAACTGCTGATAACCAGCAGTTTCTCCTTTTGTCTCAATATTTTCTGTGCCATATTTTACACAATTCCTATCTTTACCTGCATCGCATCCATTTTGTCTTATGTGGCAGTTTATGGAGTGGATCATCCTAAAATTTTGCCGTTAGGGAAAGGGTTAATCCTACTCAAGCTGTGGCCACTGCACAGCTGGTAAGAGTGCCAGACCCTCAAAAATGGGATTTTTGAGTTTGATCCACTTCCGCTGTGAATACCTTTTCTGGCATTTGTCTCCCACTAATACACACAGACACGGTTTCATTTTGTTACTAAAACTAGTAACACATTAGTGGTTAACTTAATGCCAGATCGAGGCTCTGACCCTGATAAAAGCAAAGCATCCAGCGTGCAATGGCAACATACAGAGGAAAGAAGAAGTTTTAAAGTAATCACACTCTATTGGGTGAAGATTCCTTAGTGAATCTTGACAGAATGACTTTGACTGACTATCTGTTATGATCTTTGTTGGCTCTAAAGTCATTTTTGACTCCCAGGAAAAGTAGAATTCATGGATCTTTTGAGAACATAGTTGCCAGATACAATTTTGAAGGTGTTCAGTTAGTTCGTTTAAGAAATATGATATTAGCAAGGATCTATTTGAAACATTGGAACTTTTACTGAGTATATTATATCTTTAAATTTTTATGCCCCTGTATCGAGAGATCGGGGGCATATTGTTTTACTTGTGTCCATCTGTCTGTCCATCCATCCGTCCGTCTGTCTGTCTATCTGTCCGTCTGTCTGTCCGAAAACTTAACCTTTGCCTTTTCTCCAAACGTTTTTGACATACAAAGCTCAAATTTGGCATGCAACTTTCTTTTAATGATATCTATCTGTTCCATGCAATTTGACCTTCCTCAAGGTCATCCCTTAACCCTTATCAACCCTTTACTCTACGAAAACTTAACCTTCTACTTCGAAAACTTAACCTTTGCCTTTTCTCCAAAAGTATATGACATACAAAGCTCAAATTTGGTATGCAATTTCCTTTCAATGATATCTATCTGTTCCATGCAATTTGACCTTCCTCAAGGTCATCCCTTAACCCTTAATAACCTTTTACTCTACGAAAACTTAACATTTTAGAAAAATGACCATTTCGGGGGCATTTGTGTTTCACAAACACATCTTGTTGTAATAGTTCATTAGAAATAAGCAAAATCTGAGATTGACAGAAGAATGAATACAGAAAATCAACAAAATGATGTATGATTATTGATGATACCTACAATAATCTGTCCTTGGTTGAATAAAAATACTACCAAAATTGCATTTTGACCTGATCTTTATAGAAAACGTTATGTAACTTCAAAGTAAAAAGTTGCTTTTCGTGTCAATTTACCCCACCCACTTTGTCGGTCATTTATAATTTAAAAAAAAAAAAACCCTCATCAGATTTTTTACACATATGAATTAAAGATGCTATATAACCCTATCAATATACAGAAATTAAAGAAAATCTATTTTTTACCCTTTGTTGCCACCAATCCTGCAGGTGATGTTTCAATTATAGTTTTTATTACTTCATAATTTTGTCTAATGTTTCCAATTTTAAAGCATGGAATTAACAGTTCTAACTATCACTTTCTCAAGTGGCTAATGTCACAGTTCAAGTCAAAGAGAAGGAAATGTCAATCCTCACATTTTAGTGGAAGTATAGTTCAAATTTCAAGGAAATTAAAGAGAATTTGAGAGCTAAGCAAAAAATGTTATATATTTGCACCGAAAATTAGAGACCAGAGAAACGTCTGGGGTTTATAGTACATGCACGGAAAAAACTTTGGAACAGTTTTACGAAAACAAAATAAATTGTATCAAAAGTAGAAAATGCATATGTTACAGTATAGCTTATATTGAGGGAAAAGTAATTTCAATGTTTTACCAAACTTGGCAGACAACAAATAATTGTACTAAAATTAGAAAGTATATATGTTATAGCATAGGTAATATTGAGGTAAAAGAAGAAATTGCAGATTATCAGCAATTTCTTCTTTTCTCTCAGTGTTTTACCAAACTATTTCTAATAGTGACATCAAAACAAGGGCTTGTTTGGGAAAGACAAGCTACTTAGTCCACATAATAATTCTTGTTATTTTTCTTTCGCTCTACACTCCCCTCCCCCCCCCCCCCCCCATATTGAGGGATGAGAGGAAATTACTGGTTATCATTCATTTAAAGAAGAATATTTATTTCATAGCATAGAAAATATTGATGGAAAATAATAAATTTCTGATTATGATATCTCATTTCCACTCCTCAGGTTGAAGTGAACACAGACTACATCCCGGTCGGTTTAGAAGACCAGTATTCTAGAGAAAGACCAGGAAAACCTCTAGAGTCCATCGTACCCGCAAGAAAAACTCCTTTTCTCACAATGTTTCAATTCCATTCTTCAGGTTGAAGTGAACACAGACTACATCCCGGTCGGTTTAGAGGACCAGTATTCTAGAGAAAGACCAGGAAAACCTCTAGAGTCCATCGTACCCGCAAGAAAAACTCCTTTTCTCACAATGTTTCAATTCCATTCTTCAGGTTGAAGTGAACACAGACTACATCCCGGTCGGTTTAGAGGACCAGTATTCTAGAGAAAGACCAGGAAAACCACTAGAGTCCATCGTACCCGCAGGAAAAACTCCGGAACAGTTCGTGGACAACCTCAAAACCAAGTTCAAAAGTGTAGGTATCTTAACCCTTTGCCAAATGGCAAAAATTTAGGCTTGTCCAATTTCAAAGATGCTGCAGACGAAACATCTGCTTGTCACAAGCAATTTCTTCATTTTCCACATCTTTTTTCAAAGCAATTATCATGTACGGCAATGCGTCAAGCGTCAATGTGTTAATAAGAGGGTGGGTCACGGTATTAGCCAACTTTTAACATTTTCGACTTCTTATTAAGAACCATAGGATAGATTTCAACCAAACTTGGCAGGAAGCATCCTCATGGAAAGCTGCTTCAGATTTTGTGTAAATTATGGAGTTATCTCCCTTTGGGGTCCAATAAGGGGCCAAAAAGGGGGTAAATAGGGTACATCTTAAAAAATCTTCTTCTCATGAACCGGCTGTTGGATAGGACACACATTTGGTATTTAAAGTCTTTCTGGCAAGGACTACAAATTTTGTACAAGAGAAAAAATCCGTCAAGAAATGGTTGTGCTTGGGATGGGGGATGGGAGGGGTTCGCGTTATTAGTTAATTTTCAACATTTTCTACTTCTTTTTGAGAACCATTGGACAGATTTCAACCAAACTTGGCAGGAAGCATCCTCATGGAAAGCTGCTTCAGATTTTGTGTAAATTATGGAGTTATCTCCCTTTGGGGTCCAATAAGGGGCCAAAAAGGGGGTAAATAGGGTACATCTTAAAAAATCTTCTTCTCATGAACCGGCTGTTGGATAGGATACACATTTGGTATTTAAAGTCTTTCTGGCAAGGACTACAAATTTTGTACAAGAGAAAAAATCCGTCAAGAAATGGTTGTGCTTGGGATGGGGGATGGGAGGGGTTCGCGTTATTAGTTAATTTTCAACATTTTCTACTTCTTTTTGAGAACCATTGGACAGATTTCAACCAAATTTGGCAGGAAGCATGCCCATGGGAAGCTACTTCAGATTTGTACAAATCATAGAGTTATTGCCCTTTGGTGCCCAAAAAGGAGTCAAAAAGGGACCAAAAGGGGGTAAATAGGGTACACATAAGAGATCTTGAATTCACATTTGGTATTTAAAGTCTTTAAATAGCACAAGTTTGTAAAAGAGAAAAAAAATTGTCAAGAAATGGTGGTGCTGGGGGGTATAGGGGGAGGGGAGATAAGGGGGGATGCATTATTAGTTAACTTTTAACATTGTCCATAATTGTAAATTCATAATTTTTCTGCTCATTTGGTTCAGGTGACCGATAAGGCCCTTTGGGTCTCTTGTTCAGTCAATAATAAGGGTAAATTTTATGATGTGGTTTGGTCTTTGATTTTTAGCAAGTTCAGGGAGCTAATGTCACAGCCCTAGAGATGTTAACCTTTTCCCTAATACAAATGCCAAAAAAATTGAGGCAAAAGAAGAAAATGCTGAAAATCAGCATTTTCTCCTTTTGCCTCAATATTTCCTGAGGTAATTTTTTTTCACAAATACCAGTTTTATTTATATCCCTTTTATCATCTGCAGACGCTTTAGAATATGACCACCCTAAGATTTTACCATTTGGGAAACGGTACACATGAAATTCAATCGCGCCTAAATTATTGTTAGGAGTTATACGAGATAGACTTGATTCTGGTATTTCACACATGGATTCTTTCCGCCGATGCCTTTCATTTTAGAACATAATCTTTTACTTGGTGACCTTGTGCTTAGAGTTTGACCTACATGTTCTTTACAAAAACTTTCATCAAGGCTACATCTTTGGAATTTTTAGAGCTATGGCCTTGATATTTAACTTTGGTACTCTTGTTTCTTACGACCCTTATCCAAACAGCAAAAAATTAGACTGTTCTAATTCAAAAGCTGCTACAGATGACAGAATGGATGTTAATAAAGATAGGATTTGTACATGTTATAGCACAAAATATTCAGACAAAAGGAGAAAATGCAAAACAGCAAAGTTTTGGACTGTTCCAAATTCTAAGATGATGCAGACGACAATTTTAAGTAAATACGATTTTATATTTTCTTCGGTCTTTTGGGGTTGAAAACAATTTTTTTCAAAGGCCTTTATCTTGAAGAGGGAGCCAAAAAGTGTAAATGTTTGGGAATGGGTTAAAGGGTTAAATATATCAAACATGGCAGCAAAAAATCTGTATTTAATAAGTTTTTTAAGAAACATGATGTAATGATCATTAAACACACATTTCTTGTCCTCTGCCAAAAGGTTATGTTACATTAAAAGAAACCTCAACTTTTAATTAGGAAGTTCAGCATTTGTTAAAATGTCATGCATCTTATGCAATGGAAACATTTTGGTAATAAGAAATGAAGAATTACATAACAAGAAATTCCCTAACTTTTTATTTTAGATTGCTCTGATTTGGAATGAGCTGCCATCAAAGAAAATGCTTGATTTCCAAAAAAACAAAATGTTAATGTTATAGCACTTACAATTTTGGGGCTAAAGGACAAAATACTGATTGTCAGCTTGTTATTTTTTTGACTCAATGATTTCTTCAGCATTTTAATGACAGACATCAAAAGCAGGGCTTGTTTAGAAACTTAGATGATATTTGTTACTATCCTTTTTATGCTATGTTTCAGTTGGTGTATAAACTATACGAAGAAGGTAATGTTGCCAAGGAATAAACCTGAAAGTGCCGTATGCTGATACAACAGGCTTTGAACCTGTCCTGTCTAAATTCAAAGGTGTTTCAGACAACAAAATGTAGCCAAAGAATGAATACTGAAAGTGTCGAATGCTGAACCAACATACAGTTGACTCTAGTTATCTGAACATTGGATGAGTTGAATTTTTGCTAAAGCCTCTCTTACAACAGGTCGTACATGCTCCTGCGTGCGGTCTGCGTCTGAAACTTACGTTTAGTCGTGCGATGCACGCACATGCAACATATGATTTTGGTGGACGCAACCACGACGCAGACTGCACGCAGCAAAAAATTGACCGTGCAATATTTTGAGGCGCTCTTACAACCCGTCGTGCGTCTTTATAAATTGTGCGATTTTGCAGAGATTTAAAACTTACAATTTAAAAAGACGCACGACGGGTTGTAAGAGAGACTTAAGGGATTACAACCAAATATACCAAATTTAGATACCAAATATTTTATGCATCTTGGTGCATCATCCATCATGGTGGATAATCAGGTGATACAATATTTTCAGAAAATCTTTAATAATTTTGTAAATACTGGACCGTTTTGAATTTGAAGCAGAGAATGTGGACAGACGTCACGCATTAGATGGACATGGTTGATTTTTGAAAAATCAACTGACAAAAAAGTTATTGAAGATAAACCAAAATTTTGGTTTATCTCCAATAATTTTTTTATCAGTTGATTTTTCAAAAATCCAACATCTCCAGCTTATTCCTGGCATTTTCCAACCTTCTCTGTTTTAAACGGAATTCAAATTGGTCAAGTATTGAAAAAGATATTGAAGATTATTGGAAATTCTGAGTCACGTGATTATACACCGTGTCGTATGCTGATACAACAGGATTTGAACCTGTCCTATTTACAGAACTACAGATAAGAGGGAGTGATGGCTTTTCAAAATAAAATATTTTACTAAATGTCCATCAAATCCAATGTTGTGGGTACTCATTAGAATCGTCTCGTTCAGACGATTTTAATGAGTACCCACAACATAGGATTCGGATTTGAAACAACATAAAGTTGACATTCGTTATCTTGACATTGGATGAGTTGAGTTTCTGCATAACCCATTACCAGAGGGCAAAATATTAGACTGGACCCAATTCAAAGATGAAACAGTGAATGGGAATTGGAATTATTTTGGTCTTTTGGGGGCCGAACACATTGTGAGAAATGAAGTAATTGCTTGTAACAAGCAATTTCTTCATTTTCCACAATGATTTCCAAAGCTTCGATCTGTTGGGGATTCAAAAAGAGTCAATGTGTGGGAATAGGTTGAAGTCAAAATCTGGTTCCATCATTTATGGATGCCAAAAGTTTTAAACAATATTATTTTAATAATTAATTGTCTTTGAAATAAAGAAGGGAAAGGATACAAATTGCTCGTCTGGAGCAATCTTTTTCCTTTTTCTACTATATTTCAAAATATGAACATACTTAAGGAATAACAAAATTGAAAATATTGAGGAAATGTCGATCATAAGAATGGATTTAATAATCAGAGGAAAATTGGGAAAAGGGTGATAACCAGCATATCTTTATGCCCCTGTATGGAAAGGTCAGGGGCATATTGTTATACTGGTGTCTGTCTGTCCGTCTGTCTGTCAGAAAACTTAACTTCGGCCTTTTATCCAAAAGTATTTGACATACAAAGCTCAATTTTGGTATGTAACCTTTGTATAATGATATCTATCTGTTCCATGCAATATAACCTTCCTCAAGGTCATTCATTAACCCTTATCAACCCTTAACCCTTTCCCAAACGGCAAATTTTTAGGGTAACCCACTTCAAAAACTGTCACAAATGACAAAATGGAAGTCATTAAAGATAGGATTTGTGTAAAATATGGCATAGAAAATATTGAGACAAAAGGAAAAACTGCTGGTTATCAGCAGTTTCTTCTTTTGTTTCAATATTTTCCCAAGCCTTTTCTATTTGGGACGTCAAAACAAGGTCTTGTTTGGGAAAGGGTTAAAGTGACATTTCACATTTATTTCATTTTTGAAAGTATGTCTTGATGCAAAGATTGTTTATTCTAATGCGTAGAAATGCTATCGGTTTTTTGAAGTTGTTATTTATAAGCAAAAAATATGCCTTCAAAGTTGAGACAGAAATGACAAATTCTATATAAATCTGAACAGTTGTCCACAACAATTTGTTATATTTTAACACAAAAATATATATTTCTCGAAAACGGTTCAATATTTTGGCTTGAAATTTTCAGAATTGTCATAAGAAAACATACTCTTTCAGATAGAATAAAAGTAAAAATTATGTAAAAATAATTCTGAAATGTCACTTTAACACAAAAACTTAACAGTGCCACTTCGGGGAGCATTTGTGTTTCACAAACACACCCTATTTCAATTTAAAAGCTAGTTGTGTCAAAAAATGTCAATTTTTGTTAAAGGATAAAAGTGCTTTATGTTAATCTGCTGTTCATTTAACCCTTTCCCAAACGTTTTTACAGTTCCTTTTTTAACGCTGCTGTAGATTGCATAATCGATGTTGATATGACGGATCTTTTTGTACAAAATATCATAGAAAAAATTGAGGCAAAAGTAGAAAATGCTGGTTATCAGCATTTTCTTCTTTTGTCTCAATGTTTTTCCATACCATTTCTACTAGGGACGTCAAAACCATGCCTTGTTTGGGAAAGGGTTAAAAGCTAGTTGTCTCAAAAAATGTCAATTTTTTAAAGGATAAAAGTGTTGTATTTAATCAGCTGTTAATTTAACCAACTTTCTTTTTTATGTCTAGTCTACTTTATATTTCAACTAAATGATCAGGCCCAGTCACATAGGATTCTGTGTCCCTATCGTATAATGGTAATTATTCTGCATGGGTCCCCTGTTTTAGACGTGTTATGGCCGTGATGTGGATGTAGAATGGTGTATGTGACCAGGCCTTTAGATCTCACTGTAGAAGGTTTAATCCCATTTCGTCTACTCCCAATTCGTCTACTCCTAATTCGTCTACTATTTTGGACAAGATTCCCATTTCGTCTACTTTTCTATACTTCGTATATCAATATGACATTACAGGATTTGTATTAAAATTTTTGCATTTTACTTCATTTGTGAATATATTGACATAATTTCTTTTCTTAAACCAAAAGTAATGTTGTTAATTGATGATTTGACATGAAAGTAGACAAGTTGGGACAGTAGACGAATTGGGACTCAGTGCACTAAAAAGACAGTAGACGAAATGGGAGTAGACCAATTGGGATGTTACCCTGTAGAGTTCATCCTTTCTAAATTATGTTGTATTTAAGGTACATTTTGTGTATTACTTAAGAATTCCCTTTTCTTTCTGCAGATTTTCAATTTGAATTTTTTTATGCAAAACCCATTGATTTCCAAACAAGACCTGGTTTTGATGGCCTAAATAGATTAGGCTTGGGAAAACATTTAGGCAAAAGAAGAAAGTGCTGATAATCAGCACTTTTTCCTTTTGCTTCAATATTTCCTGAAATGTATTGTTCACAAATCCAACCTTAATTAATGTTCATTTTGTCATCTGCACCAGCTTTTCAATTGGACTACACGAAAATTTTGTTGTTTTGGAAAGGGTTAATTAGATACACAAATTCTATCTTTATAAACACCTTTTTTGTCCTATACAGGAAACTTTCAAAATTTAGCCACCCTAACATTTTGCGGTTTGGATGGTTAAGTATAATTGTGGTAGCCATATTGTGTTAGAAAAAACATGGCGGGGAATTATTGGATACAAAAACAATAATTGCATAAAATTTCCAAAAATTCAGTTAAAATATGTGACTGACTTGAAAATGGTTTGAAGTAGAGAAGGTGAAAAAATGTCAGGGATTTGATTCATATCGCTGCTTTTCAACAAAAACCTAGTAAATGCAACTTAATCCTATCCCAAACAAGACCTTGTTTTGACACCCCTGGTAGAAATGGCTTGGGAAAACATTGAGACAAAAGAAGAAACTGCTGATTACAAGCAGTTTCTAGTTTTGCCTCAATATTTTCTGTGCTATATTATAAGAAATCATATCTTTAAATTTGTCCATTTTGTTGTCTGCAGCATCTTTCAAATTTGACCACCTGAAAATTTTGTCATTTGGGAAAGGGTCAAAATAAGCTGCAGTTGCAAGGCTTTTGTTGAAAAGCAACAATATGATCAATCTCTACAACAGCACCAAATGAAAAAGTTATTGAAGGGCAAACAAAATTTTGTTTACTCATCAATATTAGATTTATCAGGTGCTGTTTCAGATATTTACTACCCACAGAAAATCCTTGATATTTTTTGTCTTCTCTGTTTCAAGCTAAATTCAATTTACTCTCCTGTGGTTGTTGTTGTGCTTGCTTTGTCATGATTTCATACCATGAAATATATGTTAAATGTAAGTAGATATAGTCTGTAAATTTTGACCTGAACCTGACGAATATGCAATGATTATTTTGTGACACAGAGTAATCAATACTTGCCAGCAATCCTCACTGTCGAGCAGAGTTGATTGTTTCCACAAGCATTGTGACTTTGTATTCTGCACATGGTTTTTGTGTCAATGTATGTCAGTTATTATTTCGCATCATAATTGCTCATTGCATATTCCACAGGTTCAGGTCAATATTTACGGACTATTTAATCTGTTTATAGTGTTTGCATTATTCTAGTAGCATAGACCCATTAACCCTTTCCCAAACAAGGCCTAGTTTTGATGTCCCTAAAAGGAGAAGCTTTGGAAAACATTGAGACAAAAGAAGAAAATGCTGATGATCAGCATTTTCTCCTTTTGCCCCAATATTTTCTGTGCTTTTTCGTAAAGGCTCGGCCACACACAGCTCTGCTTCCACCTCACATCCACAACCATAAAATTTTCTCCTGCTTTTCCCATCAATATCCTGCTATGACCAAAGCTTTTGCATGCAGTTTGGACTAAGACCAGCCTGCACAGACATGTTGTCTGATCTTAACCTAAACTGCCTGCTTTCTTCTGAATTTTTTTTTTTTGCAAAAACATGAGCTATACTTATTGAAATGTCTTTTAAATTGGCATTTTGTTTGAAATAAAATTTAAAGTCAGTAGGCCAAAGGTTACTTTGCTGCAAGAGTGACATTTTTCAGGACATGCTCAAATATCATTAGGCCATCAAGGGTTGTGTGTGACTGGGTCTAAATGTATTGTGTGTAAATGTATCCATAATTTTGTTTAATTACTTTAAAATTCTTCCATTGAAATGTAAGACTGTCCGTTGGAAAAGTTGTTTTTATATGTGTTATTTGTTTATGTGTTTTAGCGCACTAGGATTTTATGTCCGAGGAGCTATTGTCACCGTCCTAGTGTTAGCATTGCGTCTGTTACAAAAACTGTATTCAGGCCTATATCTAAGGCACTATTAGTGATAGAGCCTTGATATTACCAACGATACCTGCTGCTAAGACCTTTTATTTGGGACAATGACCTTTGATCTTGAAGTTTAAACCGTTTCTGTTACAATCTCACGTTTAGGAGAGTATAGAAGGAGAGTTACTTTGTCTGTGGACCACAACTCTTGTTCTCCATTTTTATCTCTTCAGATCTGTGAATTCACTTAGCCAAATAGTCAATGATTTTGAATGCCCTGTAAATTTTAACCTTAAATTCCATGTTTTTGAAAGGATTATAAACTGTTAATTGTATCAAGGACAGATCCAGGATTTTTTTCCAGGGGGTCCAAGCCTTTATGATGGCTTTAAATGTCTTAAATATGTAAAGTTATATACATGTATATTATTATTATTCCGTCCATGTAAAAAGCTGTCTCATTTGTAAAAAATCCATTAAATGTCCATCTATTTATTATATCATTGATGAATTTATTGTATAGATATGTTTAAAAACAAGATATGTTTAGTCCATATAATTAACCTTTTACCGAATTA
This sequence comes from Fragum sueziense, assembly GCA_963680895.1. Lineage (NCBI taxonomy): Eukaryota > Metazoa > Mollusca > Bivalvia > Cardiida > Cardiidae > Fragum > Fragum sueziense. The sequence continues at coordinate 17,530,539 of OY804594.1, forward strand.
AACCTGGTTTTGACATCCTTATAGTAAAGGCTTGGGGAAATATTGAGGCAAATAAATGATGCTGATGACCAGCTTTGACCTCAAGTAAATATTTTCAAATATTTTATTGTGCACAATTTTTTTTCTTTACAAACATCTATTTTGTCATCTGCAGCAGATTTCAGATTTGACTTTCATAAAATTTTGTTTGGGAAAGGGTTGTAAAAGAGAATTATTATTTGACTGAATGGTCCAAACATTGTTCTGATAAAAAGGGATCATTTCTTTATTTGTGATATCACTTGAGAATATGACACAAGTTACCACGGTCAACCCTTTCCCAAACCCAAAATTTTTAGAGTGTTTTAATCTGAAAGGGGCTGCAGATGACTAAATTTATGTTACTAAAGGTGCAATTTGTGAATAATATAGCTCAGAAAACATTGAGGCAAAAGGATAAAATGCTGATTATCAGCATTTTTAGCTCACCTGAGCACGAAGTGCTCAAGGTGAGCTATTGTGGTCGCTCACCGTCCGTCGTCCGTCCGTCTGTCCGTCCGTCTGTCCGTCCGTTCACAATTTCTTCAAACATCTTCTCCTCCTGAACCGTTGGGCCAATTTTGACCAAACTTTGCTGGAATGTTCCTTGGATGCCCTTTTTCAAAACTTGTTCGTTAATTTTTGATTTTCAAAAAAATGTGGGCGTGGTAGGGCGGGGCTTAAAAATCCTTAGAAAATTATTTAAAAATCAACCATTGGATCAATTTGAACCAAACTTGGCAGGAATGTTCCTTGAGTGACTCGCTTCAAAAATTGTTTTCAAATTTTAAGATTTGGCAAAAAATGTGGGCGTGGCAGGGTGGGGCTTATCAGACTTACTAAGGAAGATAACCAGTCAGTGAAGCCATAAGACTTTTAGTGTTCAAGTTACCTCCTTTGGTCCATTTTGATAAACTTGGATTTATCTGATCAATGATCTAGACTTTCCCCAGCTTAAGTAAACAAATGAGGATTTAATCTAGCTGTTATCAGTGTTCTATTATCTTTTCTTTGGATTTATAATCAGACTTGCTTCTATTTTGCAACTAATATTCTCTTAAGCTCTTTACTAAATTATTATGAAATTAATCATTTTGCAATGAAGAAAGAGCCCTATGTTGTTGATTCTTGGGGTTTATATAGGGGTTAAGAGTTCTATCTCTAACATTTTGATCTTTGACTTGGAAAACCTTTTCATCTCAAAACATTTAGCTATGTATTGTGCAAGATACAGTAACAGTATTTTTTCATAGGGATCCATGTTGTTGATTCTTGAAATTTATATGGGGTGAATCCTGTTGAAAATTGGAACCTTCTCATTTATATCATGGGAAAAGGGGCCTGAAAGACAAAACCCTTGTTAGCACTGTACAGGCTACAATATTGGCCAAATGTTCATAAAATTTGGTCAGAATGTTTGTCTAGTCACAGAGATGGACCCTACAGAAAATGGAAATATTCCATTGGATACCACGGGAAAAGGGGCCATAATGACAAAATCTGTGTTGGCAATTTACAGGCCATAATGTTGGCTTAACCCTTTCCCAAACGACAAAAATTCGTGAAACTTGATCAAAATATTTGTCTATTCACAAGGATGAAGCTTATCAACAATCAGAATTTTCCATTTTGATATCATGGGAAAAGGGGCCTTTATGACAAAATCCTTTTTAACACTCTAGAAGCAACAGTTTTGGTTTAATCTTCATGAAACTAAAAAGAATGTATGGTTTAGTTACAAGGATAAACCCTATAAAAAATTGGAATGTTCCAGTCAATATCATGAGTAAAGGGGTCTTAATGAGAAAATCCTTGTTAGCACTCTAGAGACAACAATTTTGGTCTAATCGTCAAGAAACTTGTGTTTGTCTGGTCACAATGATGAACTCTGAGGAAAATAGGAATGTTCCATGGGATGCCATGGGAAAAGGGGCCTTAATGACAAAATCCTTGTTAGCGCTATAGAGACAATAATTTTGGCTCAATATTCATGAAATTTAGTCAGATTATTTGTCTAGTCACAAGGATGAAACCTATTGACAATGGGAATGTTCTGTTGGATATCGTGGGAAAAGTGGCCTTAAAGATAAAATCCTTGTTAGCAATGTAGATGATACAATTTTTGTCCAATCTTCATGAAACATGTTCAGAAGGTATGTCTAGTCACAAGGATGAAGACTATTGAGAATTAGAATGTTCTTTTGGATATCATGAGACAAGGTGCAATCATTTCTGACCTTGTGAATCTCAGTTCAGGTGAGCGATTAAGGACCATCATGGTCCTCTTGTCTTCTTTTGTCTCAATGTTTTCTCAAACCATTTCCACTAGGGACGTCAAAACCAGGTCTTGTTTTGGAAAGGGTTATGACACTAAAGAGTGCCATTTCACTATCAACTTTTATAATATTAATTATGTAACACTTTATATTTTAAGTTATTGATGCATATTGTTTTGTATGATTTCGAATAAAATTATTTTTCCATGAATGTTTTGCATTTGTACATTCTACACTTTCTCAAACATGCCCTTCTTTTGATGTCTTTAGTCCCTACATGCCCGTAGGAAGCAATTTCAGATTGGGTGGGATGAAGCCACAGTGTCTGAATATAGGGGCTAAATTGGATTTTCTCTAAATTTTTAGTGTAAAATAAAGAAAATTCGCCATTTTTGGCCATTTTTGAGGGGCTTAGCGACAGTTCTAGATAGTCTAAAACACAACTCGACATTAGCCATTTGGGGGAGGGGGGGCATTAGTGTTTCATGAACACATCTTGTTCTTTTTGGTGTCACTCCTCAACAATACTGGCCTATTAAATGGATAGTAAAATATACCAATTTGACAGCTTCTAGCTTTTCTCAGAAGTCTCTACGGCACCTTTTACTTCATCTGCCGGATAGATCATTCCTTGGTCTTTTAATTTACTACCAAGAAAGTGGTATCAATAGCGCCATCAGTTTCAATCACGCTCCCGTGAACACAGCCACTCTTGCAATATGCCATCTCTTTCGGAATCTGCATGTGAAACACCCCAATGAAAGGTCACGACTGCGCAAGAAACTAGTACCTGAGAAATTCATTAAAACACATCTTTAGAAGCAGTACACTGATGGTTTGCCAGTATGCAGAACCACATTTCATGCATCTGCCTATTCTATAGACACAGAATCAATGCAACAAAAGGAGCGAATCCATTTTTGACGGAACTATATTTGTATACTACGACCCGGAAGCATTTCACGTAATGGAGTGTCTCCATTTGTCTTATGGATGAATTTGTCACACACCGATCATGCTTTTTGATAAATTAGGACATCACTCTAGTTTTCACTCGTTACCTAGCCTGGTGTCAGCTTTTGTACATGTATAGCCATGACATGTCTCTAAAATCTGAAGATCAAGGCAAGTAGGCGTAAATGTGAAAAGCCTTCTGAATTATAGTAAATTATCTTTCTTTGGTCTTAATGTATATAAATCAGAGAATCAGAGACTTCCAATTTTATTTAACGTCACTGTTTTACTTTGAACCCTCTATCAGACTGGCACTTAAAGGTCTTTTCGTTACCCTTTAACACTTTCCCAAACAAGATTTGATTTGACGCCCCTAATAGAACAGGCTTGGGAAAACATTGAAACAAAAGAAGAAACTGCTGATAACCAGCAGTTTCTCCTTTTGTCTCAATATTTTCTGTGCCACATTTTACACAAATCCTTTCTTTAATAACATTCACTTTGTCATTTGTGGAGTTTTTTTAAGTTGATCACCTTAAAATATTGTGGTTTCGGAAAGGGTTAATCGGCATATATGTAACACAACCAGCTGTCTTTTCTTTTTCGTACAGTTTACAATTTATCTATAGGCCTACTTTCTACACCTGTTACAATATACATGAACCATGTGATACCACATTTACACACTGAATGCTGATTGTCCATTGTTAACTACACACAAGAAAGGTTAAATACCATAGTCTTAAGGTAAGAGCTTTATCTTATTTGAAATATGAATATATCTATTGACTTAAAATTATATTTTCCTTGGTACTGTGTCCAGAGTTTCCTAGTTAGTTGGTCCCTATATAATTATAATAATCTACATGTACACCTGTATTTTAATACAAAATTACAGCCTTTATCTTAAACTTGATATATAACTGGCCCTATTAACTTGACCTTAACATAAACATTTTGATCTAGTCTGCTAAATAAGCGACGTGTCTTTTTTATTGACTATACAAGTTTGAAACTGTAATAAAACTTTACTTTTCTCGTACGTATTATAGATCTAGTTTCGTTTTGATTAACCCTTTACCAAACGGCAAATATTTAGGGTGACCCACTTCAAAAACTTGACACAAATGACAAAATGGAAGGTATTTAAGATAGAATATGTGTAAAATATGGTAAAGAAAATGTTGAGTCAAAAGGAGAAACTGCTGGTTATCAGCAGTTTCTTCTTTTGTTTCAATGTTTTCCCAAGCCTTTTTCTGATAGGGACGTCAAAACCAGGTCTTGTTTGGGAAAGGGTTAAGTAGAGTTGTATAGTTTTCAAAATATGTAAGAGATACAAAGTACGGTGGTCCCACGATCTACTGATTCCCACCAAACAAGACCGTGCTCATTCACTAATTATAGGTTAAATAGTTGTCCCACGATATTCTGATTCCCGCCATAAAATAAAAACATAATTATCCATTAACTAATTATAGGTTATTCAGATCAAAACGAAACCATATCGATGATAATCAATATTTCGATGTAATATTGACGAGACAATTTGCACGTGCGTCTGTATAGACCTAATAACATGTTTTAAAGGTTAAAGGTATGTCTGTAAATTACCTTGTGACCACTATTCAGGTCAAAACGAACTCATAGTAATGATCATCTGGATTGTTATATATAAAACTGACTGGATGATTTGCAACTGCGTCGCTATTCAAATAGGACCTTTTTTAAATATGTTAAACGTGTGTTTAAAAATGTCAATTTATCTTGGGACCACTGTGTATGTAACCCTCTGCCTAGTATTGTAAAGATCTGTAGACATTTTCTCCTGCAGGATTGTTCTTTTCAATGGCGAAGGATTTTGTGCTTAAGTAGACTTGGTTATTCGTTATGTTTTGATAACCCGTCAGTGCTGTTATAACATATCGTAACTACGGCCGTACGTACAATAGTCCCAGCCAAAAATGACCATGACGTAGGCTGATGTTTACTGCTGCAAAACCAATCAATTCGTCTGATTTGCACCGTTACAAATACGAGTTGAATGGTTGTCAAGTAGTAAACATTAGCTCACGTCACTGTAATTTTCGGCCGGTACTATTGTAGAACTTTATTGTTGAACCGAAGTAACCTTGCGCTCATTATTATCAATATTGTAGACGATTACGTTTGTTTATATTCCGTTTTTATTCACCTGAAAGGGTGTGGCTAAGTAAAGAGGTTATTCGACGAGTTTACTTCTCGATACCTTGGTTGATAGAAGAGAAAAAACGTGCGGCACGAGCATGAACATATTTCAAATTAAACAATGCGCGATTATAAAATGTGTTGTCATAAAACCTCGTAGCTACAGATAGATTCACGCTGTAGTATAATGTTTTGCAACAATACCGACGAATTACCGCTAATCGAGAAGGCTGTTTCTCCCCAAGCTTAAATGGAATGAACCGTTTACTAAGCTCCGCCCTCTCTCCCGAATAAAAACAGAATATATAAATATTCACAGCGCACGGTCACTTCGGTTAAACAATATAGTCTATCGGCTATAACTGTAGACTTGTATACAAACCCTCAAAACAAATACATAGTTTTAACATTTACCAAACCATTTATCGTCAGCTATACGAGCGAATTAATGTCCTAACTCGTTTATTCTCAAAGAAGTGTTTGTGTTGCGTCATTTTTCAACAACAAGTAGTATAGTGTTTGTATACAAGTCTACAGTTAAAGCCGATAGACTAAACGAGATTTTATAACAACACCCACGAAATACTATTGTTTGTCCAAAATTACGTCACAGTAAACTGGATAAAATCGTTCCTGTTTGTATTTTATAGGCCCAAGTCTATAAGTCAGAACGAAGCTATTAATAATATACTGAAATGCAAACATAACTTTACATCTGACTTTCATTTGAATTTATCAAAACTTAAGCATATGTTGTGAAATCAATTGTTTATTTTAAACATACAAACGAATGACATTTTGCAAGAAATGTAGCAGAGGATAGAGTTTTCGCCCATTCTTGCCGCTGATGTTTACCACGGCATTCATAAAGGGGGTCAAATTGAAAAGTCCAGGTAAAGTTTTATTATGCTCCCCAAAGGAAGAGCATATCGTCGGTGCTATTGCAAAACCTCGTAACTCCAGCTTTAATCAAGCTGGAGTTACGCGTTTTGCAATAGCATCGACGATATAGTCTAGTTGCCGCTTTGTCCGTCCGTATGTCCGTTATTCCGTCCGTCCGGAGCGATTTCTCCATAATTCTTGGCCAAATCAAATGAAATTTACCATGTGAACTCTCTATGATATAACACCGAGGTGCTTTACCCAGTTTTAGGATTTGAGGTATCGTCATGGGAAAAGGGGACTTTAGGTATTTGATTGAACATTCGTTTATCGTTCTATTGATAATTTTCAACAATATTACTTGCTTTGCTTTCTGCAACTTAAATTATTATAACGTTGAACAGGCACGTAGGAAGCAATTTCATATTGGGGGGGGGGGGGGGGGGGGGGCTAAAGCCTCATTGTTTGAATATTGGGGGGTGGGGGGCTAATTTGAATTTTCCCAAAATTTTCATTGTGAAATAAGGAAAATTTGGCATTTTTGGCCAACTTTGGCCCCCCTGTTCCTACGGGCCTATTAAAAATACGTTAAATATGTACGTTAAAAACTTCAGGATGGAGTGTAAGCGGGTGCATGTTGAAGACGAAGCCGGGAACAAGTACGATCTGGTCGAGGTCGATGGGACGCTCTTTCCCGATTATTTTTACGGACGATCCTGCTGGACGCCTGAGAGACGTTCGTGACATGAAAGGTCGTGATGATGACGTCATCATAGCAGCTTATCCGAAAGCTGGTGGGTACTTAGCTACGAAAATCGCTATCCTTTCTAATTCAGTAAAATATAAACATAGCTACGTAGACAAAGTTCATTAATTGGAATCTTCATCGCAGTAAATTGTTTCGCCTTGTACAAATGTAATTATGCCCTACAATGCCACTAACCGAGAATGAAAATTTGATAAGTTATGATTGATCTCATGGGCGGATCTAGGGGGGGGGTCGGGTCTTCTGCCCCCCCCCCCCGGCACTGGGCTGAAAATTAAATTTTGACTATATAAATTTAGTGTAACATTACATGTTTATTACATTTTAAGCCATAATTTGAGCTTGGAACACAGCCCCCCCCCCCCGGAAAAAATCTTGGGCTTGAACCCCCTGGAAAAAAATCCTGGATCCACCCTTGGATCTAATCTCTCTTTTTTATCGTAGGTACACACTGGGTCTGGGAAATAACGAACATGCTACTACAGGGTTCAGCCGAGTACCATTCATCCATGAAGGAAGAGCAAATGCTCGAAATAACCGGACCAGAAGGCTCAAATAAACTACCCTCACCCAGAGTGTTCAATTCTCATTTACGATTCCGACAACTACCAAAAGATATGATATCAAGGTAAAATTAATCCGAGTCTTCTCTGATGTAAATACGCTCTTTGATATTTTGAGTTTTCGCTATTTTCGAAAATAGCGAAAAATCAAAATATCAAAGAGCGTATTTAGATCTACATCAGAGAAGACTCAGATTAAGGTAAAATAAGATGCATTTTTATATCAAGGTCAGTTATTAAATCATTAGCAGACGTCAAATTTTAGCCCTATCTAAATTCAAAGATAGGGCCTAATGCAGACGACAATTTCAAGTAAAATGTTTTTTTTACATATTTTGGTGTCTTCTGGTAGAAAACTTAATGGGAAATAAAAAATTGCTTGTGACAAAAAAAAAACCCCAACAAACAAACAGAAAAAAAAGGAAAAAAAACCCTGCCCAGTTTGAAGACTACAATTTCGTTAAATAAAGGATTCCTTTACAAAATACATGTATATAACTGAGTCGAACAGAATAGATTTTTTCATTCTTTCTTACAAAACAAGTAATGGGTTCATCGAGTGTTGGTCTAGTGACCCTATGGTCAATGATGCCTGCACACCAGATCCCTCTGTCACCAGACAGAAAAATGAGACTCTGTGTCTACTTCATGTCGTAATTATTGTTATCACCATTTTCAACATCATAATTACACAAAGTAACACAATAATGATAAGAATGATAGTTAATTCCAGGAATTATAAGATTATCTAGTGCGTAGTTCGTAATTCCAAGGACATGGGGGTAACTAAGTTTAAGTCAGATGTGTTGCTATGAATTGTGTTCACAATAACGTCAAATTATTTTTATCAGTTATGCTGTGGTAACTTATATTGTTTATTCGATAACTGCAAGATCATCGACATTGTTCGTAACCCCAAGGACATGTCGGTTCTACATGGAGTTTCTCTCATGTAACATGTATTGCTACGAATTTTGTTCTCAATAAAAAAAAATGTCAATAGATCCCTATCAGTTATACTATGGTAATTCATATCATTTCATTACAGAAACTGTAAGATCATCTACATTGTTCGTAACCCCAAGGACATGGCGGTATCTAGGTTCTCTCATGTTGTCCGTGGATCTCTCGGATATAAGGGAACATTTGCGAATTATCTCCCTTTATACATGGAAGGCAAAAGTGAGTAGATTTTCAATCTGATTAAGATCTGGTTGCCTAAAAGTAACATATGACATGCATCAGTAAGGGATCACCTTAAATGGCCTTTTCTTCTTAACAATTAAACACGGTGGGTAACCCACGTGACTTTTGGGAAGCGTTAACACCGAAAAAAATCGTCCGCTTCAAGGTATGTTTTGTTTAATTTCTCAGCTTATACTGTATTGAATTTGACGAGATAAAGTGCACGGAACGCGCCTTTGAGAGGGCTAATCCCGATTCTAACTCACTCTGCTCCAAATCTAGTGGTTTCTTCAAACATTCGAGCCAAAATGTTTGCAAATGCAAAACGAAAGTGGGAAGCGTTCACATGCACCGAAAAAAACTTTCGCTTGAATGTTTGAAGAAACCACGGGATTCGGAGCAAAGTGAGTAACAAACAGGAATAGCCTTCAGTCTGACTAGGATCGACACTTTTCGTTGTAATACTTTGAATGTACGGGGACCTCCCAAGTTGGGCGTTAAGGGGCAAAGCCCCCTGCGGCAAACCGGTCAATGTCAATTTACAGCGCTGAAAGCATGTATTTGCACAGTATTTTAGCCCCATACCAATACTTGCGACGCCTATTTGTAGACGCAATCCCAGTTAAAGGGGACAATTGATGTCTCCGGCCTTCAATATGTTCTAGCTGCAAATAGCCAACATTATATAAATGCCCTCCACATTTATTTTCATCCAACACCTATAACTAAAAAATGTATCTATAATTTACGTTCGTAAGAACTCCATTTCTTATGAAAATCATGTGACAATCAAACTAGGGGGTACGAAAAACCGATGTCTCCGGGTATAAATTCTAACTTTCAAACCAAAAATGTCAATTTCAACAATAAATTATCCTAACAGAAATGTCCCAATCTTGTACAGAAAACATAGAGCTCCAAAACGATACCAAGATTTATATAAAAAATGTAATCCAAAATTTGTAGAACAGCCTCGAGTCGTTGTCTCCAAAATTCAAAAACGTACGGGACACTTTCTTTAAAGCTAAGAAACACTGACATAAATCTACATTTAATGCATTAATCTAGCGTAATCTACTTTAGTATAAATATATATAATCAAAATGAAGTCGTATTTTGATATACTTTTGTCAATATTTTAAAAAGATCAACATCATTCTTAAACAATTTACCGTAATTTTAACCCCGTAACGTACGAGGCAAGAACTAAAGTAGCTGAAGTTAAAAATGTGTAACTATAAATAGTTTAATTCTTCAAGTAACATCACCATTCGAAGTGTCTTCAAATATGACAAAAAGAATTATGCCGATTACTATAATAGCATTGATACAGCAAGCCAAATAAAATTGGGTAAACATTAAAAAGTGACGTACGAGTCCATAACGTTCGAGGCAATTTTTAATTTTCAGTTTTTAAATTGCTGAAATGGAACGTTTCCTGTGCTTATTTTATGTGTTTTGGGTTCCTTAAGGACTCCAGTTTAAGCAAAATAGACTTTTAATGCACATAATAGACTGTACACATACTCGTACTAGTCTCGAACGTTATGGTATTATAATACGCTTAATTGATACTAGTTTTACAATATTGAAGAAAGTTCCACAAAATATGCCGGTTTTCGTTGATATATATAGGAATGTTTTCATACCATATACATTACACTAGATTGATGCATTAAAAAAGAATATTTCAGCGTTTTTTACCTTTATAAAAAGTGTCCCGTACGTCTTCGTATATTAGATCCATCAGAGGTAAGGATGTCTAGCAAATTTTGGACAACATTTCACTTAATTAAGAAGTTATTAAACATACCTCATGTGTCAAAACAATACGAACATCTCAACTTTTATAAATTGAAAATAATTTTGCTAGGAAGTTTAAATTTGTAAAACAACACACCCAGGTGGCTTATAGAGTTGTATTTATTTTCATTTATTCATTTCATTACAATTTTTTTGACAAAGTGTCTGGCAAATGGATATTGACTGATAATATTGTGATTTGATTGAAAGGTAATAACACAGAGGCTGTGATGTTAAAGAAAAGAAAGCACATTACGTACGGGACAAGCTGTAGTTACGTTCGGGACAGACCAGTTTTAAACTATTGTTGATTTGTAACAACTCATTGACTTTCCATTTCGGTATATCGATTAAGGGAATAACTCATTGCTTTTGTTTAACAATACGAGAGAAAATTAAAGGTTGTTTGGTGTATTTTAGAAGAGTTGGAAGTAGTCAATGTTCTAAAATAAAGGAATTATACAAGGATGGCCGTTTTGTATTTTCATTCCCAAAGGTACAATTCGCCATTTTCACCAATATTGTCAATTGATTCACATTTTACAAACAAATACTCATCAAAATGTATCGGATTTATTATTCTTTATGCATTACTTAATGTGAAATTAGACACACATTTCACAAAGGGGTCTATTTAAAATACGTAGTTTTTTATGCACACATTTGATCATTTAACAGTCTATAAATCCAAAACTAAGCAAGCCCAGTTGACAAAACAAGAGAAATTTGTGCAGAAGATGTGATCCATGAAGAAAATTTGTCCAGAATGAGTGAATGGTAAAATGAAAAATTTCGAAAAAAATTAGTCAATTGTCCACTTTAACTGGGATTGCGTCTGTACGCACATGCTAAAAAAGATGAGAGTTACATTGTTGTGCAATTGTCTGTATATCGGTAGGTCGGCCCATCAATCAGTCGGTCATTTTAGTCTGTAGCATAACACCAAAAAGTATTTGAGACAAAATAGCGAAGCTTTATACATGTAGGTGGATATTATCTCATTGACTTTAGTAGAAGTGCGCAGTGCACATTTACCATAATTATGCTAGTCATATTAATGGAGTTATTGCCCTTTGATTCAAAGTTGGCCCTTTTGTGGGGGCATATACATGTATGTTTTCACAAATACACGTGATGAGGGCGGGAAATTACTTCTCGTGATTATGTAAAGCAAAGTCGATAAGTCGTTCACGAAACTCGGTTTTCTGTGCAAAAACAGAAAGATGGAAAATGGAGAAAGACAAAAATTCTTTTAAAACCCTTTCCCAAACACGGACACCTTTAAATTATATAAGCGTTTAAGCTTAGAAAAATATTTTAAAAATGAAGGTTATGCTGATTACCAGAATTTTGTGCAATTTCATCAACATTGTCCACCTTATACAAGAAAAAAGTTTTTTACAAACGTACAGTTGGATTTATTCATTTGTTAGGAACGTTTTTGCCAGATTATATTATTACGGCTTGGGAAACGTCTAAATGTCAACAGCTTTTCTTTATATAGCGCAAGTACATCTGCACCTGAAATGTCTGTTAAATACCAAAACGCATCGTGCGACCTCGGGCTTCATCTATGGCAGAGTAAAAAAGACCATGGTTTTTAATGTCTTAAGGTGGTAAGAAGTAAGATGAATGGATGGAAGACGCGGAAAGTTTTTGGACTGAGGTGAAAAATGTAAACCAATTTTACTTGCATCTCGACTTGTTTGAATTTTTTTCTTTTTTGTTTTTGTAGGTATGACCCCGCAAGATAAACATACATGTATATTATAAAAGGCAAAAGGGATATATGCATTTTACTTAAAATTGAATTAATTTGAGTAAAGTACAGCTCACTTGTATATGGATTTTTTTTTTGTCAAAGGACATAATTTTTCTACAGATTTGAACCCAAAATGCGACAAAAATGTGATTTCGAACGCGTTAAATATACCATTTTAATGTAAAATAGTAACAGAATCAGACATGAATCAGACATGTTATTCACGATATAATGCTATTAATATGAAACGAAGTATCAATCGCATGAATCGACAGCCGCGACGCCTATTTTGCGGCCATCTTGTACGAATTCCATTTTCTAATAAGTCGAAAATACGAATGGGCCAATAAATATACGCAAGAAATTATTGCATATTTTAAAATATGTCATTCTAGAGTTAGATCAGTTCTGTACAGCGAAGCTGTGTGAAATTTCATTGAAGCGCCTTTAGTTGATGTTTTTGTTGAAGACAAGTAAGTATACAACGTGTGTAGTAATAAGAAAAAATCGATGCTTTTCAACGAAAACCTCGTAACTGCAGCTTTAAACAAGCTGCAGTTACGAGTTGTTCGTTTAAAATCGATGCTATACTCCTTGAGTGGAAAAAGTGCACTGTCTTTGTATGGCCACTTTTAACGTCACGATACGAGGTTTAAAGACGTTAGTCCTGTCATTACTTTCTTTATAACATACATAATAATATACATATATATAACATCACATATTATTGAACCGAAGTAACCTTGCGCTCATTTTTGTCAATATTGCAGACGATTACGTTTGTTTATAAATATTCATAGCGCACGGTCACTTCGGTTTAACAATAACTATCTCAGGCCAGGAGGCTATTGGCATGGCGGTGCGCGCAAAATTTTTTTGAATTGTTATTTTCTTAGAAATTATAAAATGCATTTCTACAAAATTTCACAATATCGAATTATCCGTGGGTGCCCATCTATCAGATTTCCATGAATTGGAACTGAATTAGAGAAACTTGAGTTATTTGAAATCAATGCCTGTGGTGTAAATCAGGTACTAAAGTATCCCTTGTTTGATATGTTCTTATAATATTAAGGTCATGTTAAGGTCTGGTCACATACACAAAATCGCATCCACATCATGACCAGAACACGTCCAAAAATGGCCATTTGTACTGCATATTTTTGGACACGGAGTGGGCGTGATGTGTTTGCGGAATTGTATATGACCACTGACCAGGCCTTTAGTACTGTATATAACTTGCGTGAAAATAGACGAAAAATCGTTGCTGTTATTGCTAAAGGTTTTGCAATAACAGCAACGATATATTCAATGGATGTGGCCGCGGCCTTAGCGCAGTTGGTAGCGCATCTGACCCTCATACGAGAGGTCCCGGGTTCGATACCCGGCCGCGGCTAATACCCTCTCTGACAAAATTGTCACCCACCAATGGGTTTGAAATCGTTAACCTAAGTGGGCGAGCAGCTGGAGGCTCGGTAAGGGTGTTGTGGTAGTACTGGTTTGAGAAACAACAGGAATCCATGGGTAGGTGCTCCAGCCGCCGCGATATGACCCTGGTAGTTGAAAACGGCGTAAAACCCCAATAAACTCAAACTATTCAATGGATGGAAAAAGTGCACTGTCGGTCCAAGGCCTTCGAAAGTCACGAAACGAGTCTTTAAGGTGGTTGGTCTGTAATTACATGTACTTTCTTTTCTAAAATAAACATCGTCGATGTCCTTCAAAACAATTGTAACTGCAGCTTGTTTTAAGCTGTGGTTACGTTGTTTTTAATGGACAGCAACGACCTGAAGAGCATCACGTAACCATCTTGTTTGCTTTTCAGTTGCTTTTGGTTCCTGGTTCGACTACACTGAAGAGTGGAAGAGAGCGATGGCCGAGAACCAGGGGTACCCTATACATACCGTGTGTTTTGAGGACCTTAAACGGGTAATAGCAATGAAATTTGTGCTTAAAATAGATTTGGTTTACCGTTATGGTTTGATAAACCGTCGGTGTTGTTATAAAATCTTGTAACTACGGCTTGAATCAAGCCGTAGTTACCAGATTTTATATCGACACCTACGAAATACTATTGTTTGTCCGAAAGTACGTCACGATTAACTGGATAAAATCGTCCCCTTTTAGATGATTTAGCATTTTTCCCCAATAAGACCTGGAATCAGTTGCTTCACATTTATACTAGTAAAAACTTATAAAGCACCAGTTTGCTTTATGCATTGTTATAAAAATGCTTACAATTGTTTGGTTGGATATATAACTAATTTTCTGCAATTTAAAGACTATCTAAGAAATAGTTTTATATATAATTTAAGTATTGATGTATATAACAGAACTATTAAGATTGCATCAGAGACAGGTATCATCATTTCCGAAATTCAGACAAACATCCAATTTTGACCGGAGCGTAAATTTCCAACATAGTTCAACGACGCATTTCTTTTTGATTATTTATCTATATTTGTAGAAGACTATCAAAGAAACACCATTTTCAGCAGAAAAAAAATCATTCTTACCGATATTGTCAATTTAAGAACCGATTCATTGCAAAATATCCCCACCCACCAGTGTTAAAATAGAAATTATGGATATCTAGGTTCCAGCATTTTCTCCCTTTTCCTCTAGATTTTCCTGAATCATATTTTGTAGGGTTGAAAAAAGCAGCCATTGTATGTTAAAGTGTAAAAACCCAGTATGTTAGGTTATGATATACTATTAGACAAGTTTTAATGTATAATACACGTAATGTAGCCATTTTAATTCTTAAATCATCGGATTTTTTCGAGCGTCGTCGTTGCGTATCCGAACTTATTCGGACACGGTCTTAAACATTCAGCGGTGGAAAGTTCCACCGCCGAATGTTTTCGACGTCGCCCGAATAATTCCGACGTAGCGCGAATCTCATAAGGGGCAGACTACCATAATTACATTTTTGTCAGAAGTAAAACCATCTCATTATATCCACGAGGAAATTACAGATTATTTGTTTAATTTGGGCATTAATTTGAAATCCGTTGTGACTGGTATGTTTAATTGTCTTGTAATTATGAAAAATATAGAATGTCGATTTTTCACGTAAAAAGTACAATGACTTCGAACTAGAAATAAATATCAAACAAGTACACAAGTCCTTTTAATCATTTCTTTAACGACTGTTTCAATTCAAGATGCCGAACTTGACAAAATGAATTGTGTTTAAGATTTGTACATAGAAGCACGAACAATATTGAGACAAAAGGAGAAAATGATTATTATCTTTAATTTGTCTCGATTATTTTTCCCGTGAATTTTCGCTACAACAAGGTATAGCTATTTTGCGTTTAAATGTGAGTTTATAGATTTTTTTCTAATGACAATGAACTTGTTCTAAAAACAGACCGGGTTAACCGTTTTGTATTGACAAACTGTCCGCGTTGTTATAAAATCTCGTAACTACGACTTCGATAAAGCTGTAGTTACGATATTTTATAACAACACCGACGGAATACATTGATCGCGAAAAAACGTCCCTCGCCTTGGTCGAGTTCACCACCAGTGTTTCTATTGGGGCGTCAAAACCAGCTCCTGTTTGGGAAAAGGTTAATAAGACGATTCAAAAATGGAAAAAAAGGTAGGGAAAAAAGCTAAAGAAAACAGGAAAAGGGTAGAAAAATGATAAGAAAAAACAGGAAAGGTTTCATTTCCGGCCATGCAAATTTGTAGCAATTTGAAAAAAAAAAAAGACAAATGGCGTCTCAAATGAGTACCCACAACATAAGGTGTGATGAACAATGGATGAAATATTGCATTTTGAATAGCCTTTATCCCATATTCTCTGTAGCCCTGATAAGGCAAAAAGGGACCTACTGTAAAGTCGGCTGGACCATAATCAAGGGGACTTGGGTCAAGCGCGGCCTGCACAGGCTCATAAGGGTAGAAACTGTTCACTCTTTAAACGATTCCCCGAATCAAGATTTTTTCTTACTTACTAGGTATATATTTGTTTTCAAAATGCGATATTTACTAGACTTCTACTGAGTCAGATCTGTTTTTCATAGTATTGGTTTTTCGGACTATCAAAAGGCACTTTATTCCGTGACGGGTCTCATATTACTTGTACTTGTATGGACTAACCATGGACTTGCGCATTTTGCGGAAATGTCACGAAATGTCAATGTCTTATAAGAGAACAGATAGGCGGGTCATGCTGTTTCTAGGAAAACATGAGAATCTAGGGAAAACGAGCAAAAATCAAAAACTGAAAAAAGAGGAAACAAACAAAAAACAACAAACAAACAAAAAACAAACAAACAAAAAACACATACCGGTATGTATGCGGCACAAATAAACCGGACACAGGACGGTTTCCAGACTTAAATATTTCGAACATTTTGAGAACAGAGATTCTTGCGGGGTACAATTATTATACTACTCCCAGATCAATAAGCTACAGGGGCCTATTGTGGCCAAATCCACATATTAAGTTTTCAAAAGTGTCAAAATTATCGTCTGCAGCAGGTTCCAGATTTGACCAGTCTACATTATTCCCCAATATGGAATGGGTTTAATTCAGATGTCTAATTTCCTTTTCATAGGATTCCAACAAGACGGTTAAGAAGCTTGCAGAATTTCTAAACGCGAAAACCGATGACTCTTTCATCACGGACGTATGTAAGAGATGTAGTTTTACAGAACTAAAGACGGCGTATGAAAAGACGAAACAACTATTTGATGTGGATAAAAATCCACTCGCTTACACATTCAGAAAAGGTAGGATTAATAAATAGGAAACTTTATTATAAAACCCTTTCCCAAACAAAACCTGGTTTTGACTTTCATAATGGGGAAAGATTTGGAAAACATTGAGGCAATAGAAGAAAATGCTGATCATCAGCATTTTCTCCTTTTGCCTCAATCTTTTCTGGTCAAAACAATTGTTTGATGAAGGTCATTAAAATCCACTAGCGTACACATTCAGAAAAGGTGGGGTTTAGAGGAAACTTATTACCCTTTCCCAAATAAGACCTGCGTTTGACTTTCATAATGGGGAAAGATTTGGAAAACATTGAGGCAAAAGAAGGAAATGTTGATAACCAGCTCTTTCTTCTTTTGCCTCAATATTTCTTAACTTTATAATAGGTACACTCCATCTTTATTGATATCTTTTTGTCGTCTACATCAGCTTACAAATAGGGATCAAGTAAACTGAGGTAAATATGAACAAACAATAATACTATTTCGCGTTGTAAATCTAAAACGTCGCAAATACAGCTTGATTTAAGTTTAAAGTACGACATTTAACACAACATCGACGATTTGTATCAATAAATAACAGTATTATAAAACCAAGCCTTTTTAGAACAAATTTCATTACTATTTGACAAACTTTGTTGTTTGGGTAAGGGGTGCTTCAAACCAAATTCAAATCCGTCGCGTACTATTATAATTATTTACACATTGAATATTGTTAAGGGGGAATGCTCCAGTTTCCTAATTTTTTCCCCAATAATAGAATTTATTTATATTTTGTATGTTGAAATTACATGTTATTACCAATTGAAAGATAAAATAAAAATGGATGGTCAGCGATCTTGTTTGAATTTTATGGGCATTCGTATCACATACCACTACACCGAAAAAATGCACAATTTCTTGTATCTGTCCAAGGTCACTAAAGTGCTAATAAAATGCTGTATATTCATCGTTTAGTCCCGAAAACGGATTTAAAGTAACGTCTTACATTCAATAAGAACAGAAAACCCAAAATATGTGCTACTATAAACGCGTAAATGTTTAAAACAGCATGCTCATGGGTTCGGTTAGATCAACGAACCTGGACTGTTTTATGTCAAAATTTGCATATTTTTGGAAATATTTCAAGTTCTACATAATAGAATTTGATTAAACTCCCTCAGTGTATTAAACAACCTGTCCTGGTAATAATCAAAAAAGAAAATGTATGGGTCAGCGCACTAATTAGTGAATTACAGCAATTTTTATCATCTACACGTGAATAAAATGACGCTAAACAGTGGTAACTGAATACACACTTACGACTGTCTTGCTCTAAATAATCGATTTCCATATAGAGGCAATCAGTTTCGCATAATAGATACACTTTTACCTTCGAAAATGGTATATTGTAATGATGTGTTATATTATTGAAAATATGGTAGCGAAACATATTGGTACGAAACATTTAATTTACTACCGTAAAGACCGAGTGTTCCGAAAAACTGGAGCATTCCCCCTTAAAATGTATTTTAGGTGTGATCGGAGATTGGAAGAATTGGTTTACAGTTTCCATGAATGAGCAGTTTGATAGGTTACTGGATGAAAAGCTTCCCGGCCATACAAAACAGTTTATATACGAATGAATTGTCGTTTTTGTCTGTTTTATCATTAAACCTTATTTTATATTTTGCATTTGTTTCTATGATATTCCTTTTTCTCTTGGCAAAACATTAGGCTTTTCGAAATTAACCCTGACCCAAACAAGGCCTGGATCTAATGTCCATATCAGTGAACGTTTTGAAAAATATTGAGATCAACAACAAAATGCTGGTTACTACCTATTTTTTTTCATTTTCCCTCAATGTTTTCTGTGGTATGACATACATATTAATTGCTGTTTGTAACATTTATATTTCTGGTACATTGTCAATTCAAAGACTACTTTAAAAGGTCTAAGTTCACGAGTAGCTAAAAATGGCCCTGAAGAATGGCAATTTAAAAAAAAAGTTTCAAAATCTCATTGATGACAGCATTTTTGTACAAAATGTTCTTCCCACTTATCACTATATCTCAAATGTTTTCTAGCTCTCTCTAGTTATTCTATAAAAACAACTCAAATATCCCCTTTTACGCAAGAATAGCCCATATTTACTGATTTTTTCTCTTTAAATAAAAAGGCCCCCAAAATATGTGGTAAAAATATCAAGGTGTCGCATTTACAAGTGCGAGAATACTTTCGATGACATTCTTATATAGACAAAAAGGTAAAAATGTGCCATTTTAGCACAAAAGGGGGTATTTGTCTTGTATTTTCTGGTATAATCAAAGATTTTCATAAAAAATACAATGTGGATGATAAGTGGGAAGAATATGTTGCACAAAAAATGCTGTCATCAACGAGATATATTCAAACATTTTCAAAATGTTATTTCACAGGGCCATGTTTAGCTATTCGTGAACCTAGCCATTTGAAAGGCGTTGAACGACGCAGCCTAATTTTGGCATCGCTTGAACCTCATTAGGAATAGCCTACATTTTAAAATGAATTGAAATACAGACATTTAATCGAGTCAAATTCGCGTCGAGAGTGATGAACAAACACAGACAGACGGATGGACAAAGACAGACGAATTCAGACAATAGGAGAGGACAGAACTATGTACGGTATAATTGGAGACAGGTCTCAAAATAGGCCTATATTATTGCGTAAAACTCAATTACAAATACCGAAAATAGTGTCTCTGAAATAGCCCCATTTAATCAAAGAATATTAAATAACAGTGCCATAATATATACCTAGTAATATCCAATGACGTAAACAAGCTTTTATGATATTTGCGCTATTTTATAATCATTTATCGTCACTTTTCAACAAAAATCTCGTAACTGCAGCTTAAAACAATATACAATTGAGAGGTTTTGTTGAAAAGCTTAGATATCTTCCAACTTTTTTAAGCCTCGAGAATGGTTTTGGGAAAACATTGACACACAAGAAGAAACTACTGATAATCAGCGATTTAATTTTCTCACAAACCAACGTTGTGAGTGATCATTGGAATTGTCTCGACGAGAGGATTCCAATGAGTACCCACAATATAGGGCTTGGTGAACAATAAAAAGGTTGTCGTCTGCGAAATCATTTTTAACGATTTCATTGATTCGTCTGTAATGGAAATGAACTATGACTCATACAAAACAAATCAATTGTTGTTTCTTATTTATTGTCTATAAAATCCATCATCTATGACTAGTCATGACGAAAGGGGCAATACTTGAACTGCGTTTTGAAACTGTGACCATTCTTAAAATAAGCGGAGCTATTTCGGTTATCCGGGCGTCGGCGTAATGCTTTTGTTAAGGGTTTTCATGCATGTGTCATATATCTCTGTTTCTATTGATGCTATTGCTCTGGAGCTTTGTACATGCTTCTGTGACCATAATATTTTAAACCTCTTTGCAAAGCTTCATTATTATGACATGTGCTTTGGTGTGGTTCTGACAGTTCTTGCTGTATGTCCGAAGAACCATGGTTTGCTTATTCCAGATGTTGGCCCGTCGGCCTTTAAAAACCCAAATTTTATAGTGTGGGTTCCAATTTAAATGAGTACCCACAACAAAGGGTTAGAGGTACATTGAGAAATATTCCACATGCCGAAAAGCCATCACCCCCTCTTATCTGTAGATCTGAATTACAACAAAAACTCATTTGAAGATGGCGCCTCTATTCTGATATCTTCGACTAACTGGACTGACAAATGTCTGAGAACATTTACAGAAAACTGACAGGAAGATTACAAATCGAGACAGACAGATGACTTAATTTGTCTGCTATACAAATTCTCTCAATGAATATATTCGGCATGTGATTTCATTGACTGTTCTGGTAATTCATTCATAAAATGATGTTTTGGTAGAGAGTCATCTGAAAATGTAACAGTTTCGGGATAAATCTTAAGGTATTTCATCCATCATTATCTACCAAGCACTTCTTTAAACTTCGGGCGATATTCGTGGCAACGGAAATTGACGAGAATATCCCTCGTCAATATCCGTTGTCACGAATGACGCCCGGATATTGACGAGTGTATCCGGGTTTTAAATTCCAGATACCATCATCTATTTCCTTTGCCACGGATAATGCCCGAAGTTTAACGAAGTGTTTAGTAGATAATAATGAATGCACCTTTGTTAAAGGTGGAATAACACTTAACATCTAGCAAATTTTCCGTAAACTTCGTACAAAAAAATAAATATATATTATTAAAATATGGCCTTTAAATTGCATCTATGCCAAATCTTAGCTTTCTACCTTGTGTATTTATTGTCCCGGGGATACTACTTACATTAATGGAACATATGGGTTTTTAAATCCGTCGACATCTTAGCCAATACACAAGATAGAAAGCTAAGATTTGGCATAGATGCAATTTAAAGGCCACATTATAATAATACATATTAATTTTGTACAAATTTCTCGGACAATTTGCATGACTTTAAGTGCCATTCCCCCTTTAAATGTACTGTTTAACTTGAAAAAATCAAACTTTGCAAGAAAACAAAGACAAGTTCTGACCTATTTAGTATAAATCTATTTTTCAAATTTTATAAAAACTGGTTTGCCTACTTCATATTTCTTTAGAAATTTAAGAAGATTTGAATGAGTACCTCCAACATTAAAAACATATTTCGCAATTTGGAAAGCCATAACCCACTCTTATTTGTAGGCCTTAGTCGCAATAAATCTCAATTGAATATGGCGCCTTATTTTGATATCTTTCACTAATTCGACAGACAAATTTCAAAAAACTGACAGGAAGATTACAAATCGAGACAGACAGATGACTTAATTTGTCTGCTATACAAATTCTCTCAATGAATAGATTCGGCATGTGATTTCATTGACTGCTCCCGTAGTTCATTAATACAATGATGTGTTGGGAGAGTCATATGAAAATGTAACATTTTGGGGATTTATTTTATGGTATTTCATCCAACATTATCTAACAAAGACTTCATGAAACTTCGGGCGTCATCCGTGGCAACGGAAATTGAGGAGGGTATCCCTCGGCAATCTCCGTTGGCACAAATGACGCCCGGACTTTGACAAATGAATCGAGATTCTAGATTCCGGATACCATCGCTAATTTACGTTGCCACGGGTGTCGCCCTGAGTTGCACGAACTGTAACAGTTTGGTATCTAATGATGGATGAAATACTTTAATTAATTAGTAAACTGTGCAGTTCAACTTCAAGAAATCAGAATTTACAAGAAATCAATTTCAATGACTAACATATTTGTTATTTTCAAATTTGATGAAAACTGTTTTGCCTATACTTTATATGAAGGAATGACATTGACCACCGCACTGAAGTTTGAAAAAAAAAAAAAAAAAAAAAAAAAAACACTCTCTCAACAAACAACAAATAGAATAAAATAAAGTATATGATAGATCTACCTAGCCAAAGAATGAACCCAAATTATCCTGAAAACTGCTTAATTTAGCTAAATCCCATCGTGAACCATTAGACGTCGCTGTGACATGTATAAAGCTATATTTGGAACAAAAAGGACAAATCCTTGGTGATTTTTAAAGGCCAACTGCCAAATAAAAGATGTTATATATTTTTGACCTTAGATAATCCGATATGAAATATTCCGTCTGTACAAAAGTACTAGATACTACCTAGTCAAAATATTCCATTCGGCCTTATCAAACTGATCATGCGCGGATCCAGGTATTTTTCCCGGGGGGGGGGGGGTCCGATCTTTAACCCCCTTTTCCGCCAAATTTCGGGGGGGGGGGGGGGGTCCATACATATACATGTCATACCATGAAGAAATAATATAACAATGGTTTGTCGTGGCACACAGGGACGAAGGACGCAGCTTATATGGGACATAACCAGCAATCTTTTTGATAACCCTTTTTTCGCCAAATTCCAGGGGGGGTCATGACCCCCTGACCCCCCCTCTGGATCCGCGCATGCTGATCTGAGTAGTCTCTTCGGTCATTCTCAGAAAATTGGTATAATTGCGAAGAAAAAATGTTGAAAAATGTTATCAATTGTTTTAATGTTATATTTTGAACTATCTATACTGCATATTTAAGACATTTTTAAATGTTGACAACCCCTCTAATATTATGTGATAATTATAAAAAACAGGACTTTGGAGCAGTTATGGAGATTAGAAAATTAAATTATACATTTACAAAAATAGTTATTATTCTAGAGAAAAAACCCATTTTGATCATCTGTTTTGCTGAAAATAAACCCAATTTAAATTTCTTTAAATTTATTGTAAAACTTCATCATTTGACTTTCATGCGTCAACATTTCATTGAGATCATAGGTTACACGCTTTGTCAATATGCGGTTAAATGTGATCGGTTGTACTTTTACGACAATAAAGTTACTCGAGTCAGCGTCTAGCATGTAATCAAAACGAAAGTAAACGGTTACTGTAAAACTGATTGTTGTTCTGCACATGAATAGTCTCGTCAATCTGTATCGGTTACTGGAATTGACCAAACGCCGACTGTCAATCAAAAACATCGATTAGCCAATGGACGATCAGAAAAATGTCATGCCCCAATTGTTCTTCGTTGCACGTGTTCTTGTATCGATCTATCGACTGACAATCAAAACAATCGATATGCCAATAGCAAAGAATTTTGTGCTAACAATAGACTATGTTTACTGTTATGTTTTGATAAACCGTCGGTGTTGTTGTAAAATCTCGTAACTACGGCTTGAATCAAGCCGCAGTTACGAGATTTTATAACAACACCTACAATATACTATTTTGTTTGTCCGAATTTACGTCACGATTAACCGAATAAAATCGTTCCCTATTAACGATCACATCCCCATTGTTTGTCTTAAATTCTATTTTGGGCGGAGCGATCTGTCGATTGGCGTTTGGTCAATTTGTTCCGCAGTTGAATCCAGCGAACGTAACGGTCTTAACGTCGTGAGCTTCCATGTACACGTGGTCGACCGATATTTGGGAGGTCGTCAGTTGTTCAGTTGGTTTGCATTTTGACCAAACAAAGTTACCGAGGAAAAAATTGTCAGACTGGAACCAGTCAATATTATTCTCGAAAACCATCAATCGATGTCGAATATTATGTCGAATATTATGTCGAATGAGTAATATATATAATATTGCTTGCAAAGTTACTTCATTTTGTATCTCCTCTTGATAATGTAGTTTATGTCATTGTTCCCACGTATGATTTTGTTAATATTTGTATTGCTTGCTATGAGGTGCAGTCACAATGCAGCATATGGAGCCAGCGTATGAGTAACGAATGGATTTTTGGGCATACGCTGGTATACGCTGAAATACGCTGGAAATACGTTAGGGATACGTTGTTATACGTTACTCATACGCTGTTGTACGTCGGTATACCCGCGCATGAATTTTACGCTCGTCGTATGCTCATGCGCTGAATACGCTAGATGTACGGTGGAAGAACGTTACTCATACAATGTACGTCGAGTACCAGCAATGCAAATGTGGAAGTTGGTGTGGTGCCACATTACAACGAAGAAGAAGAAGAAGAAGAAGAAGAAGAAGAAGAAGAAGAAGAAGAAGAAGAAGAAGAAGAAGAAGAAGAAGAAGAAGAAGAAGAAGAAGAAGAAGAAGAAGAAGAAGAAGAAGGAGAAGAAGAAGAAGAAGAAGAAGAATTGTGTGTGAATTTAGTCTTTATGCTCATAATCAATTTAAAGTTGCATTGAGAATGAAGATCAGATACTTCACAAAGTGCATGCACATCCCTCCAGAAACACATTTATAGTCCCTTTTGTTTACGCTCATCATACGTTAGTCTGACGTTCCCCACTCGTTTCTCATACGTTACCGGTACGCCGATGTACGCTACTCATAAGTCGGCATTCGCTATGAGTTCGCTACTCATACGTCTACGGTACGCTAGGACTTTTGTTTTTCTAACCATTGTTTGATCTTATGTTGACCTCATACGCAGAAAAGTTGTGCGTATAGATAATTTTTCGAAATATTTGATACGTATCTCATATACTGGTTGATACGCTGTATTGTGACTGCACCATAAACATTTGTGTTTTTGTTTGATGCTGAATAAAACACATCTTGCAATTCCACAGATTGAATAATAATCAATAATAATGGAACGTGTGTACATTATAGCATAGATAATATTGAAAAAAAGGAGAAACTGCTTGCAATCGGCAATTTCTTCTTATACCCAAACGTTTTTCAATATTTGGGGACGTCAAAACCCATTGTTTAGGAAAGGGTAAACTCCTTATTTTACACGGAACATTTTCACTGGTGTTGCACAACAATCAATTGTGAAATGCACTTATAGCATTCAATGGTGCAGATACACTTGACCATGTTGAATTGGGAAGCCATTTACGTAAGAGAAGAAAGAGCGGAGGCGCGTTCTTTTGAGCGAGATTTTTTTAAGATTTCTTAAGATGTTTTGGATAAAGCGTTTTTAAGACCGAGACTTTGACCGAGCTGTTCCGAATGCTCCATATTTATACAAATGACGTCATCATGACGCCATTTGTATAAAGTATGGAACATTCGGAACACCGCGGTCAAATCTCTTTTATATTGTGTGTACCGAGGGATTCCGCACGAAGTATAGGGTAATGGCGCCTCCCATTGAGGGTCTTAAAAAATCTTGCTCTAAAGAGCGCTTTATCCTAAATTATCTTTAGAAATCTCAAGCTATCTCAAGAAATCTCACTCTAAAGAACGCACCTCCGTTCTCCAACATTTTGCCGTAATATTTTCTTGATATATTACTAATACACGCAAAAACTATCTTTATTAACATCAATCTGGTTGTCTGTAGCACCTTTAACTAGAAACAGTCCAATACTTTGCCATTTGGCAATGTGTAAAGCGATTTCCCAAAATAATATCTCATTTTCTTCTTGGAAATTTTTTTTGTAAAACATTGATGCAAAAGAGATAAATGCTGACTCTCAGCTTTTTCACCTTTTGCCTTAATGCTTTCTGTGCAATATTTAACACGCATTCTAGCTTTGATAAAATCCATTTTGTTGTCTGTAACATTATTTTAATGTAACCACCCTAAGATTTCACCGTTTTGGAAATGTGTTGAAAGAAGTAACGTTGTCAGTTTGTAACATTTCGTCGCTTTTCAACAAAAACATCGTTTCTGCAGCTTAAAACAAGCTGAATATACGAGTCTTTAGTTAAAAAGTATCGATGTATAAGTCCCATGGGACCATCTTAAGATGTCGCATTTTATGAATGAATCTAATCTGATCTAATGGACCTTGGTTCCTTACATAACTCAAACGGCACTCCCTACTGCCAATAAATTCCCCATAGGAAGATTAGAT
The DNA here is from genome assembly GCA_963680895.1 of Fragum sueziense. Classification (NCBI taxonomy): domain Eukaryota; kingdom Metazoa; phylum Mollusca; class Bivalvia; order Cardiida; family Cardiidae; genus Fragum; species Fragum sueziense. Next base: position 17,557,015 of record OY804594.1, read on the forward strand.
ATGACAAACTGAATTACTGTTTTCCTATTTATATTTTATTATGCTATGAAATACTTCCCTTCCCTGTTGCGATTGATAGGCTATTTGTCATTGCTACTTGTAGCTATTTAAAATGGATTCTCATCAATTCTCCGAGCTATATAATATGCATAGATACATAATACGGAGATGCACGATTAAAAAAATCCTTAATTTTTCTGTGTTCAAAATTTCAGCATAGTTTAACCTTAATTGGAATACAACATAGATTAAGACCCATGGATACCATTGGATCTTGAAAATAGGAAACGTTTCCTGTTTACCGTGCCATAAGTTCGGGCAAATAAAATCTTTTCGTAGGAGATGTTATAAAATTGCGTAAAGTTCTACGGTTTGATTCAAGCCGTAGTTTTGAGATTTCATGGCAACACCGACGGTTTATCAAAACATTACTTTAAACCAGTCTATTTTTAGCACAAAATTCATTGTCATTTGACTTTATTTTGACGTCAATAACACCAGCAAAACAGTGACGCATTTCCACTTTCTCTGCTTCATACCTTTTTCATATCTGACACAAACAAAAATAATTGTAGAAGATTTTGTGCAACATTTGCGTCACGTTTTTCTTTTAATTTGTAACTAAACTTAACTGCAAGAAAATGTCTTATTAGACATTGGCTTCCAGGTTTAAAGTTCGTTCGTCAGTCTATCAATCCATTTGTCTGTCTGAATTACATGTATCTGTAAATTCAATAGATCTATTGTTTTGAAAAAAAAGTGAAATGAATATTTCGAAATTAACTACGTACGGTAATATTAGGCCGTGAACGCCAACTAAACACTAACTACAGTTGTCGCCACATCGTATGGCACGTGTTTATATTTTGTTTAACGTTCAATTACATTTGAACAAAATATAAACATTGTGCCACACGATGTGGCGACAACTGTAAAAGAAATGACATCGAATGGCAAATACAGTTTAGATAAGTCATATTTAGTAATATAAATTGGTGTGTTTTAACCCTTTCCTAAACGGCAAAAATTTGCGGTGATCGACCTAAAAAAATGCCACAAATGACGAAATGGAAGTTATTAAAGATAGAATTTGTGTAGAATATGGTAAAGAAAATATTGAGACAAAAGGAGAAACTGCTGGTTATCAGCAGTTTCTTCTTTTGTTTCAATGTTTTCCAAAGTCTTTTCTATCAGGGACGTCAAAACCAGGTCTTGTTTGGGAAAGGGTTAACGTGGCTTGGTGATAAAGATTTATACCATTTCGTAGCAAAGGAAGATACTGCTGATTTTTGATGTGTTCCGTCCTATCATGCTTTCCAAAACAAGACCTGATTTTGGCGTCTCTAATATAAAAAGACATGGGAAAACATTGACGTAAATTATAAATAAAGAAAATGCGGAATATGAGCATATTCTACTTTGCCTTAATATTTTATTTGAGCGCGGATCTGGAAAAAGGTCCCTTAAGGCTTTGGAGCCCAACATGTTTCAAGATCAGCCTGCGTATACACGCAGTCTGATCGTGAACCATGTTGGTCTCCAGTAGTCTCGTTGTGACTTGTAGCAACTGTAGGACAGCAGTATGAATCCCGGTCAGACTACACCTAAGCACAGTCTGATATTGAAACATGGCTGTCTTAAATGCTTTAAGGGACATTTTTTCCAGATCCTTGCCCATTTCCTTTATTGTACACAATTTCCTTCCGTATTGACATTGCTTTTGTGGTCAGCAGCAGTTTCCAATTTGGAACCGTCCATATTTTTGCCGTTTAGTTAACCCATTGCCAGACGACAAAATTTTGGACTGTTCCAAATTCAAATATAATTTCGTATTTAATGGTATTTTGGGACAGAAAACATTGTGGGAAATGAAGAAATTGCTTGTCACAAGCAATTTCTTCATTTTCCACAATGTTTTCTAAAGCTTTAATCTCAAAGGGCATCAAAAAGCGTCAGTATTTGGGAATGGGTTAAGGGTTAAAAGGAGTTGATTTTTGACAGTCGGATTATTTGGGTGTCTGCATTCTCTGTGAGTAAGGACCAGTCTGATAATAGATACAAACGGATTAAACTTTCTTTATGTAACTGGCATTATTTGTTACAACAGTCTCACAAGTACAAAACAAGTGCAAGTATAGTGCACAAATGTACTGACTCACAAAAGAAATTGTGGATTTTGTTCAATTATATAAGAAAAATAATATCATATGGGTTCGCAAGTTGCATTATTATAACGTACAGCAAACTTTTGTTAAAGGGTCCCATGTCAGATATTTTGGGGATCAGAACAGAGGTGCGTTCTTTAGAGCGAGATTTCTTGAGATATCTTGAGATTTCTTAAAGATATTTTGGGATAAAGCGTTCTTTAGAGCAACATTTTTAAGACGCCCAATGGGAGGCGCCATTACCCCATACTTCGTGCGGAACCCCTCGGTCAACTCTGTACAAACAATGTAAAAGAGATTTGACCGAGTTGTTCCGAACACTCTATAAATCATAAACAACGGTGTTCCGAATGCTCCATACTTTATACAAATGACGTCATGATGACGTCATTTGTATAAATATGGAGCATTCGGAACAGCTCGGTCAAAGTCTGGGTCTTAAAAACGCTTTATCCAAAACACGTTAAATCTCGCTCTAAAGAACGCGCCTCAGTATTGGGAAAGTCACAGTTTGCATCACTGTTGAGTACATTCTATGTTGTAGGGCAAAAAATTAAGTAATTTTAGTGCTAGTAGTTTTTTTTCTATTTTTCAAAGATTCATTTCCCATCCTGATACTTTATATTTATGCAGATAAGCAGAGTTAGATGAAAACTTAGAAGGACTAAACTTAAATGAACTTTATTCGAATTTTCATTGGAAAAAAAGGATATACTTATACAGATTGACCTAGCCGAACGGTATTTCTTAAAAACATTTTATGTTTATGTTCGATAACCTAGCATTTGTCCCTTTAAATAGTGGTCTTTCAATCAAATGTATGCCCAAGCCAGCAAACAGTTGATACATTTTGTTAATTACCGGTATGATGAGCCTACCACATAAAATACCGTTTGATTAAATCTAATTAAGGTAGTCTACCCCTAATGAGATTCGATCTACGTCGGAATTATTCGGGCGACGTCGAAAACATTCGGCGGTGGAACTGTCCACCGCCGAATGTTTACGACTGTGCCCGAATAAGTTCGGATACGTAACGACGACGCTCGAAAAAATCCAATGTTTCATGAATTTCGAAATGACTCCGTTTGTTGTGCACGAGAATGAACGGTGTTATTAAGCAGAGTTGAATACAATCGTTGAAAAACATTTCAAAATCGAAAGTAAAAACTGCTCTCGGCAGAATTTCACCATATTTCTATTATAACGAACAACAAACATACCAATTCTGTGATATTTCATTTTACTTTGTGCTTGCAAGTCATGTACATGTTGTATCGATATATCATAGGGCTATTTTTCTGGAGAATGGTTGGTAAACCCCTGTGTAAAAATTCAGAAGTTTTTACTTTCGATTTTGAAATATTTTTCAACGATTGTATTAAAATCCTGCAACTAATACAGTATATTCTCGTGCACAACAAACTTCGACCATTTCTTCATATTACAGCATCGCCGGATTTCTCAAAAACTCGCTTTAAAAGAAATAATTTCAGAAAATGTGTTTGTGGCCTACAAATTTTCACTATATGCAACTACCTCTTTTTGGAGCTAGTTTCTCCGTTTACCACCAGTGCAACTGTACACACACGGACGTTCGATGTTAACGCGCTATTCGCTAGAGTGTTTCGTTGTGCTGTGTTATTCCTAAGTGAAGTTGAAATATGTTTTTGTGGCAAAATTGTTATTAGATTTCCTGTTGTCTAGGAAAACATGTAAATTTGTTTAATTGAACCGAAAACAACGTGAAACGTTCATCCGAACATACAATGCTTCAGACAGGAGGCCCCCTAACTCCAAGAAAGAGTTCGCCTAGCGTTTTGGTGTGCACAGAAACATCATATCGGCACTTTGGGGACGATTTCAACAACCTGGAAACACCAGCAACTTGCAATATTTGTGACATACAGGTGTGACGTCATTCCGAAAAGTCAACCATGATTTGAATGAGTTATTGAAGATCAATCAAAATTTTTGTTGATCTTCAATAATTTTTTATCAGTTGATTTTTCAAAAATCAACCACAACCAGATTATTCCAGATTACCTCCTCTGTTTCAAACCGAATTCAAATTGGTCAAAGTATTAACAAAAATGTTGACGATTTTCTGAAATTTAAGTCACTTGATTATTAACCGTGATATACGATGGTAAAGACGAGACGAGATTGCCTCCCTTTTACTGTAACGATTTGACATATCGATATACACCATTTAACATGAATAGCGCTTTTTCATGATACGATCTTCTTCTTCTTCTTCTTCTTCTTCTTCTTCTTCTTCTTCTTCTTCTTCTTCTTCTTCTTCTTCTTCTTCTTCTTCTTCTTCTTCTTCTTCTTCTTCTTCTTCTTCTTCTTCTTCTTCTTCAAAAACTGCCACGTGATACAACAATAGCAGAAAATCTCCAATAATTTTGATAATACGGACCGATTTGAATTTGATTTGAAGTAGAGAATGTGGACATACGTGTACGTCAAACATTAGATAGGCGCGGTTGAGTTTTAAATCCAACGCGTAAATCCAACGCGTCAAGCTTATTCCTTGTATTTTCATCTTTAGTCTCATTTTCAACGTTTTTCATAACTTTTCTTTCTGTGTACAATGGACTTTGAAACCAAGGGCCAGTTTCAACAAAACATTTACTTAAGACGCACCATCGTATTTTTGACTTACCAACGTAAAGGACAAGATATATTCAATGCATTTACAGGTGAAAAAATTATATCATCTTGTATTTCTGATTTAAATTCATGTACAATTGAAAGGTGTTATCTAGATATCAGATAAGCCGAGTTTCCCGACCTCATCAATGGAAATCAAACGAAGTTATTTAAAAAAATGATTTAAATAAAGTTGAAAAATAAGAGAAATTGTCCTTTTTATGAAAAACTTCATTTCAATTATGAACCTTCTTGGTGTGCAACAAAACGGTTCAATATTATTTAAATTTTAACTGAACAAAAATTGAAAGCTTCAGGAAGAATTTCCGTAATGTCCTCATTTTGAGATTCATAAAAGACCGGATTTTTTCGGGCGCCGTCGTTACGTATCCGAACTTATTCGGGCGCGGTGTAAACATTCATCGGTAGAAAGTTCTACCGCCGAATGTCTTCGACGTCACCCGAATAATTCCGACGTTGCACGAATCTCATTGGGGGTTCACTACCATAAAGTGGAATAACGTTCCCTACGACTTAGGCACAACGAGTCTTAACTGTATTCATATTTTGCTTCATTGCAAAGGTGCGAACTGTATTCTACGCTACTCGTGTATTTCATTAGATCCCTTATCAAATTAAAACAATAAGCATAGTACAAATTAATAATCATCGATTATACAAATGAGTGATTTTAGACCCATAAATCATTAATTGACCCTTTCCCAAACAAGTCCCGCTTCTGAAGCCCCTTATTCAGAATTATTTGGTTAACTTTGAAGGAAAAGAAGAAAATCTTTCAATGTTTTTCGTACTTGAATTACCTATTTTCCTTCTAAGAATCGTGCATTTTGTCGTGTAATAGACATTTTACTTCACCCTTTGGACGCCATTCTGAATACTTGTTGTTTGGGAAAGGATTAAGCTATCAATGCTATCAGAGGATCGGACTTGCGGCTATGAACCGCAAATGCCCTCGTCTAATAAACGCCCCGACCTTTGGCTGGATTAAATCACTAAAACAATGGGGATTGGCAAGAGATGAATTGTTAAAATTCTCCGACCCTGTTTATTACCGATGAAATCTTAAACCTTCTCCCAAATAAAGTTTCGTTTTGACGCCCAAATCATAAATGAAGTGGGGAAACATTGAGACAAAAGAAGAACATGCTGATAATCAGCATTTTTTTTCGTTTAGCTTAAAATATCATTTTCTGTACTATATTGTAAAGAATCCCAGTCTTTGACAACAGCCATTTTGTCGTCTGTACCAACTTCCAAATTGGATCGTCTTATTTTCTTGACGTTTTTGAAAGGGTTTACGTTGGAATTCTGCTATGACGAGCTACTATCTGAATTATTTTTGTATTCTATCCTTACGGCAAAAATCTAGGCTAGCCTTATTTAAAAACTGTTGCAGATAACAAAATTGGTGTTTGAATTCGAATATTTGAAGCAAAGAAGACCGGAAAATGCCAGGGATTGGTTGAAGTTGTAATGATCTGTTAAAATCAGCTGATAAAAAGCAAAGGACGTTCGACCAAAATATTGGTTAGTTGTCTATAACTTTTTTATCAGCTGAGTTTAAACGATCTGCCACATTCATCTAATACCTGACATATTTCCGTCTCCTATTTTTCAAACCAAAATATTTATGAGTCAAGTATTAACAAATTTATTTACGATTTTCTGAAAAAGTTATGTCAAAAGATTTCTCGCCGCAAAATCACTGAAACAATGACGCCTGACAACAGATGAGCCTTAAATACTCTCTGAACCTATTTACTACCGATGGTATCTTTATTATTAGAGTTTTGTTGTATTTGCTTTATTTATTTGTAAAATCTACTGATAAAAAGTTATTGCAGATCAAACAAAATCTTGGTGGATATTCAATAACTTTATTATCAGAAGATTTGCTCCAAAACATACTTTACAAGTTAGAGTTAAATCAGATTTATCTCTTTCATTATATCGCATGAGTGTCCCTACAATGAGAAACAATAAAATAAAATCAAAGTGCTGTCAGCACTGTATATTGGGCATCACTGAGAAATTGATATTGTGACAAAAGGACAATATGCTGATTTGCAAAATTGTCCCATTCTCTATTCGATGTTTTTAAGCATTTTCTATGAAGCGAGTAAAAAGGCGTCATCGTTTGGAAAATGGTTAATTAATGTGTAGGCAAACGTACATAGGTGATAAAAAAGTTGAATGTACACTCTCGAGGTGAATCCAAAATGTGAGGCTGTTTGGGAAAAAGGAAAATGTTAGACTTTACCGGATTTTACATTAAATCAACATGTTGGATTATTTCTTAGGCCGCGGCCTTAGCGCAGTTGGTAGCGCATCTGACCCTCATACGAGAGGTCCCGGGTTCGATACCCGGCCGCGGCTAATACCCTTTCTGACAAAATTGTCACCCACCAATGGGTTTGAAATCGTTAACCTAAGTGGGCGAGCAGCTGGAGGCTCGGTAAGGGTGTTGTGGTAGTACTGGTTTGAGAAACAACAGGAATCCATGGGTAGGTGCTCCAGCCGCCGCGATATGACCCTGGTAGTTGAAAACGGCGTAAAACCCCAATAAAACTCAAAATTGGATTATTTCTTATTCTTAGCTAATTAGAATAATACCAAGTACGGACCCATTGTAGAGGCTAAGCCTAACTGGTTTCTGATCTGCAAACTTATTTCGATTAAATAGAATGCGCTTGTTCATTGGTCCAAATGATCAGTCTAAGAACAGTATATGAGGTTAAAATGTTAAAATTCTAGAAAACGGCAAATTTAAGATGATGATCTTACTTTGATCAAAATATTTTAAAATCACAGTGTCTAAACTCTATAGGCTAGCCTCTAACCATTCGTCCTTTTCCAAACAAGACATTGTTATGAAGCAAATAATATGAAACATACAAAGATAACCGGAATTTTTCTCCTCTATCCCAATATTTTCTGTGCTTCATTGTATATGACTCTTTCTAATTTGAAAAACTCTAAGATATTGTCGTTTGGAAGAGCCTTCAACACAAGAGTTGAAAAAAAACAACAAAACAATAAAGATAAAGTGAATGCAGATTCCTTAACCCATTACCACACAACGACTCTTTTTGACTCCTCACAAGATAATGCCATGGGAAAACATTGTGGAAAATGAAGAAATTGCTTGTGACAAGCAATTTCTTCATTTCCCACAATGTTTTCTACCCAAAAATACCAAAACATTTTAAATTTCATGCACTTAAAATTGTCGTCTGCATCTTCTTTGAATTTGTACTAGTCCAAATTTTTGCCGTTTGGTAATGGGTTGACCAATTATCAGTCGCCGATTTCAAGCAAATAGATCGTTACATTGTTTGGTCTTTCTAGGAAGAAAATATTGTGGAAAATGAAGAACTTGCTTGTCACAACAATTTCTTCATTTTCTACCATGTTTTCCAAACACATATATTTCATGGGAACCTACAGGGGTCAGAATATAGGAATGGGTAAAGCGCACACATTGTATCTAGGGAATGGGTTAAGGGTACACAGTTGTAGTAGGTCAACCAGTGACCCAGTTAAACACCTGTTGACCAGTGCTTTCACTGGTAGGCTAAATGACCGTAGAAAAAATCAGAGCAGTAATATTTTAACTACATGGAATTTATCTTAGAGTTACACTATTTTGCTTTCAAGCTCTTTACTCAACCGAAAAGATTGTAAAAACGCTGAAAATTCTAACAGGTATTCAATCTAAGCGAAAATTTCATCAAATGTAATTATTAACCCCCTCCTTATTTGTCGCAGAAGTGAAAAAGATGAATAACATTGAAGATAGTGAATGATAAAGGACGTTTCTGTGGTGTTTGGAATAACGTAGTTTGGCTTGAACACATAGCTCAGTGGGTTAGAGTTAGAATGTAGTGTCTGGAGTGATGTCTGGAGTGAAAAACTGGTTATAATATATTGGGCTATGCCCAATATAATAAAAGAAGGGTGTGTGTGATTAAACAACAATGACAAAAGATTCTTTAATAAACTTGTCGATATTAAATACCACGCCCTTGATCTATTATTGATAATGAACTGTAGTACAATTGATATCAATTGTTGAACTAAAGCATGCGTAAATTAAGTGATTAGGCTTACACATAATGTTTTTCCTAAACCTTATTTCAATTAAAAGCATAAATTCCCAAAAAGGTACAATCCGTTCGAACTATCTGTGCAGCAATCCTGTCTTACCTATAAGAAATTCTGAGCAGCAAGTGTTTCGGCATCGGGTTCGACGTTGTGTTAAAATGTCAGAGACGTGACTTAAGATATTTGCAAAACTTTATAAAATGCTGCATTGGTAATAAATTTGTCATGTCCATACTGTATGAACCCTTTCCTAAATCACAGAAATGTAGTCGTTACTGCGCAGCTTTATGCGCATACCCCAAGTAACGAAATAAAGCTCTTTCGTGAGCTAGTCCGCTTCAGATGGACACAAAATACGACATCTTCAAAAGTTTAATGTCTAAAGCTGGTAATAAGAGAGAAAATATATGAAAGCAGTCGAACAATTTCGGACAGAGCGGCAAAAAGTAAACCAAATGTATTTATAATAACCAAGAAAAAACTTGGTTCGATACATTTTTCTTTTTTCTTCTTTTTTTTGTAGGTATGAAAAAGCACTATGTTTATAAAACAAGAGGGCCAAGATGGCCCTGGATCGCTCACCTGATAGAAGTTTGAAACTTTCTCCATGCAGAACAAGACCCATCTTTTACATGACCTAGGTATCTCTAAGACAAGAACACGAAACTTAAGATGCGAGATTATGATCCAGCTGAAAACAGCATTCTTAATCTTTAATGATCAATATTTGTGGCTGTTAAAGTGAAAACCAAGTTGATAAAAAAACATCAATTTTGTCATAATCCAGGACACATAACTCTGTTCTGATAAAGATACTATCTATCTATCTATCTATCTATCTATCTATCTATCTATCTATCTATCTATCTATCTATCTATCTATCTATCTATCTATCTATCTATCTATCTATCTATCTATCTATCTATCTATCTATCTATCTATCTATCTATCTATCTATCTATCTATCTATCTATCTATCTATCTATCTATCTATCTATCTATCTATCTATCTATCTATCTATCTATCTATCTATCTATCTATCTATCTATCTATCTATCTATCTATCTATCTATCTATCTATCTATCTATCTATCTATCTATCTATCTATCTATCTATCTATCTATCTATCTATCTATCTATCTATCTATCTATCTATCTATCTATCTATCTATCTATCTATCTATCTATCTATCTATCTATCTATCTATCTATCTATCTATCTATCTATCTATCTATCTATCTATCTATCTATCTATCTATCTATCTATCTATCTATCTATCTATCTATCTATCTATCTATCTATCTATCTATCTATCTATCTATCTATCTATCTATCTATCTATCTATCTATCTATCTATCTATCTATCTATCTATCTATCTATCTATCTATCTATCTATCTATCTATCTATCTATCTATCTATCTATCTATCTATCTATCTATCTATCTATCTATCTATCTATCTATCTATCTATCTATCTATCTATCTATCTATCTATCTATCTATCTATCTATCTATCTATCTATCTATCTATCTATCTATCTATCTATCTATCTATCTATCTATCTATCTATCTATCTATCTATCTATCTATCTATCTATCTATCTATCTATCTATCTATCTATCTATCTATCTATCTATCTATCTATCTATCTATCTATCTATCTATCTATCTATCTATCTATCTATCTATCTATCTATCTATCTATCTATCTATCTATCTATCTATCTATCTATCTATCTATCTATCTATCTATCTATCTATCTATCTATCTATCTATCTATCTATCTATCTATCTATCTATCTATCTATCTATCTATCTATCTATCTATCTATCTATCTATCTATCTATCTATCTATCTATCTATCTATCTATCTATCTATCTATCTATCTATCTATCTATCTATCTATCTATCTATCTATCTATCTATCTATCTATCTATCTATCTATCTATCTATCTATCTATCTATCTATCTATCTATCTATCTATCTATCTATCTATCTATCTATCTATCTATCTATCTATCTATCTATCTATCTATCTATCTATCTATCTATCTATCTATCTATCTATCTATCTATCTATCTATCTATCTATCTATCTATCTATCTATACTGCCCAACTCCCCTTTCGGGTATTACTGGCAGGGTATCTCTAAGACCTTTATACACCAACCTTATGTCCTAGTTGTTTTTTTGATTGGTCAATATTTATTGCTGTTTGAGTGAAATTAAAAACGAAATTGGCAATATTGTCACCATCAAGGGCACACAACTCTGGCTTTTTTAGTCCGATCAATATGAAAAATGAAATCATATGAGATCTCATGGTCACCAACATTGTGGCCAAGTTAAGTCTTGATTGGTCAATATTTGTGTTTTTTGAAGTGAAAATATAGTTGAAAATGACAATTTTGTGAAATTCAAGGGCCAATAACTCTGTTTTTTCTGGTCCAATCAAGCTGATAATTTAATTCATTCAGCAGCTTATAGTTAGCAACATTGTTGACATTTTTTTTGTCTTGATTGGTCAATAAATGTAGATGCTAAAGTGTAAACAAAGTCGAAAACGGCAAATTTGTCAAATTCAAGGGCACATAACTCCGGACTTCCTTCTTCGATGACACTGAAAATCAACCTCATTCATTATTGTATGGTTACCAACATTCTAGCCAAGTTTTGTCTTGATTGGTCAATATTTGTAGATGCTAGAGTGGTAACAAAGTCGAAACTAGCTATTTTTGATATCCAAGGGCCCATAACTCCGAACTTCCTGATCTGATCTGACCCAAAATCAAACTCGTCCAAGAGCTTATTGTCATACATGTTTAGACCAAGTTTTGTCAAGATTGGTCAATATTTGTAGATGCTAGAGTGATAACAATGTCAAAACTAGCGATTTTTGATATTCAAGGGCGCATAACTCCGGACTTCTTGATCCGATCTGACCCAAAATTAAACTCATCCAAGAACTTATTGTCATACATGTTTTGACCAAGTTTGGTCAAGATTGGTCAATATTTGTAGATGCTAGAGTGGTAACAAAGTCAAAACTAGCTATTTTTGATATTCAAGGGCGCATAACTCCGAACTTCCTGATCCGATCTGACCCAAAATCAAACTCATCCAAGAACTTATGGTTATACATGTTTTGACCACGTTTGGTTAAGATTGGTCAATATTTGTAGATGCTAGAGTGGTAACAAACTCAAAACTAGCTATTTTTTGATATTCAAGGGCGCATAACTCCGGACTTCCTGATCCGATCTGACTCAAAATCGAACTCATCCGAGAACTTATGGTCATACATGTTTTGACCAAGTTTGGTTAAGATTGGTCAATATTTGTAGGTGCTAGAGTGGTAACAACAAAATGTGAACAGACGGACAGACGGACAGACGGACAGACAGACAGACAGACAGACGGACGCCGACGGACAAAAAGTGACCACAATAGCTCACCTTGAGCACTTCGTGCTCAGGTGAGCTAAAAAAAACAACAACAACAACAACAACAACAACGGACAACAACAACAACAACAACAAAGAACCCAAACAAACACCCCCCCCCCCAAAAAAAAAAAAAACAAAAACACCAAACAAACAAACAAACAAACAAACAAACAAACAAACAAAAATCAATATTTTTTTTCAATTGGCTTTGTGACCTATAGTTTTGAAGTCATTTTTACTGCTCATACGGTATCACACCAAAACGGCCCAATGGCAAAACGGCCCAAGAGCAAAACGGCCCTACTTTGGTCAAAACGGCCCAAAGTAGTTTTCCAACTTGGTCAAAACGGCCCAAAAAATGAATAAATATTAAAACATCTAGGATGGTCGTATGTTTGTAATAATGAGCTCTTTCAGTCGGACCCCGAATCTTATATGTTTATTTCTTCTCTGGGCTTGGTGCCCCTGGGAGTAAAAACATTGAGGCAAAGGACGAAAATTATGATAATTACCATCTTCTCCTTATGCATCAATATTTTCTGTGCTGTATTGTACACAATTCTATCTGTAAAATTTTGCCTTTTTTGTCTGCAACAGCTTTCAAGTTAGATTCTCCATTATACATTTTGTCATATGGGAAAGGATTAATCTTTGGTTAAAGATGACAAAAAATATTGTATCTAATTTTGACGCATTGTAAGGCGTAAATGGTCATTTGTTGAACATCATTAAATACATTTCTGTACTTAACATGTTGAATATTTGTCAAATAGAGTACAAATAACTCCATCAATTGCAAAGTGCTTCTACGATTTCCGATTGAAATAGGACCATTTTGCACGAAGTTACTTTCCTATTTTTGCCTTTAAAATCAGAAAGCTTTCATGTTTTCTGTTACCATATTTGCATCGGTAAAATGACATTATACCCAGGAACCTTTCGTATAAAATAATTAGTCCTATCTAGTAAACACCCGTTCTCCTTCGCAGTTATTTCCCCTGAATCAGGACTGGAGTTCTGCTGTCACGAACATTACTATCAGAATTTTAGCTATTTTGATCTGCTTTTAGTTAGGTATTATTTTGAAGAAGTAAGCAGATCAAAATAGCTAAGATTTTGATAGTAATGTTCGTTTGGTGTTACATGTGAACTGGAATAGTAATAATGATAATAAAAATTCAGAAACAAATATTTTGTAAATACCCTTTTCAGGGACAATGCTCCAGTTTTACGGAACACTAGGTCCTTACTGTAGAAACTTTTAATGTTTCGCACCTTATATGTTTCGCTACCAGATGTTCAACAATATGACATGTCTTTTAATAATATTCACCATTTTTTGACTGTTAGAATGTATTTGTAATGTGAATCTGTTTTTCTCAAGATGGAAATCGATAATTTAGAGCAAGACAGTTGTACGTGTGTTTCAACTTACCACTGATTTGAGTCATTTTATTCATTTTTAAATGAAAAAAAAAATGCTTTGATTCACTTCTAAGTTTGATGAGCTATACATTTTCTTCTTGGATTATTATCAGGACATATTGCTCAATACATTGAGAGAGTTTTATCAAATTCTATTATAATATTATAGAACTTCAAATATTTTACAAAAAGTGCATATTTTGACATAAAACGCGTCTACTGTGTAAATCTAATTAAGGGGGAATGCTCCAGTTTTTCGGAACACTCGGTCTTTACTGTAGTAAATTAAATGTTTCGCACCAATATGTTTCGCTACCATATTTTCAATAATATAATACATCATTACAATTTACCATTTTCGACGGTAAAAGTGTATTTTTTATGCGAAACTGATTTCCCCAAGATGGAAATCGATTATTAGAGGAAGACAGTCGTAAGTGTGTATGCAGTTACCACTGTTTTGCGTCATTTTATTCACGTGTAGCTGATAAAAATTGCTGTAATTCACAAATAAGTGCGCTGACCTATACATTTTCTTTTTGAATTATTACCAGGACATGTTGCTTAATACAATGAGGGAGTTTTATGAAATTCTATTATGTAGAACTTGAAATATTTCCAAAAATATGCAAATTTTGACATAAAACACTCCAGCTTCGTTGATCTAACCGAACACGTGAACATGCTGTTTTATACATTTACGCGTTTATAGTAGCACATATTTTGGGTTTTCTGTTCTTATTTTATGTAAGACGTTACTTTAAATCCATTTTCGGGACTAAACGATGAATATACAGTACTTTATTAGCATTTTAGTTACCTTGGACAGGTGCAAGAAATTGTGCACTTTTTCGCTGTAGGGGTATGTGATACGAATGCCTATAAAACTCAAACAAGATCGCTGACCATCCATTTTTATTTTATTTTTCAATTGGTAATAACATGTAATTTCAACATACAAAATATAAATAAATTCTATTATTGGGAAAAAATTTAGGAAACTGGAGCATTCCCCCTTAAACGTGTGTATTATGCTGTTTTATACTTTAACGCATCCTTAACATCACAAGTTTTAGGTTGTCTGTTTTTGGTAAAAGTTTAACATTAATTTAAAATTGTTTTCGAGATTAAGTTAAAGTAATTTTGCATTTTCTTTGTATTTTCGTGACCCTTGCAAGGGACAAAAATTGTCCTTTTATGACCTGTATGGGTAGCTTATACTATACGATTGCCAATAAAATCCAAACAAAATTGATTATCCATTATTACTTTTTTTTTCAGCTGGTAATAACTCGTATTTTCAACAGAAAAAAATGTAATTAACCCTTTCCCAAACAAGACCTGGTTTTGACGTCCCTAATAGAAAAGGCTTGGGAAAACATTGAAACAAAAGAAGAAACTGCTGATAACCAGCAGTTTCTCCTTTTGTCTCAATATTTTCTATGCCATATTTTACACAAATCCTTTCTTTAATAACATCCATTTTGTCATTTGTGGAAGTTTTTGAAGTGGATCACCCTAAAATTTTGTCGTTTGGGAAAGGGTTAAATTCTGTTATTGACAAAAGAAATACATGTAGTTATACTAAAGCATTGTCCCTAAACGATAATCCGTTCGTCACTACTTTGCCGACTCCGTGAGCGACATCCGAAGCTCCACCATATTGGCACAAATCACATGATCATACCACCATCACGTGATTTTCGCTATGGCAGGGATTATGTACTACTGACGGAATCCATGTTTGGAGGTTGGTTAACACCAAGTCAGAATAAGCGCGTTGTTAGTTTGATTGGATGCTTAATTGTTTATTGGTTGATTGATTGAAAGCGATTTGTACCTATATTATGTGATATCATAAAGGCTGGAGCGCCTAGTCACGTATGCCTTCCATTTTTAGCATGAATACTACCACAACATATAATTCTAGCATGTTGGTGTTAATCTTACGTATGTCCGATTAAGCTAGTCCATCCCCAATGAGATTCGTGCGACGCCGGAATTATTCGGGCGACGTCGAAAAAATTCGGCGGTGGAACTTTCCACCCTAAACTGAAAGGTTTTATTTGAAATTTGGACATATTGTTTACATATAATGTGTCATTAATACTGGTCTATAAAATATCTCAAAACCCACAAGAATTATCTTAACTGGACACACAAAATGTTACTTTGAAAGTCGCAAAAATTGACATACGAGGTTTTGCATTTATATATGCGAAACATTTTATCCCTTTCAAACATCCATTCTACCAACTGCAATATCATTCTATTTGGACTGACTGACACCTGTCTATTAACGGTTCTGTGTATTCGTGATAAGCCTATGATGCTTATCGGTAAAAGGTGCGACCTTTACATTTTTAACTCTTTCCCAAACTAATCGTTTGCAACGCATTAAAAAGATACACACGATAAAAAAAATTCTGACAAAATAGAATACCTATAAATGTAGTCATCTAAATCATTTAACATTATCATTTAACCCTTTCCCCAACAAGACCTGGTTTTGACGTCCCTTATCAAACAGGCTTGGGGAAACATCGAGACAAAAGAAGAAACTGCTGATAACCAGCAGTTTCTCCTTTTGTCTCAATATTTTCCATGCTATATTGTACACAAATTCTATCTTAAACAAGGTCCATTCGTCCTCTGCAGCAGCTTTTGAAATGGCATTTTTCAAAATTTGCTGTTTGGGAAAGGGTTAAACGAGATAACACGTCAAAGATATCACCCTGTATCATACTCACATTGTAGTGCCCGTTATTGCATCATGGCTTTCTACAATGCAGGCCCGTAGGAACAGTAGGGTGGGGGGGCAAAGTTTGCCCAAGATGCCGAATTTTCCTTATTTAACACTGAAAATGTACGGAAAATCCAATTTTGCCCTCCCAATATTCAGACACTGGAGCTTAAAATGACATTTCAGATTTTTTTGTCATAAATTTTACTTTTATTTTTATCTGAAAGAGCATATTTCCTTATGAAAATTCTGAAAATTTCAAACCAAAATATTGCGCCGTTTACGAGAAATCTATATTTTTGTGTTAGAATTGAACAAATTGTTGTGGACAACAGTTCGGATTTATATGCAATTTATCGATTATGTCTCAACTTTTAATGCGTGTTTCTCGCTCATTGGCAACAACTTAAAAAAACTAATATTATTTATACTCATTAGAATAACCAATCTTGGCATCAAGACATACTTTAAAAAATAGAAATTGGAATGAAATGTCCCTTTAAGTCCACCCAATATCAAATGGATTCATAAGGGCCTGCAATGAAAAGTAAATATAAAACATAGGAAAGAAATTATCAGACTGGTATCTAAGATAAGGAAAGAGGTCGTCATTTACTTAACATTTTCCCAAACAAGACCTGGTATTGGCGTCCCTTATAGAAAAGACTTGGGAAAACTTTAAGACAAAAGAAGAAATTGCAGATTACTAGCAATTTCTTCTTTTTGTATCAGTTTTATGTTCTGTATTGCACGGCAGTCTTGTCTTTTTTGATAAATATTTTGTCGTCTGCTGCAGTTTTCTAATTTGACGATTTCAAATTTTGTTGATTTGGAAAAGAGTAATGTACTTTGGTATGCGTTATTTGAAGGTTTGGAATTTTAGTCATAGCTCTGATAAAAAAAATTCTAGGAAAGTTTAAAAAATAAATTTCGAAAACTTGAAATGTGTCGTTTGAGAAAGTGACAATTTTCTTAGAATATATTGAATGCCATTAACAACGACCCACAGAAATATATGACTTAAAATCATCAATTATTACATTGCCTAGTATCAAGACTGTTAGAATTGCATTTTTACTCAAACTGCAGATTGGCATTTAACCACCAAAAGTCATAGTTCACGTGTTGCGTCGGACATTATGCTAAGCTCGAGTCATTTAATTACGGTGGTGCGTTAATTGTGACCCTGACTATAGTTTAGATTCTAGTAGTAGGAGTCGGTATTCGAACCATTCCTTCTTGATTAGCACCTAAATCAGACTGAACGGACGTTTACACGCGCATTTGACACTTGTGTTACTAAATATAGATTTTACGAGGTCGTACGCGAGGCAAACGCGCATTTTGTCATGCATTCCGGGCATTATAGCGAACATTCCGGGCATTTCGCGCATAAAAACAAGGTGAATTGGGTACATATAGTAACAGATGAGTTATTTATAGTTTTATGTGTTTATTTCGTTCCTTGATAAGCTATTTTTATGTCACTCTAAAAGCTCCTGAGATACAACGAATAAAGTATAATAAGATAATTATTTCATATAACTTAAAGTATTCGCACACTAATGAACTTCAAAAATCATCGGCAAATGTCGACATATGTCGACATTTTCCGTATTTTCTTTCAAATATTTTTTCCAAAGGAAATTATTTGTGTTAGTATAATTAAATACATTTGTACCAATATTTTACAGTTTTAAAGATAAAATGTTGAAAAAAAATAACCTCTTAAGGGGGAATGCTCCAGTTTTTCGGAATACTCGGTCATTACTGTAGTAAATTAAATGTTTCGCACCAATATGTTTCGCTACCATATTTTCAATAATATAACACATCATTACAGATTTTCAAGAGCATTTTGTTGCTATGCATTCCGACTTTTGCATTTTTTCCAATATTATTGTTGCCACAATATGTCAAGAGTAATTTCTATAGTAGTATATTTAATAAGCTCTTGCTTGGTGCATAAATTATAGATGTTTCTGGAAAATGTCACTTTTTATTCAGTTTTGAGCATCTGTTACTCAGTGCACGAAAAGCAAACTCACTCTGCTCCAAATCCAGTGGTTTCTTCAAACATTCGAGCCAAAGTGTTTGTAAGTGCAAAACGAAAGTGGGAAGCACCGAAAAAAACTTTCGCTTGAATGTTTGAAGAAACCACGGGATTCGGAGCAAAGTGAGTTAGAGCCGGGAATAGCCGTCTCAAAGGCGCGTTCCGTGCACTTTATCTCATCAAAATCAATAGAGTATAAGCTGAGAAATTAAACAAAACATACCTTGAAGCAGACGATTTTTCCGTGTGGACGCTTTCTAAAAGTCACGTGGGTTACCCACCGTGGTAATGTACGTCTAAACAAAAAAATCACATCGTATCAACTTAAAACAATAATAAGTCAAGATAGAAGCGTTTTTAAGACCGAGATTCTGACCGAGATGTTCCGCATGCTCCGTACTTTATACTTATGACATCATCAAACAGAATTGTGGAGCATTTGGAACAACTCGGTCAATTCTCTCTCATATTGCTTCTACAGATTTTAACGGAGAGGTCTCGCAAGAAGTATAGAGCGAAGGCTTTAAAATGTTGTCCTAAAGATATCAAATATGTAAGAAACCTCAAGATATCTTAAAAAATCTCGATCTAATAAAGAATGTTTTCTATTTCAAGAAAAAAAAATGGCCCCAGTTCTTGTAAATTTTCTTGAGCGTTAACATAGCCTTTAAAGTATGCATCTTCGTTTAACTTGATTCTTGTCGCTTGTTGAAGGTGGTCTACCCATTCTGAGATTCGCAAGACGTCAGAATTATTTGGGCGCAGCCGAAAACACTCGGCGGTGGAACTTTCCACCGCCGAATGCTTACGACCGCGTCCAAATAAATTCGGATACGCAACGACGCCGTTTGAAAAAAGCCGGTGTTTTATGAATACCAAAAGGGTCACATTACGGGTATTCTAATTAACCCATTACATGTACCAAACTTAGATGTCTCCAAATTCAAAGATGATGCAAACGATAATTTCAAGTAGATCTAAATTAAATTTACATTCTTAACTTTTGAAGTGTAGAAAAAATTGTATGAGATGAAGAACATGCTTCAATAGGGGTAAATATATGGGGCAATCGGTTAATTAAATACTGTATATTTGTCCGAGATCTGTCATACAACAGCTTTGAAGTGCCTTCTTTGGGCACATGTATGACGTGGCGATTTCTTTTTTTATATGTCATGCTGTCTCAAAATTCTACACTGCCAAATTTTTATAAGCGACCACTTCTAAATTTGATTTTATGAAATAGGTTGAGATCTAACAAAATGATATCCTATTGTTCTAGATATATATCTGGACATATATTTGTTTCAACAGATTCTGATTCTGATCAAAATGTGTTTTATTCTAATGCAGCCTTTTAGATAAACTATGGTAGGACTAACTAAAATAAACAGTCTTGATCCCTGTTATACTGTACAAGAGCTGTAGATAAGAGGGGGTGAAGACATTTTAAAAATCTCTTTTATTTTAAATCCAAACCCTATGTTGTGGGTACTCATTTGAATTGTCTCGATGAGACGATTCCAATGAGTATCCACAACATAGGGTTTTATGAACATTTCGCGAAATATTTCATTTTGAAAAGTCATCGTCCACTTTTATACGTAGCTCTGCTGCACTATTGCAATGCCGATCCGTTGACATGATAGCTGCAAATGCCACGAAATGATTTATGTCCCTTTTTCAGATTCCAGTTTGAAAAAATATATAACAATTTGATTTGTTCAAAAGAGTGACCTTGAAAGTGATTATAGAAAAACGAATATTATTTATTAAGGGACAATGCTCCAGATTCTTTAGACGAGTATATTTTTAACTGTTCAGCGGTCAATGTTTATCGTATGGACATTTTTGTAAACGCCATTTTCGGTATAGGGACAAGTCAAAATATTTTTAAATTTATTATTGGTGAACACATACATGTTCACCGTCTTTGAACATGTAAGTGTCCACCTATGAGTAATTTTAAGATGTTTGAACTAGTGCCAATGCCGAAACTGGCGTTTGCAAAAATTTCCGTACAATAAACATTGACCGACGAACAGTTAGAAATATGCTCGTCTAAAGAATCTGGAGCATTGTTCTTTAAATGAATCTTGTCTAGTAACAAACAAGAAACGTTCAGAAAAAAGACTGGTCCAAATTCAAAAATGTTGCTAACAAACAACAATAACAGCAGCAACAACAACCAAAACATCGGAGTAAAAATGTACAGTTTTTATCTGTCTGTGTAAAAACATAGTGAGAAATGAAGAAATTGTTTGCTACAAGCAAATTTTATCATTTTCTTCAATGTTTTATAAAGCAAGTAGGTATTCAAAATGCGTCATTGTGTGGGAATGGGTGAATACAAAAACAAAGTGGACTCTAGGAAATTTTGGTGAGTATACTTGATAATAAGGTATTTGATCCCATCCTTATGACAAATGCCTGTCGAAAGTTTTTATAACGCCCTTTTTGTAACCTTAGAATGAGATACAATTTCATATTTTTCTTTCATTAAGTCCACAAAGGCTTTCTATTAGTTTTGCATAACTTAAATCGCATCGCGTTTTTGTTCAAAGTTAACCCTGACAGAAAATTGTTGTTTTAGACAAAATTGCTGTTTTAAGATAAAATTCAAGTCAGATTGGGATTAAGTATACGCAAAAACTCCTAGATGGACTCTTGTGCATCATTTTATTATGTTTATTTTTTCTTTTGCATTTAGTGTCACCCCTCAACAAAATGGGCTTATTAATCCATTATCACACAGTGACTCTTTTTAACTCCCCTCAAGAAAATGGCTATGGAAAACAGTGTGGAAAATGAAGAAATTGCTTGTGACAAGCAATTTCTTCATTTACCACAATGTTTTCTTCCCCTAAGACCAAAAAATGTAAACTTTCATATACATTAAAGTTGTCGTCTGTGTGATCTTTGAATTTGGAACAGCCCAAAATTTGTTGTTTGGTAATGGGTTAAATATGCTCGTATTCCACAACAAGAAATGCTGCCGTGTCGTAGTACTACAAAGTAAGTGTTCCGGTCAAAATTGATTTATCTTTTGTTGCTATGATTCTGTGTCTGTGGAAAAGACAGCTGCACGAAATATGGTTCTGCACACTGGCAGACCATCAATGCACTGCGAGAATGTGTTTTAAGAATCTTTTCAGGACCTGCTATTTTTCCGGTCGCGACCTTTCATTGGTGGTATGTGACATGCAGTCTCCAATGGATGTGCAAAATTGCTTTGTGGTTGTGTTCAAGGTTGCATAGACAAAAATATTTTAGTGATCTTGATACCACTTTCTTGGAAATAAATAAAAAGCCAGTGAATTATCTATCGAGCAGACTAGATAGGATCTCATCGAACTTTTTTAGTGAGCTACATGCTGCAAAATGGGCATATTTTACAATACGAGGGTTGTTTGATAAGGAGAGAGCCTCACATAGAAAGGTTTGAATTGTAACTGTCAAGCGATTTTATTTTTCAACGCACTTTTGCCAGCGATGTTTTAAGGCCTCAATGCCACTTTTGTAGAACTCCTTCTCCTGATCGTTCAGAAAGGCCTCCACTGCATGTATGACGTCATCCTTTGACTGAAAGTAGGTACCAGCAATAGCCCTTTTCAACTGTGGAAACAGGTGAAAGTCTGATGGAGCAAGATCAGGTGAATAAGGCGGGCGTTCTACTAGTTAAAACCCAGTCATTGATGGCAGCCATGGCAATGTCAGATTTGTGAACAGGGGCATTGTCATGGTGGAACAGTACACTTTTGCTGAGTTTTCCACGGCGTTTGAGCTTGATGGTTTCCCTTAGTTGCCTTAAAATTGATGCATGATACTGTCCATTAACTGTTCGGCCCTTTATTCATGGGCTTTATTGACCATTTCTGGTGTTGCAACGGTAACAGGCCTTCCAGGGCGACCATCGTCCTCAAGACTCTGCCTATCACGCTTGAACTCCCCTACCCATCGCTTTACTGTAGCATACGAAGGGGCATCACCCATAGTGTTGAACCATATCTGCATGGATGGCCTTCGAAGTTAGACCCTTTGTGTACAGATATTGAATCACTGCTCTTTCAACAACCTTGTCCATTTTGCTAAAGAGACTTGCCCGTTTTACTTTAGAGTGCTACCTCTTCAATATGAACTAACCAAATGACACCAGTTTTCGGCTGCACACCTTTATATAGCCACAGAATACAGGGGCTGAAAATGGACATACCTGCTAGACCCCTTCTATGAGAGGCTCAATACTTACTTATCAACCCTCGTATCTCCATTTGCGACCATCTTTGGCTATTGAAAATTGTGGGCGTTGCCCAAGATTGCCAATCTGGCAACAAAGCCAAAGCCTTGTTCGAAGAAGGCTTTAACTCCCTATGGGCACGGCAGGGAAATCACGTGACACATCAATTGCAGAAAGTCTGCGATAAACCTTCTGTTAATACGTGACCGATGTATTAGAAAGATGCTGTATAGTAGATTCTACGCGAAATAACATTCAGATGCGCGCAACGCATTGATTGTTTATATCGCGTAGATATTACTACACAGATTCTATGTGACTTAGTGTTCGCTAGCGGTTCATTGAAGACGGGGGCGTGGCTATGTACAGACGTCACGTAAACTTGCCGACAGTCTCGTTTATGCGAAATATAATGGCTAAATCTTAAAATATACTGCAATTTCATTGGTCCAAAAAGTGGGTCGAACACTAATTTAAATTGGTGCTTAGCATAGAAGCAACTGATACGCTCTGCATTGGCTGGATGTGGTAGATCGTTTAACAATAAGCTAATAAAAACTTATTGACGGCCAAGTAAAATGTTCTATCGCAGATTTACCACGACCAGTAAATTCTGACACTTTCCACATTCTTTACTCTAAAATAATTTAATATTAGTTGATTTCATTAAAATCCGAGCGTTTTGATTGGCTAATTTTTTTTTCATAACTCCATGAAAAAAAAAATTGACAATGACGGAACTTCTTTCGGAGTCAACAATATGGATAAATGGATGTGCCCTGTGCTAATCGGCATATTACGTTCGTTTTGAGTAGTAAAGTGCAAGTTTTCTCAATCAATCTTACTCTTATATAGATTTTCTAGTTGAAACAAACTCAATTTCAAAGACTTATTACTTAAAACGCACTTGAGAGGATGGAAAATAACGTTACGACGACTGAATTCGCTGTAAACAACGTTGCAGTTACGCGCGCTTTTTATGACGTCATTTAAAGTTTTCGTCACGGAAATGCACGTGCGTAAGATCTAAATACCTTGGCAGCGGCCAGATATCACACATCTGTCCGCTTCTTTGAACATAGTCCGGATGATACCTCATTTTTTCTAGTTGCAAATATTACTATTTATGGTAATAAAATGTATTACTAAATTATAAGGAATGAATGCAATTTCATTTTTTTCATGCAGGTATGAAAAATAAAATCTAATCACACTTTTGTATGAACCGCTTCGCGGATTCATACAGTGTGATAAGATTTTATTTTTCATACCTGCATGAAAAAAATAAAATTGCATTCATTCCTTAACTAAATTCAAATTTATCTCATATTAATAAATTGATTGGTGGTTTTCTTGAAATACTGTACCACGTGACTCTCACCGTGATGGGAATTGCAGAAATATTCCTGCATTCCCAAAACAAAGAAAGAATTAAATTCCCAAAAGAAAAGATGCTGCAGACGAAGTTGACTAAAAACGAATATAAAAAGGAACAGACGAAATTGGAGCAAAAGATTGCTCGTTATCAACATTCTTCTTTTGCCACATTTCTATTTTTATTTCTATTTTTGACATTAAAACAAAAATAGTTTCTGAAAAAAATGAAGTTGAAATCAACAAAGTGGACATTCACGATTCATTCAACTGCACGATCATGCCGTTTTAGCGGTTCATTGAAGACGGGGGCGTGGCTATGTACAGACGTCACGTAAACTTGCCGACAGTCTCGTTTATGCGAAATATAATGGCTAAATCTTAAAATATACTGCAATTTCATTGGTCCAAAAAGTGGGTCGAACACTAATTTAAATTGGTGCTTAGCATAGAAGCAACTGATACGCTCTGCATTGGCTGGATGTGGTAGATCGTTTAACAATAAGCTAATAAAAACTTATTGACGGCCAAGTAAAATGTTCTATCGCAGATTTACCACGACCAGTAAATTCTGACACTTTCCACATTCTTTACTCTAAAATAATTTAATATTAGTTGATTTCATTAAAATCCGAGCGTTTTGATTGGCTAATTTTTTTTTCATAACTCCATGAAAAAAAAAAATTGACAATGACGGAACTTCTTTCGGAGTCAACAATATGGATAAATGGATGTGCCCTGTGCTAATCGGCATATTACGTTCGTTTTGAGTAGTAAAGTGCAAGTTTTCTCAATCAATCTTACTCTTATATAGATTTTCTAGTTGAAACAAACTCAATTTCAAAGACTTATTACTTAAAACGCACTTGAGAGGATGGAAAATAACGTTACGACGACTGAATTCGCTGTAAACAACGTTGCAGTTACGCGCGCTTTTTATGACGTCATTTAAAGTTTTCGTCACGGAAATGCACGTGCGTAAGATCTAAATACCTTGGCAGCGGCCAGATATCACACATCTGTCCGCTTCTTTGAACATAGTCCGGATGATACCTCATTTTTTCTAGTTGCAAATATTACTATTTATGGTAATAAAATGTATTACTAAATTATAAGGAATGAATGCAATTTCATTTTTTTCATGCAGGTATGAAAAATAAAATCTAATCACACTTTTGTATGAACCGCTTCGCGGATTCATACAGTGTGATAAGATTTTATTTTTCATACCTGCATGAAAAAAATAAAATTGCATTCATTCCTTAACTAAATTCAAATTTATCTCATATTAATAAATTGATTGGTGGTTTTCTTGAAATACTGTACCACGTGACTCTCACCGTGATGGGAATTGCAGAAATATTCCTGCATTCCCAAAACAAAGAAAGAATTAAATTCCCAAAAGAAAAGATGCTGCAGACGAAGTTGACTAAAAACGAATATAAAAAGGAACAGACGAAATTGGAGCAAAAGATTGCTCGTTATCAACATTCTTCTTTTGCCACATTTCTATTTTTATTTCTATTTTTGACATTAAAACAAAAATAGTTTCTGAAAAAAATGAAGTTGAAATCAACAAAGTGGACATTCACGATTCATTCAACTGCACGATCATGCCGTTTTAGCGGTTCATTGAAGACGGGGGCGTGGCTATGTACAGACGTCACGTAAACTTGCCGACAGTCTCGTTTATGCGAAATATAATGGCTAAATCTTAAAATATACTGCAATTTCATTGGTCCAAAAAGTGGGTCGAACACTAATTTAAATTGGTGCTTAGCATAGAAGCAACTGATACGCTCTGCATTGGCTGGATGTGGTAGATCGTTTAACAATAAGCTAATAAAAACTTATTGACGGCCAAGTAAAATGTTCTATCGCAGATTTACCACGACCAGTAAATTCTGACACTTTCCACATTCTTTACTCTAAAATAATTTAATATTAGTTGATTTCATTAAAATCCGAGCGTTTTGATTGGCTAATTTTTTTTTCATAACTCCATGAAAAAAAAAAATTGACAATGACGGAACTTCTTTCGGAGTCAACAATATGGATAAATGGATGTGCCCTGTGCTAATCGGCATATTACGTTCGTTTTGAGTAGTAAAGTGCAAGTTTTCTCAATCAATCTTACTCTTATATAGATTTTCTAGTTGAAACAAACTCAATTTCAAAGACTTATTACTTAAAACGCACTTGAGAGGATGGAAAATAACGTTACGACGACTGAATTCGCTGTAAACAACGTTGCAGTTACGCGCGCTTTTTATGACGTCATTTAAAGTTTTCG
This sequence comes from Fragum sueziense, assembly GCA_963680895.1. Classification (NCBI taxonomy): domain Eukaryota; kingdom Metazoa; phylum Mollusca; class Bivalvia; order Cardiida; family Cardiidae; genus Fragum; species Fragum sueziense. The sequence goes on from OY804594.1 coordinate 17,583,549, forward strand.
TCACGGAAATGCACGTGCGTAAGATCTAAATACCTTGGCAGCGGCCAGATATCACACATCTGTCCGCTTCTTTGAACATAGTCCGGATGATACCTCATTTTTTCTAGTTGCAAATATTACTATTTATGGTAATAAAATGTATTACTAAATTATAAGGAATGAATGCAATTTCATTTTTTTCATGCAGGTATGAAAAATAAAATCTAATCACACTTTTGTATGAACCGCTTCGCGGATTCATACAGTGTGATAAGATTTTATTTTTCATACCTGCATGAAAAAAATAAAATTGCATTCATTCCTTAACTAAATTCAAATTTATCTCATATTAATAAATTGATTGGTGGTTTTCTTGAAATACTGTACCACGTGACTCTCACCGTGATGGGAATTGCAGAAATATTCCTGCATTCCCAAAACAAAGAAAGAATTAAATTCCCAAAAGAAAAGATGCTGCAGACGAAGTTGACTAAAAACGAATATAAAAAGGAACAGACGAAATTGGAGCAAAAGATTGCTCGTTATCAACATTCTTCTTTTGCCACATTTCTATTTTTATTTCTATTTTTGACATTAAAACAAAAATAGTTTCTGAAAAAAATGAAGTTGAAATCAACAAAGTGGACATTCACGATTCATTCAACTGCACGATCATGCCGTTTTTCATATGGGCCGACAATTATACAAAACAGACGTATAATTAATAAGCAGAATTTGATACGTTTGTAAAAGGCGTATATCGCTTACATCTGACTGACAAATTATGTCAACAGAGTTTTTGATAACTGCAATGATATTGCTATTCTTTAATCCCCGGATTATGGAGACCAGGGGTGGGACATTTGTCAAAAAATTAATTAGTTTATCTTGTCAAAGGAATGCGTCGTAAATCTACCAAAATAACACACTTACCAAACTCAAGATTTCTCCCAAGTAGAAGGTGCTGTCGGTTAAGAATTCTTCCCAACTAATTAAAGTTTACAGACCCTGAAAAAATCTACACTTTCTAGCCATACGAAATGCATCAACATTCACACACTTGTAAATACACTTCACATAAGTTGATTCACCGTGCCAGATTTCAAGATTATGCTTCAAGAAGAAAATGATTCACAAATATTATTTTACTCTATATTCATATGCAAGGGAGGTAATTTTTAACATTTTTGTCAAATATTTTCATAAGTATGCATTAATTCTTATATTTGCTTATATTTGTTTATATTAAATACAAATTTTGTATTTGAAATGGAAATGTAACACAGTTTACGAATTATTTGCACTAAGTCTTTTCAAATTTCGCTTCTGGCTCTTTGGTGCTTTTGAGGGGTCGGATACCTTAATCCTTTCATTTTAGAGTAGGCCTAACTCCGAAGATCGAGGCTGATGCAGATGACAAAAAGGTAACAAAATGAAAAGGAGGCCGATTTGTGTACAATATAACTCGGAAAATATTGATACAGTAGGAGAAAATGCTGGTCATCAGCATTTTCTCATTTTGTATCAATGTTTTCCTAGATCGATTTTATCAGCCTAGGTAGGACATACCCAAATTTACTGTAGTAAATTGAATGTTTCGTACCAATATGTTTCGCTACCATATTTTAAATAATATAACACATCATTACAATTTACCATTTTCGACGGTAAAAGTGTATTTATTATTCGAAACTGATTTCCTCAAGATGGAAATCGATTATTTAGAGCAAGACAGTCGTAAGTGTGTATGCAGTTACCACTGTTTTGAGTTTTATTCATGTGTAGCTGATAAAAATTGCTGTAATTCATTAACAAGTGCGCTGACCTATACATTTTCTTTTTGAATTATTACCATTTCTACTTTTGACTTTCGACTTTTTGAAAATGGAAGCCCTGAAGGGTCATTTTGCATTTTGAGTTTTTACTCTCTACAAGGCGTGTATGCAAAGTCGAAAGTCAAAAGTAGAGAGTCAAAACTCAAAATGCAAAATGACCCTTCAGGGCTTCCATTTTCAAAAAGTCGAAAGTCAAAAGTAGAGAGTCAAAACTCAAAATGCAAAAATGACCCTTCAGGGCTTCCATTTTCAAAAAGTCGAAAGTCAAAAGTAGAAAGTCAAAACTCAAAATGCAAAAATGACCCTTCAGGGCTTCCATTTTCAAAAAGTCGAAGGTCAAAAGTAGAAAGTCAAAACTCAAAATGCAAAAATGACCCAGTGCTTCCATTTTCAAAAAGTCGAAAGTCAAAAGTAGAAAGTCAAAATTCAAAATGCAAAATGACCCTCCAGGGCTTCCATAGGAAAGGGCTCAGTAAGACGGAGTACATGCAACAAACCGCATGAAAATTGACGCAGAAATAAGAAAGTTATTGCACAAATTCTTACCTGAAGCGTTGATAATTTGGCCGTAGTCGTTACCATTTCGCTTTCTGGTCGGTTGGGACAATATTTTGGAAAAAGTATCATGAGTTATCATGAGTTATCTAATATGTCATACATCCGATGAAAGAGCTCGATAAGGCGGGGTACATGCAGCAAACCGCTTGAAAATTGATACAGAAATAACAGAGTTATTGCAAAATGTCTTACCTGAAGCGAGGCGAGTTGGCATCAAATTTTGTGCAAAAAATAGACTGAGTTTACCGTTATGTTTTGATAAACCGTCGGTGTTGTTATAACATCTCGTAACTACGGTTTGATTCAAGCCGTAGTTACGAAATTTTATAACAACACCAACGAAATACTATTTATTTGTCCGAAATTACGTCACGGTTTATTTGATAGAATCGTTCCCTATTGTCGGTAGTCGTTATCCATCCCATCATGCACAATCCCCACCGTGATTATTGGGAAAAAATTTAGGAAACTGGAGCATTCCCCCATTTTTTCTCCTTTTGTCTCAATATTTTCTATGCCATATTTTACACAAATCCTATCTTTAAGGAATACGACCCATCATTAACTCTAAATAATTCGTGTAATGTCGGATGTTTCCGCAACAACGGAAATAATAGACCATGTTCGGATTTACGGAGATATTTTAAAACATTTTTTGTAAAGAGACTTCTACATTAGATTTGAATTTGTACGAACAGTTTCTACAACGAATCCCAGCCGATGAATTTATAAAAACGTCAAATGAAACAACAAAAGACGAAAAAATCAAAATATTTTGGCATTTAGAATGACCTCCCTTTGCAACAACAACAACTTCAGCGCACCAAGTGGTCTCCCCTGAATCAGAATTACGTACCTCTGACGTAATATGTCACTGTTTGGAGGTTGATTCGCACCATAAATATTTCGTTCCATAACTGGTCACTTTGTTTACCGTAATTTGGGCTTTTTCTTTGGGAAAAAGATAAGCTTGACCTTTGCCATTTCTTTCTGTTTAACCCTTTTCCAAACAACTAGACACAAGATAAGACCAACTGATGATTTCTCTACGCTAGGTTTGCGTGAAAAAAGAAACCATTGAGAGAAAAGAAGCAAATACTGATACAAGCAGTTGTATTCATTTTCTCTGTAGAATTTCTATTTGATTATATATTTTTGTGTTTCTGTCTCGTCTTTTCCATCTCTTTAGCTACTAATAAGGCAGCAAACATGATTCAATATGACATCAGAAAACTGATATTCAAAAGTTGCTTGTTCACCTAACCCTTTCCCAAACAAGACCTAGTTTTGGCAGAGATCTATCTTTTTACAACATTCCTGGCTTTATTTTTTTCAAAATGTTTCTTGTGATGATAATACCGTCCTCAACTCACACCCAGACACACAAATTTCTGGGGGGCATTTTAACAATTTTCGTCATAGACATGTTTGGCTAACGATTTACATGCAGATATTATGTACTTGTAACATTTTTATTTCTACCATTGTTAAAGAATTGAAACTTTGCACACATGCTTGTGGTCAGACATGTATATATTCCTTATTAAGGATAAAGATTGGGTAAAGATTCATTACCCTTTCAAATTTCTACTTGTGTAGACTTTTTATTCTTTTCATCCTATAAAATTTCACAATCCAACACTTTTTCGTTGAGCAATCCTGTCCACTGACAACTCTTGTTTTATAAACATTTTGTTTATATATATGTTTTTTTCATAGTAACATTTTTTATTATATAAATATTCCAATACAAACAATAAAAAACTGTAAAATTCGTATGGAACAATTTATTTAGGTATAATGAACAAAGAGTGCCATTTTCCTTAAGAAATTGGGCGGTGGTAAAAAAGGGGGTGTATTAGTCAAAGTGATTTTTTTAAATTTGTGTACGGCGAAACTGTTTAATTTTTACTTTATTTGAAAGAATAAACACTTAGGAAAATTATGATCTTCCTTTTGTGCCATGCATTTTGATATATCATTGGAATTAATGTTAGTTAAAATTGACTATTGTTTCAGATTCGTCCGAAAAGCCTGTCAAAAGTATGGTAGCCATGTATTACAAAGCAAAAGAAAATATTTTGTTGCTGGTTATTGTTTATTTACTTGTTAGTCCATTGTTGGGAATAATATAAACTATTGATTAGATGCAAACACTTGTGTTTATTGCTTTTAATCATGCAGTTTTTGTGTTTAAAAGCTCACTTGGGGTGTTTGGCATTTCATGATTTTGTATGACCCTGATGCAAGATATAAAATTATCAAAATTTCACTAACGAAACGATCAAAGTTGATAAAAATTGGCAATTAGATGCGGGATACCATGCTGATTTTAAATATATATAGTTACTTATGTATCTTTATGATTCTATTGATGGGTCGTATACCTTAATAACATCCATTTTGTCATTTGTGGCAGTTTTCGAAGTTAATCACCCTAAAATTTTGTCGTTTGGGAAAGGGTTAAGCCTTCAATTTCGGGTAGAAAAGCTCATAAACTACCCCGACGTGTTGGATAAACTACCTTAACGTATCAACTGACATTTACTGTCATTTAATGTTTAACCTCCTTTAATTAACATTTACCCCTTTTTAACTGGCAAGCTTTGATTTTGATTTCCATAAGATTCATGTGTTTTCAAAACATTTTGGAGAATACAGAAATTGCTTGTGACAAGCAATTTCTTCCTTTCCCACAATGTTTTCTAACTCCAAAAGACCCCCACACGAGAAAATTTATTCACATTAAATTGTCGCCTGCAACATCTTTGTATTTGGACTAGTCAAAGATGCTACCGTCTTTTAATGGATTAAGAACAAAAGCGCATTAATTTTTTAAAGTTTTGCCGTCAGGGACGTCAAAACCAGAACTTGTTCGGGAAAGGGTTAAGCATTTTTTTCTATAAAGCTTAATAAATTGATACTTTGATAAATAGATTATATATTCAAAGTTTTTGTAACATTTAAAGAGATAAAATCGTTTTCAACAAATATTATTAGCGCATAAAATTCTGCAAGACTACCTCGCTATCTGATCATCGTCTACACCTTATTTTACTACAATCTGAGAAAAGGGAGCTAAGTGACATTTAATTTTTGATATTCATAAAACATCGAATTTTTTCGAGTGGCGTCGTTGCGTATCCAAATTTATTCGGGCGTGGTCGCAAACATTCGGCGGTGGAAAGTTCCACCGCCTAATGTTTTCGATGTCGCCCGAATAATTCTGTCGTCGCGCGAATCTCATTAGGGGCGGACTACCTTTAACAAGACATTGTTTTGCTGTCCCAAGAACAATAAGCTTTAATTTGAATTCGGCTTGAAGCAGAGAAGGTGAGAAAATGAGATTGCCTAGCTGAATTCGAAGAATTCGAAAAATCATCTGATAAAAAAAGGAATTGATGACCAACCAAAATTTTGGTTGTTCGTCAATAACGATTCAATCAGGTGATTTCTTTTAAAAATCCTTCGAATTCAGCTAATGTCTACCGCATGCGGTTAATTTCTGGAATTTTCTAACTTTCTCTGCTTCAAACTAAATTCAAAACAGTTTTGTATTAACACAATCATTGACAATATTCTGAAATCGTTGCGTCACGTGATTTCTGAAATCGTGGCATCACGTGATTTCCTGCAGTCTTTACAAATGCAAGCAGTATAGATGCTTGTTAATTTCATCCTTGAATCTTCTTAGTCAATAGTTGATCTGGATCCACGTTGGTCTGAAATATTGCATCTGCGCTAGGCTCCAAGGTTGAACCCACCTACGTTTGTATTCACCCTTGGCGGATTTAGTCCGATTTTCTTGAAATCACGAAGCGCCGCCTAGCGGTTGTTCTGCTGGTTGTTAACGTCATTAACGCGCGTTGTCTTTCGCGTCATACGTCATGTGGATTATGTAAAAGTTAGCTGCTTTTTTGGTCGAATTGTCGAAACTAAAATAATTTGTCGATTAAAGTTAGGGAATTCCTGTCTATCGCAGTGAAATTCTTAGGAAAATCGCCCATCTTCGCGTTTTTGAGTTGCAAATGCAATGCTTTTTCCCGCCCGTTGTCATAATTTGGTTACTCATAACAAATGTATCAGTCGACAATCTGATTGGTTCCAGCGAGACCTCGCTGGAACCAATGAAAACGCTTTCCAGGAGACCAGGAAAATCGGACTAAATACGCCAAGGGTGAATACAGAAACGACGTTACGTCGTAGATGTCACCCTTGGCTTGCGAAGATGGAAATATTGTAACGGTCCCTTTTTTCCTGATCTCAGCTGATTTTTTCCCGCTATTTGAAATTATGGATTTTTTTTATTTCTGCAATCGTAATAAAATGACATTGCAAAATGATAAAATGTCGTTTGGTGAATAAAAAGTCGTAACTACAGCTTGCTCCAGCTGTAGTTACGGCTTTTTATTCACCAAACGTCAAAATCGTATCCTGATTTATATAGCGGAGGAATACATAAATTGTGACGAAGCCTGTGAGAGATGGTATAATTTACGCGTAAAGAAGTAGATCTCTTTACTGATAAAATCGCGTTTTATGACAAAAATGTTAAAAAATTCAATGTATTTCATTCCATGCATAACATTGGATTTGTGTATTAGCTATCTAGTCCTAAAAGTTATACAGTGCTAAAATTTAGATACGTCAAAATGAGGTAACATAAATTCACGTAGGCCTACATGAAATTCGAAGTCTAGCTTTCTTCAAAAACCTTGTAAATGCAGCTTGTTTTAAGCTGCATTTACGAGGTTTTTGAAGGAAACCAACGATATTCATTACTTTAACAATTATGATTGTGCATGTTTGTAAACATAATGGATAAAGAAGAAATTGCTCAAATGATAAAATATATTATTTTCCCTGAATGACAACATTTTTTGACATGAACTACTTCAAATTAAGTGTAGGCCTATGTGGTGACCATTTTCAAGGATTTAAGCCGTTAGGAACCTTTGAAGGTGAAGTGGCATCATACTGATATAGCCGTGGTAGTGTCCACTACGGCTTTTTGACTGAGATGAAAACTGAAATACAAATCTTTATAAATACTTTAAAGGGGCTCATTCTATGTTTTTATTCTTCCGAACTGTTCGGGAACTCATATTTGTGCATGGAAAAACAATTAGCAATGCATAAAAACCTCAATCTCGGCGAAAAAACATCTTTCCTTTGCTATAGATCAATCCTTTACAAGCGTGTTTACACATTCTATTTTTACTCCAAAACAAGACAAGGTAAATGTCAACGAGACACACCTCCGCGATATTAACACACCGTACAACCGGCTGTGTCGATGACTGTGTCCTTATTTGCGAGGAATACGTGAAAAGGTTTATTTTGTACAAGCACTGAACATTTATTTATCAACTATAGAATACCAAAGATCCTTTCGTTTATTTATAAAAGTAAATTCATTTGACCTACCATGCACATGACATCAGATGCCAAATCTGTCTTCGCTGACTTTCTACGCAGCCGGTTGTACGGTGTGTTAAATCTCGCTGAGCACAGATGACGTATCTCTGACGTAATTGATTTTTGAAGGTTGGGCATATGTAGCCGTTACAAAACAAAAACAAGGACGACCAGCATGTTATTAATTGACTTGGATTTTAATACTTAATAAAGCTCGTGGAGTGCTAACAATGGACATAAATGATCTACCCCTCCAGATTGGTAATTTCATACGTTATTTCCGGTTTGTAATTATTGTGCCATTTGCATTTTCGACAGCCTAGCTCGTCCCCCTTTAAGTAACTTCGGTGACGCCAAAACGAAGATTTTATGGGAAAATCAAATAACAATCGAGGAAAACGATTACCTTTAGCATGTTTTTTTCTACTTTCATGTCAACATTTTCCAAAGTCTCAGCTGTCTTCTAGGATCTTGATAACCTTTTCCCAAACAAGACCTGGGATTGACGTCCCGTTTAGGAAAAGGTTTTGGAAACATTGGAATAAAAGAAGTAAGTGCATTTTCAGCATCTTCTTCTTGTATTATATCTTCTGTGGTAATTACAATGCATGCAAGCCATACCTTATCAATACGTATTACATCGTCTAAAACAGTTCAATAGGCTTCGATTTTCCGTGTGAACAAATACGTCATCGTCACGCCTCACTGGTCTAAAAATAGATTGGGAATCCCTTATCGTACAAAAATGGCTGTGAATCTCGCGAAGATTTTCCACCTTCAACTTGCCGGAGATAACATTCTAAGAGCTTGATTGCTGTAATCATTTGTTGAGAAACATTCTAATTCCGAGTTGAGAAGGTTGCTGCACTGTCGTGTACATTTTAAGATCGGTAACTATGAAATAAGCAGTTGACAAGTAATGTTTACACATACGGACATGTCCTGACTTCATCGTGCCGCTCGTGCGTGCTCGCTTACCCTTTCCAAAACGACATAATGTCATGTTGGTCTAAATTGAAAAAAGTATGCAGACGATAAAACGGATGTGAATATCTTTAGTGTTTTATCTCGGAGAAAATATTGAGGCAAAAGAAGGATGATCATGAATATCCAAAGAAGTTATTCACACCCATTTTGTCTGCTGTGCATGCCTTTTCGATTTTGTCGACCATCATTTTCTTCTTTTGCCTCAATGTTTTCCCAAGAATTTTCTGTTGGGGACGTCAAAACCGGTCTTGTTTGGGAAAGGGTTAATATAGAAAAAACTAGAATTTGTCGCTGAATGTGATTTGATACCCCATAGGCTTTCACTACAACAATGGGCAATCTAACTCACAAAATAAGCAAGATATAGTTATGTTCCTTGTACGTTGCACTTCTCCTTGGTGAGATCTATCTACCAGAGAAGTTTCATGATCATAGCTACTTTACTTTCAGACTTTTCGATGTTTTTTTCTGGTTAAACTGCTGAGGAATCTCAAGAAAAAACGTTTGTCATTTCTGGTCTGACACCGTATCTGGAAGCAATGTTGCATGTTGCATATGCGCAATGTTTCGTAGTTTTAGTTCCCGCCTGCATTATCTATGATCGACTAATATCGCGCTTGAAAATAATATTTATTTGCTAACACGGTTACGAAAAATTGTCCGATTCATTGACCGATAAACAAAATATTAGACTGGTACCCGGCAAACGTTGTTGGGGTATTCCCATCGGAAATCTATTTTTAGCACACGAACGCGGGAAAACTGTTCGCTATTATTAGATCATCCCAAAATTGTGTCGTTTGGGAAAGGTTTGATTCAAAATAATGACTGCTAAAATACTAAAATCAGATTTGATTCACCGCAAAAGTCAAAATAAAATCAGTAACCTTTAAATAGTGAAACAATAAAATAGGAAACAATGAAATCTTATTAAATCGTGTCATTTCCTAGTGACAATAAAAAGTAAAAAAATGCTTCTTGTGTCAATTTACCCTACCCTCTTTGTCAGCCGTTTTCCAAAAAATAAATCCTCATCAGGTTTTTATACATACAAATAAAATATATTATGTAACCCTATCTATTTACAGAATCTAAAGAAAATATATTTTTGAGCCCTTGCTACAGTCCATCCTTTAATTCTTAAACCACTCCCTCCTATGAGAAAAATAGAAACACCAATTTCTTGTTTTTTTACTTACAAAAAACGTTTCCTTCTTAGTGCCGGAAATAACAGCAACAAGAACAGCAGCAGCAGCAGCAGCAACAACAACAAAATCAACAAGCAAACAAACGCCCCCTCCAAAAAACCCCAACAAAACCTCCACCACAAATAACAAACAAGCAAACAAATATACAAAACAAACGAAAAACAGCAATAACACAATATTTTCTTAAAAAAAAATAAGCCAAGATCTGGAAAAAGGTCCTTTAAGGCTTTTGAGCCGAATATAGTTCTGGATCAGCCTGCGTATACACATAGTCTGATCCAGAACCACTTCGTTCTCCCACAGCTTCTTCGTGGCCTTTAGCAACAGTAGAGGACTGGAGTAGCATTGATCCTGGTCAGACTGCACTTGGGCAGATAGTAGCCTTCATACATGGCTGTCTCAAATGCTATAAGGGACCTTTTTCCAGATCTTGGCTCATTTATATGTTCTAGATGGTGACAGGCATGCCACGTGAAATTCAAAATGCCAGGCACCTAGATTATATCGGCTTTTTGGAGAAACAAAATAACGGCAATGAATTTTGTGCTAAAAATAGACTAGAATTACCTTTATGTTCGGATAAACCGTCGGTGTTGTGATACAATCTCGTAACTACGGCTTGAATCAATCCGTAGTTTCGAGATTTTATAACAACACCCACGATATACCGTTGTTTGTCCGAAATGACGACACTGTTTACTAGATGAAATCATTCCCTATTTGCAATATCCCCTGAAAAATGTAATGAGTAGGCGGATTCACGTGGTCACATATAGCTATTGAAATGCAAAGGACAATTTGCATTGGCCATGTGTCACGTGCGCATTACCTATAATGGACAAATTTCCAATAAGACCCCCCCCCCCCCCCCCACACACACACACACACACACACACAACAGCCTCCGGAAGTCGTCCTTAGAGGCAAGAGGCGAATTTTTAAACCGGGAACGACTGACTGTAAATCCAATAAAATTACCATCTTACCGGCTTATAACGAATGCATTCAATTTCATAGTTTTTGTTTAACTTAAAACTTCGCTTTATCGCTGTATATTGAATGCACGTGCGTTGTCATTGATTTCTCTGCATTTTTTGGGAGCCTCGTTTTGATAATGTCGATTTGTTACTATTTTTAGTAACAATTCACATGTATACAATGATAATTTCCAATAAACCCATTGTTTGCCTCCGGAAGTAAATTCGAGTCTTCTCTGATGAAAATTCGCTCTTTGATATTTGGATGTCGCTATTTACAACAGAACGCTGACCCATTCAAAAACAAAATTTCCGACACAGCGACATAACTTATTATCGAGCGAATTTTCATCAGAGAAGAAACGGATTACCGGAATTGTTCTGCGGGTACGGACTAAAACATAAATGAAAGGGGTCTAATTACTACTTTTTTCTAATTTCTAATCATGCGTATGAAGGCAGCGCGTAATAATCACAAACTGCATGAAAAAAATTTTTTTTTGCATGAATTTTTGTCTATCCTCTGGTCGGTTCGGATGAATTTTTTGAAAAGTACAAAAAAGTTTTCTTATAAGTCATACGTCTGAGGACAGAGCTCAGTATGGCAGGGTACATGCAAAAAATACTTGAAAACTGATGCAGAAATAATGAGGTTATTGCATAATTTCTTACATAAAGAGGGGCTAACGTGATCCATCCCATGATGCACAATCCCCTCCGTGCTATGGAGGGTTTCGATGCTGTATGCAACAGACTACGAATTCAACGTGTTATAAATTATCTATCAGAAAAAGTTACGAGTCATCATAACTTTATCTCATTTGTAACCTAAATTCTAAAACGACCGTAAAGATACTTATCAATTAAGAGTTCAAGGTATTTAAAAACTGATTAGGTGGGTGCCGGTCGCCGCATGGTGTCGGAAAAACCAAATCCGTCGCCTTATTTGGCATTTATACGTTTTTAATAACCTATTATTGATGAGATGGGATAAAACGAACATTCTCTCATAAACCACGTGAGCCCTTTCCCAAAACAAGACAGGGGTTTGGCGTCTCTTTGAAGAAAAAGCTTGGGAAAATTTTGAGACAAAAGAAGAAAATGCTGATACTCAGCGTTTTCTTCTTTTGTCTCAATATTTTCTATGCTACATTTCACACAAATCTTATCTTTATCAACATCCATTTTGTCTTCTACGGTATCTTTCAAGTTGGACTATCCTAAAAGTTTGCAGTTTGGGGAAGAGTTAAACGTGTAAAAAGGCTCATATACTTTGTAGTAGCCTTTTTACGCCCTTTGTGTGGCCTAGAGCCTTCTAATTAAAATTAGGGTTAAATAACTGATGCATCGGAGAAACGACATTCACCACCATTGAACTCTCGTGATTATCTTATTATGAAATATCTTAACATTTTGGAAGACCGCAAAAATTTTAAACGATCTTCAAAATGATAAGATGTTAACGTTTTATTTTTTTTGTGGCTACACGTCACAGGTATGGGCTGAATACGTCATTTGATTTTGTTAAAGACACATTACATTCCCATTTTATATTTGAAAAAGTATGTCTTTATGCCAAAATTTGTTATTGTGATGCGTATAAATGCTACCAATTTTTCAAGGTGTTGCTAATAAGCGAAATACACGCCTTTAAAGCTACTATTTCCCAGATTTGGACCCAAAAATTGTCAAATACAAACGAAATGTACACTTTTTAAGCTTTATATGACCTGATTAAATGATTACGACAAACTATTGAAGCAACGACTCAATTTTTCGCAATTTGATACCAAATTCATGAAACGATGTCGAAAGTAGGTCAAAACAGTAGGACATGCGACTTTCTTAAATGACGTCACAACATACATGATGACGTCATATTGAAATTCAAGTATGAATCTCGTTTGAACCATGGTCCGCGCTGTATGCACATGCGCAACAATTTAAAAATAATTCTAACCCCATCTGAGACGGGGTTGAATTTAGGTTTGGATTCTCCCTAAATTCAGCTATCTGTCTTGTAATTTCGGCTCATTCTCTGTCTGAATCGCATATTATTAACCATCCCGAGGTGGTCAACACAAAAGTTTTGCATATTTTTTCAAAAAAATTCATTTTTTGCAATTAGACCATCTGTTACCGTCGCCCTTTAAAGTTGAGATAGAAGTGACAATTCCTTAAAGTGACATTTCGCAATTATTTTTACATAAATGTTACTTTTATTCTATCTGAAAGATAATATTTTCTTATGTAAAGTCTGAAGATTTCAAGCCAAAATATTGAACCGTTTACGAGAAATATATGTTTTTGTGCTGAAATTAAACAAATTGTTGTGGACAACATTTCAGATTTATATTGAATTTGTCATTTCTGTCTCAAGTTTAAAGGCGTATTTTTCGCTTACAAATAACAGCTTCAAAATAGTGAAAGCATTTCTACGCATCAGAATAAACAATCTTTGCATCAAGACATACTTTTAAAACATGAAATAAACAATGTAAATGTGAAATGTCACTTTAAACATCTGAACTGCTGCATACAATAATTTGTATAATTTTAACACAAAAATATTTGAGCCGGGATCTGGAAAAACGTCCCTTATAGCATTTGAGAACAACATGGTTCCAAATCAGCCTGCGTATACACGCAGTCTGACCAGGAACCATGTTGCTCTCAAATAGCTTCCTCATGGTCTGTAGCAACCATTCCCGAGTAAAATGGATGCTGACTAGACTGAATTTAGGCACAGTCTGATCTTGAAACATGGCTGTCTCATATGGAGGGGAATATCCGCCAATTCCTCTTACTGCTAAATTACATTAGTATTATGCTACATTGATAGTTCAATTCTAATTTCTGCAAGTGCATTCGTCCTAGTGCCAAATGCGTACTTCATACTTCCAATTCTTGACGGTCATACGTAAGAAAAGTGTAATCAAAATCGTAAGTAAGCAGTATTAATTACTAAGTATGCACTAGAAATGTGAAATTAAAATATTTGAAGTATGCAGTAGTAAGTACTAAACAGACACTAAGCAAGTTGCATTTATAAGAACGAGTTATCTGCCATCATTAGTAATATATTCGCTGGCTCCCTTCTAGCGCAAAATTACTAATGAAGGTAGATCACTCCACTACACATATCATTCACTTCGGGATTTTCCGTAAGAATGTGGTCTTGGGTTCAATTGGGGGATAGGAATAAAACATGGAAATATTATTTCCCTTTATATCTCTTTACAAAAAATATAACTAATAAATATATATATAATTATAAATATAGATAAATAATCAAATCACTGTAAGCTTATGCCTTTCTTGCAGAAACTATTATTTCTTTTATGCATATCTAGTTGAAATGCTTCTGTCCGGTTAAAAACGTTTGTAATTAAAAAAATATTTTTTAACTTATATATAAAAAAAAAATTTTGTTGATAGCGCGATATGTTACACCATCCCATGCCTACAATTTGGATCATCACATATAAATGCAATCAATCCTTCCCGAACGGTATTTGGATTTGTTCTCGCAAGTGAGTTTAACTCTCACATAATTTCAACTTTTGCCTGAATATTTTCCCTACTAATATGGATACAGGTCATTACTTATTAACACCAATTTCGTCGTCTGCAAGAACAATCAAATCGGCCAATCTTAAGGGAAAGCGTAACAGAACGTTCAGAAAATAAAAGGAAAGAAGGAAAATACGCGAATAATTGGACCCCTGGCATTGGCCGATAATCAAATCTTGACAGTATAACGTTACATATTCAACACATTTAAAGCCATCATTTTGGCCTGGACCCCCTGAAAAATCCTGGAGGGCTTGGACCCCCCCCCCCCCCCCCTCCTTGGAAAAAAAAATCTAGATCCGCCCTTGCATACTAGCATAGTGATTAACATATTGTTAGTCTTACACTTACGGAAGTCTTATAGACTTGAGGAATCATCGTGACAAAATGATGATATTATTATCCCTTCAACCATTTCAAGTTGCTTTAATTGACTTGGTTGTCCGATAATGCAAGTTTGATCTCGTGTTCATTTATACCCATAGATAAAAAAGAGTAAAAATATAAAGTATTAGGCCTACATACTTGTAACTGAGGACATTACTCATGTAGCCTATCATATCAGATGTATTGTTTGTACCACAGAAGGAAAAATACGCGTACATATCAATGCTAGTAAGTGTCATTATCCGATCATGTATGCATATCTTCTGCAGAAAAATTTAGAAGAAAAAAAAACATGCGGATGAAAAGAATATATAAGGCGGTTTACAAAAGTTTCTCCTTGTGTGGAGTTGTGACATTGTGATAGTCCAAATGACATTGTGCAGATGAGGGCAGGCCCGAAGGAACAGGGGGCTAGGGGCTTAGCCCACCCCCATCCCCAGTGTTGGCCAAAAATTCCGAATTTTCCTTATTTCATACTGAAAATTTAGGGAATATCCTATTTAGCCCCCAAATATTCAGTCACACGGTCTTCAGCCCACCCAATACGGACCTGGATGATATGTATTTTATGGTAAAAACACGGCCCGTATCATGCGACACAACAAATACAGAAAATCTTCCATATTTTTGTTAATACTGACCAATTTAAAAACGATTTGAAGCAAAGAAGGTAGACACTAGCCAAGGTTGAGATATGCATGGTAGATTTTTATAAAATCCAACTGGCAAAATGTTATTGACGACCAACTAAATTTTTGATTGGTCGTCAATAGCTTTTCATCGACTGATTTTTAAGATCCTTTGTATTTAGCAACCCCCGCCTTCTCTGCTTCTGATCTTTTTTGCCTAATAGGTCATGATATTGACATAATTATTGGAAAACATTGAAAATGTGTCACGTTATTCCCTACCGCGTATATACCAGCCTGCATGTCTTCGTTATACATTGAATAATTAGCATATCTAAGGTTATCGTTCAAAATTATTAATTATTTTGAGAGCACTCTTGGGTACAGAGCTTGAATCCTGGTGATGCTAGCCTAGCCATATAGGCTTCAAAATCTATATAGCCTGGTGCGTTCTTCTAGCATACATGCAAGACTAATCCGGGGTTAGATGGTTCCAAATTACAAAGTCATTAGTTTGACTGATTCTTTTAGTTTATTTTTTTCTACAGCAGCCGCCCGGGGAAGAGGCTCGATTCCATTTAGGTTGGTAGGGAAGAATAATTATTATGATTGGCTACAGCCGCAGCCGGAGGGCGAAAAGTTGTTTATAGAAAAGTCTAAAAATTTATTTTAAATTCAAATATTTTAGATCACTCAGAAGCACTTAAAGTAAATATACTTATATTAACGGTATATCCTTGCATAAAAACATACGACTATTTGAATATTTATCCTATAAAATGAGTAAAAGCTATATTTCTCAATTTTTTTAATAAGACATATAAAGGGAAGTAATTTTAATGACTATCCCTTCTTGAAAAAATGATTTTTGAAATGGCGAGGGAACAGAATAAAATGCTTTTAACAAAGTTTTCTTTTCTTGTCGAGATGTGACTTTGTAAAAGCCTACACCATAATGATCAGGTGAAGGAAGATCTAGTCTATGTCTTTGATGGTAATAGGGTGATTTCAAAAAAAAAGAGGATAAAGTGTGACATTGGGTGTCAAAAATTAAAATTATTATTTGCTGATGTTTTCTCTAGAAATGTTTCGCTAATATGTCAAAATTTCAGAAAATATACATGGGAAGGTGAAGGACAAAGACTATTTCCTTTTTAATTTTGAATTTGTTCAAATCCATTGACTCATTTTTTAAGGATATCTGATTTTTTCTAGACATCTTAAAGCTTGGAAAAGTTATATAATTGAAAGATTATTTGTCTTTTAAGTTTAAAGCATACGTAAAGCTACAATCTGATACAAAAATTTGTTACTTCTGCGAAATGCATCAAATTTTATGACAATTTGAAGTAGAATTTTGCTCTGGTTTTTCATTTATCACTAATAAAAGTTTCTGTAGAAAATGCAATATGCTAGGAAAATAGCTGTAATTCTATCTGATGTGACAATGAACACATAGCTATAGATAAGCCAAAAGCCGTTTTTCTACAAGTAGCCACAAGTAGTTTACATGGCATCAAAGAAACTGGAAAGTCCGTTTCACTGGGGACAAAAATATGAACAAAATTGTCTTAAGCCTTCTTCTTTTTAGAAGCTGATATAATGTACATAAATTTTGTATGTATCATTGACAAGGCCTTGTAGATTATTAAATTCTGGTATATTTCCATGGTCTGAAACAACCAACTGGCACATATTTCTAAGCTACACCTACATTTTAAAAAGTTAAGATACCGAAATAAATGGTAGAAGAATTCAATTTGATTCTGGTTTAGTTTGAATGTAAAGAATATTGTCCAAAGACTCAATTAAAGGTGTTTACAAATTGAAATAGAAAAAGATTCTGAAAAAAAGGCACCAGATACAAATGCAGCTGAAACCGTTTCACTGGGGACATAAAATTGTTAGGTTCAGGATAAATAAGACTAATTTGTTATTGTTCATAAGTTCATTTTTTTCTATAATTTCAAACATGGCAATTACTTTTTAGATTTAATATCAATATATAAGTACAATTTTGCTGCCAGAAATTTAGAAAATGATGTCTTTGATATTTTACCTACACCATAGGGATATCAAGAAAAATTTCTTGTGAAATATTAGAAAATAACCTATCTTTACAAAAAGTAATCAGAAGTAACCAGGCAACATCCTAAACTTAAGATATTTTAACATTTAGACTGATATAGTGTCATGCAGCAAAATTGCGTTTCACTGGGGACATTTGTTTTCGGATGACAGATACCAAATGCACACCCTCCTCTCATTTATTCTATTGCTGGTGATCTTTTTGGCACAAACTCTCTTGGAAAATATATGAGACTGCACATTTGAAAAAGATGGGGAAAAATTATAAGCACCCAAACACAAAATGTTTCACTGGGGACAATTTGGGGTACCTACAGATATAGCTCTAGCAGATCAAAGTGTAAAGACATGCAACAATAGTTTTATGCTTATTTTAATCTTATAATATCAAAATCATCAAATTAACTTAATTAACAGGTTGCAATTCTACAGAAATCAAATGAGACCAAAATAAATTGAGAATCTAGTAAATTTTGACTAAATTTTCGTCAGCATGTTGTTTGTTATAAACCCAGAATTTATAGTCTGAATAAGGTAATATGCATCTGAAACCTTTAAGAAGATAAAGATTATAAGTCAAAGTTTCGTTTAAATACTAAGATTCCATCACCAAATACCTACACTTTATGTAATAACAGTCCTAATAATGATGTTATCAGAAAATGTCACACACAAATCGTTTCACTAGGGACAATTTTAGCATCATTTTTTGTCATAAAATTTTTATTTATCAAGATATGTTCATGAAACTTTGTAGATATCTTAACACTAAGGCAACACTTATTTTAGGACAAAAAGTTCACCAACAGCTTTTAAAATATTTTCTGTAGCTCACTTTGAAAAAAAATCCTCTTTATTTTTGAAATCACCCAATAACAACATGCATAGTCATGGTCGAGAATCACGTGACACAACAATTAGGCCTACAGAAAGTCTTCATTAGTTCTGTTTTAAAGTGACATTTCAGAATTTTTTGTCATAAATTTTACTTTTATTTTTATCTAAAAGAGCATATTTCCTCATGAAAATTCTGAAAATGTCAAGCCAAAATATTGCGCCGTTTACGAGAAATTTATATTTTTGTGTTAAAATTGAACAAATTGTTGTGGACAACAGTTCGGATTTATATGCAATTTATCGATTATGTCTCAACTTTAAATGCGTGTTTCTTGCTTATTGGCAACAACTTCAAAAAACTA
This sequence comes from Fragum sueziense, assembly GCA_963680895.1. NCBI lineage: Eukaryota > Metazoa > Mollusca > Bivalvia > Cardiida > Cardiidae > Fragum > Fragum sueziense. The sequence goes on from OY804594.1 coordinate 17,602,387, forward strand.
AAAGTATTTATACTCATTAGAATAACCAATC